>CM049374.1:22966240-23041240 GCA_026937815.1 Etheostoma perlongum | reverse complement strand
GGAACAGACAATAGTCTGATAATATTCCGTGGCCGGGCTGCTTGTATTGTTCTCATCAACTTTTGATAAGCAAATGCAAGTGAAAGAGAGAGAAAGACAGAAGGACAGAGCGAGATGAGGACTAAACATCGCCTGATAGAATTTCCAGACCGTAGTATTGTTATCGCTGAGACAAATATACACAAGAGAGAGATGGAAAAGGACAAAGAGAAGAGGAGAGAAGTAGAGATGAGCAGTAGACCGACAATAATCTAGCTTCATAAACGGCTGTTAATCACTAACAAAGGCCTCAAATCGCTAAATCAGGCTGTCCAATCAGCAGTCGAGAGGCAGAACGGAGCAGCGCTGAGCTTTGGGAATGACAACCGGCAAAGTGACAGGATACAAGAGCTTTGGAAAGCTCTTGTATCCTGTCAGTTGTGTGCTATGGCAGCCCGTTGCGACCACAAGTTCACATCTAAATCATTCCTCCTCCACTGCAGAAAAAACAGTAGTATCAAAGAGGAGAAACCCGGTCCACCCCGGAAGAGATGATCAGAGACGGAGCACTAAAATCACTGCAAAAAAATCCGCCGGTGGTGACAGTTTGACGGGAAACGGGCTGAATGCACATCCGAGTGACGCTTGTTTGACAGCCACACAGCAACTTCCCGCCAGCCGAGTTAAGACGAGTGACAGAAGGAGCACTCTCCCTCTAGATGCTAATGTGGGCCATGCATGCTTCCTCTGCTCTCACTCCCACATTAAAAATCATCTGCTGACAAGCTATTCACCGCAGATTGGCAGTGATGTACCGGTGCACTGTGAAATGTGTTTTGTGTGTTATGTGGCTTTGTGAGTTTTCACCTATCAGCAAGTCACAGTGATGAAAAATCTACACAATCCTCAGTTTTTGATCATCTTTTTTTGCTGTGCAGTCTTGTTTTTTACTCGTTTGCATTAAGATATTAACAGTTTAATGCAGAGCTTAATTAAGGGTGTGTTTAAACTCTTACAGTGGCCGTAACCACACTGTTACCAATAGCAACAGGTCAAACGTTCGAGGCACAGATCGTTGGTATGTTCCTGGAACCGTGTTGTTAAAAACAAATTGATAGGAGAGCAAAATTCTCTAATTTTAATGTTTTTTCAGATTTACATCCCAAAGTGACTAGTAAAGCAGAAATATAACAGAAAGATGTATGAATAAACAGAGGGAAAAACTGAATGTACAACTGGGGTAATAAAGGAGAGAAACAAATAAATCCTCAGCACAGAGGTAATAAGAGAGAAAAATGAAAAGAATAAACATTAGAAAATGAAAAGAGAGATCTGAGAGGTAAAGATGTCAAGGGAGGTGTAACTGTCTGCTGAAAAAGCTGGATTGTAGTTTTTGGCCTGTGGGGCTCTCAGGTCATGTAATTGGCTAGTGAGATTGACGTGGAGCCCTGATTGGCTACAGGGCAGGAAGTTGTAGTGGTTGAGTGGTTAGAGGCATGCACATAACCCTGTGTGTGTGTCTGTGTGTCTGTGTGTGTGTGTGTGTGTGTGTGTGCGTGTGGAAGAGACACAGAGGGTGGCGGGGGGGGGGGGGGGGCGTCTCGATGATAATCCTCTCCAACTATTACTCCTGTGTGTGTCTGCATGTGAGTGTGTGCATGTGTGTGAATGTGTGTGTGCGAGTGTGTGTGTGTATAATCCTCTTTTCTTTAACTACCAGCAGACAGATTTGATTCAATGATTATGTATATATATATATATATATATATATATATATATATATATATATATATATATATATGTATAGTTTTCCTTAGGAGACATAGTTATCAAGCGTAGAAAAGGTAATAAATTGTAAATTATATTGCAGGTACCATATGAATATTGTGCCGTGGAGCCTGTAGTGATTCCAGCCTCCCATTTCCTAATGCAACCTCACATGAAAGCGCAGGGAGAAGTTTTGGCCCTACGGCCATCAGGCCTGTGTGGCATCCTTTGGCAGGCTTGCTGTGTTTTGCTCAGTTAGTGGTATTGTTGGAGCGAGGACAGTCTCTTGGCTCATTTCCTACCAGGCATATTGTTTTGACATGATGATAAAAACTATTCCAGCGCCTTTGAAGCACAACAACCCCTCCTATGTTAATGCACTTATTTTCACATCAGTGCCATTCAAGCTGTTTTTAATCACACTGTTGTGACTAAATACGTTTGTGCATGTTACTGTTTCTGAAGGTGAAAGCCCACATATTTCGAAAACACAACAACACCAACACTAACACTTAAATACTTCAAGAGAAGAAGTGGTTAAAGACTCCCACATCAGGGGACTTCAGGGATTCCAAGCAGAGAGGAGGACGAGACAGGTTAATCTCCTGCTCAACTGATTATATAGTTATGAGAGTCCAAGTTGATCCTGGTCTCGGCTTGTGATGTTCTAGGGGGGAAGCTGAAACACACCAGGCTGTTATAAACATTGAAGAAGGAAAACAGGGCTGCATTAATACACACAAGTACACACAGGTGTAAGTGATACTAGGCCATTCCCCTGCAGTGTGTAAATGGGGTCAGCAACTCAAGGACTTGGAAGCCACACTAAATATAGTCCATTATTGACAGAAATGAAAAACAATACAGACGAAGTGAGGAAAGAGGAGGCAAAGACACAGAAGACCAAAGTTATGGATTTGAATGCTTCTCACTCTTTAGTATCAGTGTCTTGACCATGCTCTCTCTTTTCTCTTTTTTTGATCTTCTAGAAAAAAAAGGCCTCTATGCGTGTGTATGTGTGTTTGTGTGTGTGCGTGTGAGTATGTGTGTGCGTGTTAACTGAGTGCTTTGTTTTTTCAACCCCTATTACACAATGCTGTAGTAAACATACACTCACACACGCAAGCCAGTGCTCTGCAGAGATCTTGTCTCACAATCTTTTATCTGTGTGTGTGTTTGTGTGTGTGTGTGTACTTTCAGTAGGAGACATTATAAGCATTGAGTCTGGCGTAAGAAGCCAGCTGAGGTCAAATCCACAAACAAGCTACTTGTCGGTAAACAGTTTTCCCAGCAGAGCCGGGCAACTGCTAGTGTTAAAGGCCAATGCTGTGCTCCTTGTGTAAACTAAGGGTTTGACTGACCTTTTAAGAGTGAGAAAACTGATTGGTCCCCCACTAACACTCTATACAACCATGAAATTTGATTATGTTGTGTTATTTACATCAGTAAAATGGGCCAACTGATTGGCTGGTCGGGTCTCTTTACCCTGTTTCCACTGACCTCCAAAAGGAGAAAGTCCTGGAACAAAACATTCCCTTCCTGTAGACACACACACACACACACACACACACACACACACACACACACACACACACACACACACACACATAATCATACATGAAAGTTTGGTTATTAGAGTCTGGAAAACATCTTACTTTGCCAGACCTTCCTCCACCGCGGCGCTGCAGATGAGTAAGGTCTGACTTTTCCCGCCGGCAACAAAGCAATCACGGAAGTAGAACGTTGTGGATTTAGAGTTCCTGACCTGTGATCTAGAAATGACCTGATGTTATCTAAGTTTTCCTTTGTCTCACAACATGGCATTTCTGGAAATTCCACCACAATTATTATGTGACTGTAATCGCATTTCATTTTGTTAGGAAATATTACAGATTGGTCATTTACAGCTTTAAAATCAGTGAAAATCTGGAATACTTTCATCCATACTAATGTTGTATTACAAATATACAGATATTTTAAAATGCACAAACCCTAAATTATGGGTATTTTTTAATTCTGAGTATTTTTAGGCCATCCCAGTTTCTCATTAAAGCACTGATATTCTTAAGTGATACTTCAAATGCTTAAGATTGCATGGAAATCCTCCCTCTTTCCATTTTCGAGTTGTCACATGCCCTGTTGGATTTCTGTAGCGCCTTTAACTTCCTGTTTTGCACTGAAGCGAGCTGAGCCACTGCTATTGCCCGGTAAACACTAAACAGAAGCGACACCACCTCAGGCGACTGCTACTCCCCTAATGAGAATCAATTATTCCTTTGTTCAGAAACCAGTGATAAGGGAAGACAATGTAACAACTATATGTCTGCTGTTTCTACAGAAATCAACAGCTTGGAACACAGTAACTCACTGAAATAAACGCCAGACTGCTTGCCAGTATTGATTTGTGTGATTGATTAAAGGCCCTACTTCAGGAGAGAGGAATTGGAGAATAAAGTTATTCAAACACAAGAACAGAATAATACTGTACTAGTAGCCTATCCATTTAGTGTGTTGAATTAAACAGCTCCAAGGTTTGTCAGCAAAAAAGTCTTATATGATTCCCCATTCTCGCTGCTGGATATTCAGCAGCTGGGCAGTTGACTGCTTTGAAGTCTTCTAAATGACAAAAATAGGTCATTCAAATCAGGTTACATTTATGAAAACTACAACTAAGTTAAGGGTAGAGGAAGATTGTCTCAATGATTAAAGAAACCATATTGACCAGTAGGACATATCCTCCTTGGCAACCTGCCATCCCCTCTCTCCTTCCCCTAGTAGCAGAGAGAGTGCAGGAGAAGAGGGTTATTTAGTCTAGTCTGCCTGACTCATTGATCCTTCATCTGACTGAGGTTTGTGTAAGTTAGAATCTACGGCCCCGACCACGGCTCTGAAATATCAGCAGCCTAGCTGTGCTGTGTATTGATGAATCCATGGCACTGTCCGTGGTGCTGAAGAGGAAGACAGATTTGGAATTCTGTCAGTTTTGTTTGAAAGCTGTAACATCTTCTAAACTATAGCTTATATGGCAGTGTGAATTGGCTAGATGTGGCCGTTTAGCTCAGTTGATAGAGCAGACACATGTGTACAGAGGTTTGTTCCTTGATGTAGAAGGTCCGGGGTTTGAATATGACCTGTGACGGTTTTCCTGAGTGAATTCAATTTAAGTTATTTTCATTAAGGTTGAAGTTGATTATTCTGGTCAGAACATTTTAAATATATATATATATATATATATATATATATATATATATATATATATATATATATATATATATATATATATATATATATATATATATAGTAGTTGTCAAAATAATAAGTTAACGCCATTCATTTTTTTAAGGTGCGATATTAACGCACATTCTGGGATTTCGCTCCATAGTTTGGGAACTCAGGAAGCTGCAGCAGTAACGTTGTGGGCAGGATTGCCAACTTGGCGACAGATCCTTGGTTAAACTCTGAACAGCGCAGCCACCCCCCAGTCTGCCTGCCAGTCAGTAGGAGAGGGGCTTCTTGGAAACGAGACGGCAGAGACGGGAGCAGGTCTTGCAGGTCTTATAATAGCTCTGTGAACGGGAGTGGATGGTTAGCTAAATCAAACACCTATGAGCAGAAATGGATACAGAAATTGGTCTTTTGAATGGGAAGTGGTTCTCTCCACATGACTAAAGTTATTTGCATGTACTGTTGAGTACCACTGGAGTAGTCCAGTCTCAAATACCACATGAGCATTAAAAACTTGAAAAATATCCCTTTTAAAGTACATTTAGAACAGATGAAAAATGCATGATCAATTTGCGATTAATAGCCAGTTAACTAGGACACTCATGCCATTGATCCCGATCAAATATTTAAATAGATTGACAGCCCTAATACACACACACACACACACACACACACACACACACACATATATATATATATATATATATATATATATATATATATATATATATATATATATATATATATATATATATATATATATATATATATATATATATATATATATATATATATATATATATATATATATATATATATATACAGAAGGACTTAGTGTAATTCTGAGCTCTCTGTGTCCGACCAATTCAACTGCTTTGGATTTTCAGATTTGACCTAAACTTCATTTCTCTAGACAAAACAAAGAAGGGCAATTCTTGTAAACAAAGTAGATCTGAAAACTTAAAAGCATTACAACCTTTTAAGCTGCTATGTGGTGTTTTCCAGGATAGCTTGAAACATGAAAATCGTTGACTTGTTGTCAAACCAAATCAGAAAAGCTCTGATCTCATGATTTGCCTCACTGCTTCATTCTAATCAATGTTAGCAGCAGCATCTGTTAGGTTTCTGGGGTTTAGGAATAACTCCACAGAGACCCGCAGGGAGGCGAGCTGGCTAACAGAGAGGACCTGCGATGCTCGCATGGTCTGATGAGGCAATCAAAGAAGGGATTGACAAGGTTAAGGAGTGTGTTTGAGTGCTTGTCTACTCTCGGCACAGTAACTGCCAATACATGTGGATTATCTGAGAGGTCATAGAGGACAGTTTGCAGGGATTACAATGATTATAAGAGAGTACAGTTACTGTATTTCATATTCAATCATGAGGCATCTCTGCCTCTGATTTTTAAACCATTATAAATTCCTACATCCAAAACCTAAATGCAGCTACTACATCCCAACTAAAAGATCTAGTGCCCAGTTTTAATGCTAATTAAACTGCACCATGCCAGTTTAAGAAGATCAGGGTGAAAATCCTGGATCAAACTTGGTCCAATCTACTCTGAGCAGGAAATACTTCAAATTAACTGTTTTGTCTACTTGCCCTGATGTCCGGTTCTTTCACCAGTCATGTTCATTACTTTGGATTAGAAGTTTACAGCATGACAAATACGCCACCAGATTGGTAGTGACCACCGGGAAAGGGAGGGAGTGTGGAACAGACTCATTTATCAAGGATTTTGTTACGGCTGGTGGAAAGGTCTACTCTGGCTGGGGCTAAATGTCAGCAAAGAATGACATACTGATCAGATTAAGTGCCAATTAAATGTGCCATGCCAATATAAGAAGATCACAGTAGAATCTGTCATTAAATGAGTCTAAGCTAACCCATTCTCATGAACAGGTTTGTATGATATCCTGTAAAATGAAGCCGACCGCCGGCCGATCACCTCACGACTGGTGACATGACAGTTAAGTTTAGCGGCCTCTACAGTTAAATTTAGCCGAGAAGAAGAGTTACTGTGAGCCTGGTACAGAGCACTGTCAGGTGGCGTTCGTTTCAGCAGCCGTTGCTAATAAGTTTAGCCGACAAAAGGTGACTGTCCTGCGGTGACAAACCAAAACAACTAGTTAAAATTAGAAACAAGATTGAGGTTTGCATTAAAACCATGGTCCCTCAAGAAGCACTCCTGTGGCAAAAAGACTTGTTCCCTGGCTTAACGTATTGTGTTTTCCCCTTAGCTTCTCCTGGGACATGAACTCAAAGCCGTGTGTTTTAGGACCCATCCATCCATCCATCCCCCTGACCTCCTCTATTTGCAGCTCTTGTAAAGCCGTAGTCATTGTAGTGCATACAGTAATACATACGTAGTCTGGCTATCACCAGACCAAGACAAGCTCAGTAGATTTGAGACTGAGCATTGGTCTAGGGAGTCTGCTCTGTATTTTCTCTGCAGAAGAGGCGTAAACCAATGGGCATAGTTCAAATGACTCTGTATGCAATTGGTTGAAGGACATATAGTCCTTCAACCAATCAGAGCAACGATCTGTGTGACGTAGAAGCGACAGTGGCATCAACGGGTTAGCTGCCCTTCGGTGGCGTTCAGTGGCCGCTATGTTGAATGTAAACAAGAAGTTGCTTGGTCGCTTCTCTATCGTCATCGTGTTAAACCCGCCAATAGCGCACTATGTAAATAAGCCAGTTTGTGATTGGTTCCTGTAAAATTGTGAACTGAAGCAAGAGAATTAAACGTGCAGGTTTCCAGAGCAAGCGGAAGGGAGAAATGAAATCGCCGGCAGAGTGGGCGGGGCTTACCCAGTCTAATAAATACGTGGAATACGGTGCATTACTTTTCATAAGAAAATGTACGAATGACTCATGAGAACAGACTAGTATAGCAATTTATTCCTTAAACTTTAAGTCCAAAACGGGAACCTTGGAATTGAAGAAACCACAACAGATCGCAGTGCTTGATGAAACCAAATTCTACAGACTGGATTGTCTGTATTTCAGAGATCATTCTGTGACTGCAATGTTTGTTTGTTTGTGTTTGTTCTCTGAAATGAATTGAAAATGGCATAATTGCTGAAGTAGTTTGCTGCAGATTTTAGAACAAAAATGCTGTTTAAAAATCCTCACTCTTCCCTCATCACATCACATCAGTGGAAAAGACAGTAATGGTTTTGTTCTTGAAGAAATTAAAATTATCATCTCCATTTTCCTCTCTCCCACCCACACCACCATCCACCCTTCTCACTTCTTCCCTCCATCACATTTTCCCCAGACATCATTTATCCTTTCTCAGATGAATAGAACAAGAGAGAGAGTGAGCTGGGGCGTGGGTTGGTCCCTTTAGATCTCACCCAGATGTATCCTTTAATCCTGTAATTAGCTGCAATTATGGTAATAGAAGCAAGAGAGATGAAGTGATCATATTTGCACACGGAGTAAATTCATGTAATCATGCTATATGGTGAATAATGTTTCTTTCGGACACATTTCCACTTGCTCACGTGATTCGTTTCATGTAATTCTCCTTATTTCTCCTCACAATTCTCCATCCAATCTATCTCACCCCCAACCCCAACCCCACACCTCCCTCAAATTGTCCTAGGTGTAATTCATCTGGTTTCTATCCTGAAAAGCTAGGGAAATAGAATGGGGGGGGAACACAAGAGACAACAGAGCAGGATAGGACATAACAAGAGGCTCTTTAGATGTTGCAGATGATGCCTTTAATCCTGTCAATAGCTGCAATTATAGTAATTATCTCTAATAGTGGTGCATTGTGTCGAGGCTCTGATATGTTTAACAGATGATGCAGAGTCGTGCCGCTTTCGCCGGGCAAAGAGGACAGGGAGCTTAGATTCACATTAATGAAAGGGACAAAAAACAATGCAAAATTGATGATGGTGATGATGTTTATGAACTGCAGCAAATGTTTTTCAAGCTCTTGGTCCAGGTCAAATGGAGATCTCAGAGATGGTACTAAGCAGTCTTTTTAATACACAGAAAGAGAGGGGCCTGGAGATTGATGTCAGGGTGTACAGAGGGTTTTGCCAATGGGAGGAATAGGCCATCAATAAAAGGTGTGCTCGTGTTGGAAGATGTGTCAGATGACTTAAATGCGGGCAGGTAAAATACATTGCCACAGATATTCTCAATCGAGCTGAAAAACTGTAAAATGCACATTCAGGAAAGTAGTTTGTTTGAAGATATCATGCATTACCCAGGATTCGCCAGGTTAATTGACTCACATCCTGCATTGATGGATATTCCGGCAGATGTCCCAACCTTCCACCCTCTGTGTCTTGCCATTCTCAAACTCTGTTTGATTCAGGAAACAACAACAAACTTCGAGCTAGCAAGTGACATGATGAAAATGGCATGTTTTTAAGAACATTTAAATTGTGTAACAAGGCAGGTCTGCTTGGTTCTTTCGGGGAATTTACAAAGAATATGTTTAGGGCTCTCTAACTGGGATGTTTTGGGAGTGATTGGTGGGGTTGCTGTGGATGTACATCACATGGAGATACACTGTTAGAGATAATGAGGTGTAACCATGTATCAGCTGATTTATAGCTTATGTTACTGTATTGTCTGGACAGTTAATTGTATGTGGCGTTTTCTTTGCAAGGTGCAAATGTTCCACCAAAACAAGTTTTTTCCCAAGAGGCAGCGTCGCTGCGTCCAAAGAGCCCAAGACGATTGTGACTGGTTTAAAAAAATTAAAACAACAAGAGAGTGTTTTTTTCTACTATCCTGGAATGTATGTGTGATGTAGCCAGACCTTACTCCACAGCGCTGTGGAGTAAGGTCTGGCTATGTGACACTACAGACATGGTAATGTTGTTCACATAATTGTACAAAGAGAACAGCCATACAAACGCATCCAAATGATACCTGTGCACACTCTCTTCTATGCAGAGAGAGAAGCATCTCTCAGCATTAAGGTGTTTGACAGACACGGCATGTGAAAAAATCAATAATTGTAGTGATTTATCAAAGAAAAATGCCAAATATTTACTATTTCCTTGTTAACTGTGAGAATTAACCAGGATGCCTTTTTTTTAAATCATTGTAATATGGAACACCTTTGGGTAAACCATATTACAAGTGATTTTGTGATGCCATGTTGAGCTCTGGGATTTGTTGCTATTTTTTAAATCTTATAAATATTACAATTGACCACAAGAAATACTAGAATAATCAACAAGTAGTATAATCATTGCAGCCCTATAGTGAAGTCCAACATCCCAAAAAAAATATGTTTGTGAAAGATGTTTGGCTTCCTAACCCCAACCCTTAGAAATAAAGAATAAATATAGAAACAGAGTTTCTAGATTCTATCCTGATGCATTGAGAGAGATAATAACTGTGCGTCAGGACACAAAAGTGATCACTGAGGTTTAAGCATGGTTGTGACATCAGAAGACACTTACACACATTAACACTGCATACACACAGACACACACACATACACACACACACTTTACCAATGGACTTATATCACTTTCTAGCTAACACAGTTTACACACACTCCTGACTTCACAAATTCTATCTCACATACACATTCAGAAACTTCAGAACACACTCCATCACTGACAACTTCACTAACTCCCCACACACACACACTTTTCATCACTTGCTCACACAATCACTCAGAAACTCACCAACTGATTTAAGAACACATTCCTTTGCTTGGTACCTCACCCTCTTTCACTCAAACAAACACACACACACACACACACACACTCTAATAGCTCTACCAGTGTGAGGTAGCTCCTTGATGCAGTGATAAGAGGCAGACAGGAGGCACAGAACGGGTCAATAATTCATTAGATAGAGGGCTCAACTCAACTTCAACCCCAATAAACTGTCTATAACCACACACACACACACACACACACACACACAGTCACAATCGTAAGCTATCTCTCACTCTCAAACATTGTCTCAAGGACTGTCAAGGGACAAGTCTGTTTTCCACTTTTCTACATTTCCAAGCCCTACTTTTGTTATTTCCTTCCACAAGAATTGAAACTCACTTCTTAATTGGTGCTAATATAAAAAAAAGTTCCAATTTTAAAAACAACAGTTTTTGTACCTGTTTTTACACCGCTGGCAGGTCATAATGGTAACAAATATGTGTTGTATCCAGAATTTGATAGGATCACATAAAATTAGCGCCTACAAGGAAGTGAGTGTTAATTATTGCGGAATAAAAAGGTACTACTAGAACTATTGTTTTTTTTGTTTTTTTTACATATGTTTCCAGTTTTACTTGAAGATCAGCACAGGGGCGGATTGGCAATCTGTTTTTTGTGTTAATGTGGGCCGCTCAGATTTTTTTTAAATGTATAAATAATTTGTCTTTGCAGGCCGATAGGACGGGTTTTTATCGCTTGCACGATTTTACCATGGTTATAATAATAATAATATTATAATATCAGAGCTCTGGCTGCTGTCTGTCAGCGTGGTTGTCTTACGGCATCAGTATCAGTCTTTTAAATAGTAGGCCTAGTCTAATTCGGTGATTTGGTACAGTTGGTTTTAACGCCTGATATGAAGTGTAGGCCTGTAGGAGAACACATGACAACCCTGAACAAGCAGCATCATTCTGCTGTGCCCCATTCATGTCCTGTTTAGTTTTACACCATGTAGGTTAAACTGGTATTAATCCGCGGTTCACATGTATGCATGAACTGTGGTGGTCCATTACACTGTAGGCTATATTCAACATCACTGATCAGTTCTGATCAATAGAATGTAGAACACATTACACTTCACAACGTTTCGTATCCATAACATGATTGTGTTGTTACAGTAAAAGCAGTAGCCTATGTACGTCAATCCTTCCTTTTTTAACTTGAGACTAAAACGTGCTCCTCCAAACCAGTTACCATAAACCCTGTCCATGCTAATTAAACAAATGGACGTTGGGGTCAAGTGTTGTCTTATACGGCCCATGTCCCAGATGTGAAAGCCCCCTTACTGGACTACTGAATATGATAATATTCCATTATATTTTGTATTTTAAATTGTTACCTGCCACCAGAATTTTGTGATTTCCTTGCCACAAATATATAGACATGTTTACCAAGAATTGGTGCCTAAAAATGTATCAGAATTTAGGAATTGAAGTCCTTTACCCACAAAATGTCCAGAGGGAGGACCCCCAGACCCGGGTAATGACTGTAACACCACGATAGAGGCACTTTCTACCTACATATAGTAGAGTTGTGCCATCACAACCATACAGAAGTACTGATGGCTTGTTTTAAGGCACAGACTTTATATTTTTTGATACTTTCAAAGATTTTATACTGCACCTCGACCTGCTTATTATAATAAAAAAGACATGGGAATCTCACTTTTTACAAGATGGGACCTTTAAGAAATTGCACAGGTGTACTTAATAAAATGCCACTCACTACATCTTAGTTCCACATTTTCACAGTTTGATTTCCAGTATGGTTTAAACCAATGACCTGTACCTGAACCTTGGAAAGGTGCCACTGAGTGTGATCATTGTGAGAAGTCTTCGACTGACCTCATACAGTGTGATGGCCCCGTTGGTCTCGTTTGGAGCTTTCCATTGCATGAAGATCTTCTCTTCATAGGGCGTATTCTGCAGAGACTCCATTGGCACTGAGCCAGGCACTGCAGAGACAGAGAGCACACACAACATTGGAATACAATTCAACATAAAAGAGTATATTTGTTAACACTTTACTTGGAGGTATCTACATAAGAGTGATATGACACTGTTATGACACATGAGCCCTAATCATATCCCCAACCATAACTTGTCATGACAAAACTGAATGACACTTAGTAAAAGAAGAGTTATGTCATAGACATTCATGACTTGTTCATAATGTTGATGACACATTCATGACAATGTCATGTCACTCTTATGTAGATACCGTTGAGTAAAGTGTGACCGTATATTTAAGCTGTAGGTCTGTATTGAATGCAACTAAAGCCTTGGCAACAACTGCACTTATAATACTACTATAAAGTTTGAAGTAAAATGACCATTTTGATGTGTGATAACAACATAATAACAATTTTCCTTTGTAGTGTAAAGTAGACTTCCTGCCAAATCTAACTCAGTGGTACAAAGTGCCAGTGGAAGCTGTAAAAATCTCAACACAAAAACATTCATTAGTAACTTTACTAGAGTCTAAAAGTGTTAATGATTGTCTCCCATTACACTTTAATAACAACGTACAACAATGATTTAGAAATGCAATGACACCAACCTCTGGTGCAGCCAGTACACATCATGAAAGATGTGTACATTCTGTAATTCATAAGTGTTTATATTTGATCGGTATTTTTCATAGACTATTTGATGTATTTTGTACTTCTATCTTACTTTTTTTGTGTATTTAATGTGTAACTATTTTGTCTCGCACATGTTATGCCTTCTCTTGGCCAGGTCGTTGTTGCAAATGAGAGTATGTTCTCAATCGGCTGATCTGGTTACATAAAGGTTAAATTAAAAAATTAAAAAAACATTAAAGACAGAGAAATTGTGTACACAGTCATCATCCTCCAATCAAAAATATATATTAACATATTACTGATAAAAAAGGAGTGTGCATGTGGACACAGAAGCAAAATATTGAGTTGAGTTCATTATGAAAGGAGAGTGCGAAAGTAAATCTGACCAGTAGAGGTTTTATCACTTAATTCTGTTACTTAGTTTGGAAGAAAAAACTGATCAGGGAACCTACTCATCAGAAATATTAAGTTGCTGAAGATCTAATTTTTTGATTTTCCCCATGAGACAGAATGAAACCTGCTGCTCGCTCCAGAATTGTTTTTATCATGAAGGATGTTCTCAATAATTAAGTATGATAGGGTATTCCATTATATGTCTCCTATTCTGAAAGCCAAAGTCTCTTTTAGATATATCAGGCTACTTTCTGAAAAAAGTTGAACAAAGATTTTCATCAAACAAAGACTGGTTGTTATAAGAAATGTAGCTGGAAAAACAGATATTTAATGTGACACTTAATATTGCACTTCTCTTTTATCGTGAACACACTTTTAGTTTAGCTGTTGCTGTGTTCATCAGTCATTTGATTACATGAGAATGTTGTGGATAATTGTTGTGTGCTTAATGTCATTCCCTGATGAAGCAGCGAGATAATCACCAGAGCCTCTGCTGGGTTCATAATCAGCTTTTTGAAGACCATGTCTTAGTTTAGCTGTGAGTTTTGACTTGCAGGTACTGCTGTAATATTGAGCTGCTCAGTTGTGATTTGTCGCACAGGAGACAGACGAGCTGTAATGATGTCATGTAGAGACGAATCTTGTAGACGGTGAATAATGCAACAAATGCTGAGACTAAAATGCAGCCATGGTGATTGTCTTGGGCTGTGGGCACATTTCCTAACGCACCGCTGGGAACCCTACCATCAAATCACACTCATTTGGATGGACTACCTCAAACAAAAAGTCTATTAGCTCCCAAAGTCAATTACTAATTCAATGTCAATGGACCAACTGTCTCCTGTCAGGGGAAAACTTTCACATGATGTCTAGGTGCTCTGATTTCCATTTTAGGGAGGCTCAGTACACGTTGTAAGCACTTTGAGCGGTGACCACTTTTTCTGTTGTTACAGCTCTTTAATCAAGCACATTAGACTGGGAATAAAACAATGACTATGAGATTTACGTGTCAACTTTAAGCTTTAATGTGATGTTCAAAATGGTACTATATAGTGGGGCGGCACAGTTAACAAAATTGTTCATTTTGTGATAAAAGTACCAAAATTGGCAAATGTTTATATATATAATTTTTCCAAATTATATATATATAATATATGTGTCGCTCTCCAACACCCATTGGGTACCCTTCCTGTTCATGGCCTGTAATGCAGCCATCTTCAGCACTGAAACACAATCAGATCAGATAGTGACTGAGGTTAGATGCCTGAATTATCACTAAAAATATGTCAGGAGCATGGGATTTATTCAGATTTTTCAATCTCGAGATGGCCTGCTTTGCTGTCACTGACAATGATTTGGCCCATGTGGTAGGAGACTCCAATGCACCGATGGTCCACCTACAATCAACACTCAAAATGAGCTAAAGGCACACCATGGTCGCACTCCCAACCCGTTACAAAGGGACTCAGGGGGCCTTTGGCATTAGTAATTGATGCAAAAAGTCTCCTTTAACCCTTTAAGAATTCCAAAGTAATCTGATGATTTGGTGTCATTTTTCAACTTGCAGGGTAAAACCACTTAGTTATGGTTAGGGAATGAACATTGATGGGTTTAAAAAAATTTACATTTTAGTGACACGCTGGACAAAAACGGTCTCCTGGGTGATTTGACCCATCCACCACTCCAGCCTGCCCCTTACGCAGATTTTCAATCTTTCATTCTACTCGCTTCGGTTGAAACTCTCAATACTATGTCATCTTACAACGCCGCGTTCCATATAGTCGCTAAAGGTTGATTTATGCATCAGTGTCTGACACTTAGAGACACTGACCAAGTGTCAGAATTTAACAACTGTGAGAACGGGTTGGAAAGCACATTTTAAGACAACATTTTTCGATTCACTTTGGTCCCATAAAATTGGGGAGGACTATAGAATTTGCTGTCCAAAACTGAATAGTGTGTCTGTATAACAATTGAAAGTCAGCACTTTACCCAATGGTCATGTTACATTTAAAGTCCAATGTGTTGGAGTTAAAAAAGGAAATTAAGTGCCACTGACCCAATACCTATATGACCCAATACATAGCAGATGTCCACATTTGTAGATATCTAATGTTCAGCATCCTGAAGACATCACTTCTCAAACCACTGGCAGGCAAACTTGAGGAAAGGTTAGTACCTGCCTGTAGGGTTATACTGAGTGCTACACATCTCTCCTGTCAGCTACACAGTGAGGTGCGCACAGGTTTATTATAGAGCATTGACTCATTATAGTAAAATCTACCTAGTAGCAACAGTGCGCATGTGTTTGTGTGTGATTTTAGGAGGAGACAAGCTTTCACACATTTTTATGAAGAGGTGTCTGACACCTTGTCATGGAGTGAGGCTGTCAGACACCACGTTATGCTACACACAAAAACCGACCCACACACACAGTTACACACAGACACATTCGCACACACATGCACATAAAACACTAGACCCAAGAACACAATAGTGCTTACTGACATACAAGTGTGAATTGTTGTAAATGTTAGGGAGAAGGAGACAGACAGCGCCAGGAGGGACACCTGACTGCAATGTGTTAAAATGAATGTGTTTTTGTGTGGGCGTGTGTGTGTGTGTGTGCTTTGGTGTAAGAAGAATAAGAAGTGAGGGGCACTTCTTATTCTTGTTCCTCACTTTTCTCCTACTCTTTATGATTATTCTGCACAAGGGCTATTTTCTACCATGCCGTGATCTGTTTTTTATTTGCTATGGGCTGTTCGTCACTTTGGTGATGTAGAAAGTTAGGTTTATTCTGCGCTCAATGTAATGTAATTGTGGATGAGAGTATCAACTAAATGCGGGCCATGTGACACAGAAACGAGTCTGACAGAGACAGGAAGCTTTCAACGCTCTTTGTCTGATGCACATCAAGTAAGAAAAGCTATTTCAAAAAAACATCCTGAACGTTCAGCCGTTTTACAGCCACAAATTGAACATTGAACAAAAGACGGATGCGCCACAGCATTTCCGTTAACACTTAAGAACTGGGTGTCGTTATCTATCTTTCTTCAAAACATCAAGGAGGTTTAGGACGGCCTCTGCTGTGGGGACTTCAAAACCCTCCTGCTATTTATTAAGTTTCGGAGCATCACACTGAGGGGGGAGCAGTTCTTTTGGATAGCACAGGTTTTAATTGGAATACTGCATTGTTCGGTACAAATCACTGCCCTTGTGTTTTGTAAACCACAAGATTCCAGCCTCAAAACCCTCTTTAAAACTTAAAAATAATTTCTAAATGAGTTTTTGCTATTTCCGTGACTTGACATATTTTGTGTCTGACAACATTCTCAAAGTGATCCATAACATCCAACAGTACTAAAACATACATATGTGCAACAATTTGCATGATATCCTGTGAGATGGAACAATAAGATCTTTCATTAAAGATCTCAATTAATTCTGCAGAGTCAACTGAAAGTTGTTTACAGAGAGTCGTCCACCCTTTCCTCCACCAATCAGAGGGGTTTGGCATTCACCCCTAACAACGTTTCTGTAGGGTTCCGATAACAACTCCTTTAGGCCGGCTACACACTGGATCTGTCGTGTGAGCGTGGCGTTTTTGTTGTGTGTCAGCTGCTTGGATTTCTCTATGTCCTTTATGCTGCTGCTAGGTGACGTACAGGGCTATCTTGGGCCGACAGATTCAAACCCATTCAAAAATGGGTACACATAAATATATAGACTACTGATTTGACTAAAGCAAGACAATGTCGGCAGTATTGACGGCAAAATCAGTTACAGAATATTTCGTTCTGTATAACAGGCGCAATATTTGAAAATTGATTTTATATATACAGTGAGGAAAATAAATATTTAAACACCCTGCTATTTTGCAAGTTCTCGCACTTAGAAATCATGGAGGGGTCTGAAATTGTCATCGTAGGTGCATGTCCACTGTGAGAGACATAATCTAAAAAAAAAATATCCAAAAATCATTAGAAAATGGAAGAAGCTAAACATGACTGTCAATCTCACTCGGACTGGGGCTCCCTGCAAGATCTCACCTCGTGGGGTCTCAATGATCCTAAGAAAGGTGAGAAATCAGCCCAGAACTACAAGGGAGGAGCTGGTCAATGACCTGAAAAGAGCTGGGACCACCGTTTCCAAGGTTACTGTTGGTAATACACTAAGACGTCATGGTTTGAAATCATGCATGGCACGGAAGGTTCCCCTGCTTAAACCTGCACATGTCAAGGCCCATCTTAAGTTTGCCAATGACCATTTGGATGATCCAGAGGAGTCATGGGAGAAAGTCATGTGGTCAGATGAGACCAAAATAGAACTTTTTGGTCATAATTCCACTAACCGTGTTTGGAGGAAGAAGAATGATGAGTACCATCCCAAGAACACCATCCCTACTGTGAAGCATGGGGGTGGTAGCATCATGCTTTGGGGGTGTTTTTCTGCACATGGGACAGGGCAACTGCACTGTATTAAGGAAAGGAGGACCGGGGCCATGTATTGCGAGATTTTGGGGAACAACCTCCTTCCCTCAGTTAGAGCATTGACATGGACATGCACCTACGATGACAATTTCAGACCCCTCCATGATTTCTAAGTGGGAGAACTTGCAAAATAGCAGGGTGTTCAAATACTTATTTTCCTCACTGTATATGTATATATATATATATATATATATATATATATATATATATATTACATTTCTACCTGCATTTATGTCAAAACCTAGAGACTTTCAAACATCAACATGTAATTTATTAATATGTATTTGTGTCAAAATGGCATATAAACATCTTTTCATATTGTATTTTGCCTGAACACGCTTCAAACACACTTGCATGTCGCATGAAAAATAGGTGTTGGTTCTATTTCTCGTATGCACGCGTTCCAGTCGCTTTCTAGTCATATTTGGTGCATTTTGGTTTTACATAAAATTAATGAAACTTGAAGAAGCTTGTCAACTGACATAGCATTAGTGTGTTTATTCATTACATACTTGAAATAAGGCCATTATGGAAAAACTTCCTTGGACGAGTCAAGGGTCAACATCCCCACATGAAGTAGTAAATCACAGGTATGGTGACTCTCACACACACACACACACACACACACACACACACACACACACACACACACACACACACACACACACACACACACACACACACACACACACACACACACACAGATGCACACACAGTGACAGAGAAGTCTGACAGAAGAATATTTAGATTAGTAATTCCAAGGTGTTGATTAAGGCCACAGCCTGTGGAGCATATCAAATTACCCTATCAAAGAAATGCAATTAGACACTGTCATTTTTATTCAAAACCTTATCACTCACAATTGTGTGTTTTTGTGTGTGTGTGTGTCTGTGTGTCTACTTTCATCTTTATGATGCACAATGTCTACCTGGAGATTTGTGTCTGTGAATGCATGTGTGAAAGCCTTCTATGACTCACAGCGTGCACCGTTACGTCTGCATGCTGCTATCCAGCATGGACTTGACTGTGTGCATCACGACTGACTCACACAACGTACATGTGCGTCCATTGATGGTATGTAAGTGTATGTCTCTCTCTCGCTCTCTCTCTGCATATACAGTGAGGAAAATAAGTATTTGAACACCCTGCTATTTTGCAAGTTCTCCCACTTAGAAATCATGGAGGGGTCTGAAATTGTCATCGTAGGTGCATGTCCACTGTGAGAGACATAATCTAAAAAAAAAAAAATCCAAAAATCATTAGAAAATGGAAGAAGCTAAACATGACTGTCAATCTCCCTCGGACTGGATCTCCATGCAAGATCTCACCTCGTGGGGTCTCAATGATCCTAAGAAAGGTGAGAAATCAGCCCAGAACTACACGGGAGGAGCTGGTCAATGACCTGAAAAGAGCTGGGACCACCGTTTCCAAGGTTACTGTTGGTAATACACTAAGACGTCATGGTTTGAAATCATGCATGGCACGGAAGGTTCCCCTGCTTAAACCAGCACATGTCAAGGCCCGTCTTAAGTTTGCCAACGACCATTTGGATGATCCAGAGGAGTCATGGGAGAAAGTCATGTGGTCAGATGAGACCAAAATAGAACTTTTTGGTCATAATTCCACTAACCGTGTTTGCAGAGATGGGAAGTAACGAAGTACAAATACTTCGTTACTGTAGTCAAGTAGATTTTTCTGATATTTTTACTTTACTTTACTATTTCTTTTTGTGGCGACTTTTTACTTCTACTCCTTCCATTTTAACACAAATATCGGTACTTTCTACTCCTTACATTTTACAAAATTGTCTCGTTACTTTATTTTTGTACAAGAGGTTGTCATGTCGGACAATTGCGCGCACACACGCATCACACCGCGAGCGGGTGCGCTCGCCACGCGAAGAAAAAAGCGAGAGAAAAGAAAAAGAGAGCAGCTGTCCGGAGGATAATCAGCTGAGATTGTGTGTGTGCGTCTTGAGAACTGTAAGTCGTATAACTTATGTTGTCAGTTCACTTAAGCCTGTTATTGATCTATCTTGGAAACTTAGCTAGAGATGAGTTGTCTCCGTCTGTGTTTTTTTTTGAGACACACCTGGGGCAAAGTTGGAAACCAGAATCAGCTTTAAATCCAGTCCTAATCTAGTCCTCCACTTTCACATAATTTCACTGGAGTTATTGTTATTATTGTTTAAGTCATCAATACCATATTCAATCTCAATGGATGGGAATATATCTACCGAACGTTGCCTTTCACGCACGACTAAGACAGCTCAACAGATTCGGCATTCTGCATTCATTCACAGCAAATCTGCTGCTTGGTGCGCTAACGTTAGCACATAGCCTAGTAGTATGGAGGGCAACAAGAAAACATTCCCATCATCCTCGGCCTTATCTAAAAGATGTTTGAGACAGTAGGCATCAAGGACTCCTGGCCAATGTGCTGGGGAACTTCTTCATTAATGTCTGTTTAGTAATTCATATTTTAATCCTTTATTTTCTTTCCAGAAGACATATTTGAACACATACACGTAGACTCATTTAAATGTTAAGGGGAAGATTAAAAATAGAAACTGGATCTGTGAATTCCCACAGAGTCACAACTGAATTCATATCTTGCTAATGAGTCAAAATCTTATTAACCTGGAGTTTCTGTCATAATAATCATATGTTTTAGGCCTATTGGCAGACATCCATTTAAAATGTAGCCATTGCCATATAAAGAGCATGTCCTCCATGTCCACTGAAGTTCCTCAGCGTGCTCTCTAGTAACATCTGTGTGGTCCAGGTAGCTTTGCATAAAAAATGGTTATCATTCGCAAGGCTACTTTTACTTTTATACTTTAAGTAAATTTCCAAGCCTGTACTTTGTTACTTTTACTTGAGTAAAGAAGTTTAATCAGTACTTCCACTTTTACCAGAGTATTTTTTAACACAAGTATCTGTACTTCTACTTAAGTATGGAAAGTGAGTACTTTTGCCATCTCTGCGTGTTTGGAGGAAGAAGAATGATGAGTACCATCCCAAGAACACCATCCCTACTGTGAAGCATGGGGGTGGTAGCATCATGCTTTGGGTGTTTTTCTGCACATGGGACAGGGCGACTGCACTGTATTAAGGAGAGGATGACCGGGGCCATGTATTGGGAGATTTTGGGGAACAACCTCCTTCCCTCAGTTAGAGCATTGAAGATGGGTCGAGGCTGGGTCTTCCAACATGACAATGACCCGAAGCACACAGCCAGGAGAACCAAGGAGGGGCTCTGGAAGAAGCAGATCAAGGTTCTGGCGTGGCCTAGCCAGTCTCCCAGACCTAAACCCAATAGAGAATCTTTGGAGGGAGCTCAAACTCCGTGTTTCTCAGTGACAGCCCAGAAACCTGACTGATCTAGAGAAGATCTGTGTGGAGGAGTGGGCCAAAATCCCTTCTGCAGTGTGTCAAACCTGGTGAAAAACTACAGGAAACGTTTGACCTCTGGAACTGCAAACAAAGGCTATTGTACCAAATATTAACATTGATTTTCATTGATTGTTCAAATACTTATTTGCAGCTGTATCATACAAATAAATAGTTATGCACCTTACATGCACCTATGAGGACAATTTCAGACCCCTCCATGGTTTCTAAGTGGGAGAACTTGCAAAATAGCAGTATGTTCAAATACTTATTTTCCTCACTGTATGTGTGTGTTTTCCTGTGAACCCTGGGGTCCGAGACGCAAGAAAACAGGCTTCATTGAAAAGATAACGGCAGCTGTAACACATTAATCATAACTTAATTAACTTCCACCATCCTGCTGCACGGCAGCACTCTCTTTCTCTCTCTGTCTCTCTCTCTCTTTCACCTACACCTATGTATCATTTTATCCTAACCTCTCTCTCTCACTCTCTTGCAATCCTCAGTTTAATACAAATTGTCTTCGCTGTCATGAAATAGTCTCTGCAATTCCTCCCTGGCTTTCATTTCTCTGGCTTGGTCTATCAGCCCCTATCCATGTTTTTTTTATTATAATAAGCAACAGACCTGGTTGTTTATATGGAAATTTTGACTTTTATTCTTTGTAAGTGTTTAGAGATTTGTAGCAGCTATCTGCGAGCAAAATTTAAAAGTGTTGCTTGTTAGTGATGTTGGGGATCACTGCACTGCATGTAATCAAAATAGAAGTGAATATCCAACAGCAGCAGTGTGGGATAATACAAGCTTGTGCTAGTCCCTGTATGGATGAGAGTGCTCCTGTGTGAAGAGCCAAAACGTATTGGTTTACAACCAGAATGGATAATAAAAAGATGCAGTATTAATAATGTTAAAACATTGATGTGTGCTTAGTGATTGAATGATCTCATCATTTACAGTAGCTATATTAATGTCTAGCAAAACATATTTTATGTACCCATCAGCTTTTCTGCCCCATGACACGCTAGTCATGTCATGGCACCAGTAATAGTGTGTTTTAACACAGTTTTAAACTAAAAATGCAAATATGTCATCTTTACAAATCTTCAACAAGTCCTCCAAACAAATAGAGCGATATAGGTTGTGTTTTTCCTTCCCAATACAGTATCTAAACCAGAAGTAACGGTTTGTCAGTATATTTGCGATTGTCTATGAAAAAAAGACCCATCATTGACATTAATTCAGTGTCATCAATCATTTTGTAAAAATTACATTTCTTTTCTTTGGGATGGAACAGCTCATTAAGTCTCATGTTCACATTAAAACATGGAGTAATCCATGCTACATCAATCTGTTCACAAAGCCAGTCTACATGTTGTTCAAGATTTCATCTCTGTAGAGGTTAATCCTCCCACAGAACAAATAAACACATCTTGATAAAAAGCCAAAAAATACCAGCAGAGGCTGGGCTGGATTACGATTAAATTACACTTGGTGATATAAAGATTACATGGCAGATATGTATTAGTTGTTATGATTTCCGACCAGAATGCATTTAACCTTGTTTTTAAAGGAAAAAGGGGATGTTTACTCTCAACAGTGTAAGCAGGTGTTTTCTAAGAAAATAGTTGTATTTTTTCCCATAAAACAGATGGTATATGTGAGTGAATTGCCTTGTATTTAACATGTTACAAATCTTTCTTTTAACGTTAAAGTACCACGGTGTCATCTCCATAAACAGTCAGCGAGAATAAACATGGTGATGCTATAAAACAGGCTTGTAAAAGTCACACATGCACATTCTTTGAAAGGTTGGGATTAAAAGCTCTTCTGAAGCTGTTAACCTGAACCAGATTCCATGAGCAGTACAAACAAGGCTTGTTTCATGTTGCTGAATCTTTTTCATATTTATTTAATCAGACAAAACATGACATGTCCTTTATATGTTGAAAGCATTCAATGATCCTTGATATACCAAATACACGGTTAAAATAATTAAAAGGACATACATAATAAGTGCCCTTTTACAACTGAATGCACTTTGATGAATTGCCTTTTTGTAAAGTGACAACTGATTGATTAAGAAAAACAGAAAAATAAAAGTTGATGGCTCTGATTGTTGTTTCTCTTCTACTGTGATGTTAGAAAACACCCAGTCCTCTGAAGATAAAAAGATGATTAAATCGCAATGACTATGATTGGCCTTTGAGTGAGGAGACTCTCTTTAATGGGAATGGGGGTTTTCATAAGTATATAAACATGTCCCAAACATGGGGATTTTAAATCAGTATATTAATCCTTAATATCTGCTGTTTTACTTTGAATAGTGTTTAACGACTGCAAGGATATCTGACCTGAGAAAAACAACATGAATAGAGCCATTGTTATCAGAAGTGGTAGCACTACAATGGCTGCTTCTGTATTAGAGCATGAAGAGGTATAGGTCCTAAAACACAAGGCTTTCAAGAGGGGGTGCAGAGTTCCTGTCCCAGAGATGTCAAGGGGAAAACACATGACATTTACCCAGGAAACGGGTGTTTGTGTCCATGGATTACTACTTAAGGGTATCGGTGTTTTAATCAAAACCCCGATCCGCAGGACAGTCACCTTTTGTTGGCTAAACTAACGATAACGCGTTGCAACAACATATACAAAATATAATTGTTATAATTATTACTATAATTTTAGAACAACATTGACCTTCCTTTATTCCGTTACTTTAATGTAAGTAAAACCAATTTGTAATAGTTCCATTTTAGTGTTTTGTAGCATCATTAATTCTCTGGAACAGGGACGTGAAAGCCAGACAGGGAGTTAAGGGAGACACCGCAGGTGAACAGGGAACTGACAGATAACTAATATCACCATTACACCTCACCCAGTTTTTTACTAACATTGAGACAATATTTTTCTGTATTACAAGTTTTCTGATATTGTATGTTTAAATATACAAATTATGCATTATCTTATTAAATATGCACTTGTTTCCAGAAGAAAATGTGAACATGGGGCCCAGGTTAAAAATTCTTCATTTTGTTGAGTTATTGGCAACAAGAAGAGATTTTTGGATATCTCTTTCCATCACTCCATAAATCAGAAAATACTGTCAACAGCCATGGAAAAAATATATTTTTGATTTTAGTTAGAAAATGTTGTATAAATCGGGCTATAAATAATATATGGACAAACCCCAATGTAAAAAGCATCAGAATACACTCTAAAAAATAATTCATGGGATCAGTAAGTAAAGCTTAAAATCATGAGCTTTTGCAGCATACAATACTGAATTTGTTACATATACATGTTTTAGTAAGTTAATAACTTATTTTAAGAAGTACATCAAAATGAAAATAATGAAAAGTGTATATGTATATCAATATACTGTATATATATATATATATATATATATATATCAATATATATATCTATTGATTATGAATAAACACTTTTACCTTTTCTTAACAATAGAAAAAGAATGAGTTAGTGCTACCTGTCATTCTATTAGAATCTTTCAAAAGCTGAGCATGCTTTCTACAAGACAAAGAAGAGCGGAGCGTTTGCAAGAAAAGTGTCTTGGTATCTTTCTTTGTTTCATTTGCAACATGCACTAACTGTATCAGCATACATAATTTGTTTTTTACACAGTAACATTGAAGTTTTAGCCTGTCCTAAGCTAATTTAACAACTGTTGAGTTAGCATACTTTTAGCATACTTACATTTTTCTTTTTTTTTTATCCATGTAGAAGTCAAGATCTTGCAAATACAACTTATTGAGAACAGACAGACCTAAAAAGGGTGGAGGTGTTGCAATATATGGGAAAAAGTAATTTCTTGTGAATGTTATTGTTTCAAAGTCAATAAGCAGACAATTTGAATTGCTGGCCCTTGACTTAGAAGTTTCTAAGAGTCTTCACAGCACAGTTCTTGGTTGTTATAGACCCCCCTCAGCTGATAGTAGTATTCTTTCTTCTCTGAGGGAGTTTTTAACAAGTCTTAATTATAATGAAATTGTCTTTTTAGGAGATTTTAATTGGAACTGGCTTTTGCCAACGTCTGGTCATTTTAAATAATTTTGTGATTCTTTTAATCTTTTCAGATTGTAAATAGGGGCTATTTACAATCCTATTTATCCATTTATTTTTATTTATTTTACCAGACCAAACCTAAAACATCCAGAAAAATCATCCTTAATTGATCTTAATCTTACAAATACCCCTCACAAATACTCCTGTGCCTCTGTTTTTGCAAATGATATAAGCGACCATTGTCTTATAGCATCTGTAAGGAACAAGAAAATTCCTAAAACAAGGCCGCGCATAATCTTTAAGAGGGCAATGAAGCAGTTCTCAGCGCAAGGCTTTTTACATGATCTGTATGATTTTGACTGGGAAAGAATTTTCCTTTCTGAAACATCAAAAAATGTAAATAACCCTCTCAAGTTCTGGAAAACAATCAAATTATTAAAGCCCATGTTGCAGGTTAACCACCACTGTTGATTATTGGGTACAAAAAGCACTCAAGATATGTATATCATTTTTAAAAATGTCTCCAAATAGTGTTAAAAGTTAGTTTTTGGTCATTTTTGGTGTTCGCGGGTTTATGAAGTGAATTCGGCGATGACGTCAGACTGGGAAGAGAAGTCTGAGCCTGGCACTAGAACTACGGTGACTGACTGGGAGGAGGAAGAGGAGGAAAGGCCAGCAGGCGAATAATTACCAATCTGCCAGACGTGAGAGGGCAAATGAGGAATTGTCAAGATTGTGGGGATGTCTCCTTCATTTATCTCCTTTATTTAGCAACGCAGCAGTGCATACAATGACTTTACTTTTTACTGTCAGTGAATAGCACAGAGTGAACGTCAACGTTTTCTTTCGATCTAGTGACAGGGATCCTGTCGTTAGTTCAGATAAGTACTGGTACACTTATCTAGATATAGTAATAGAAGGCATCCCCGAGTGTTATTTCTAAGTGTTTACCTCTTCCTCCGGTGAAAACATGTCGCTGTTTGGCCGGTGCTTGTGTGTGTGGCGGCGAAGCTGCGGTGGAGAGCGGGTGCTGTAGGCGTGTGAGTGGGTGGAGAGCGGGTGGTGTAGGCGAGTGAGCCTCCGGTCGGGAAGCTCGCCCCCGCGATCATCTGATCTGAAGATGCCTAAATCCGTTTGTGACATTTCAGGCAGGATCATGGTCCTCCCCAACCAGCACGCACCAGGATTGTAATTGTTTATATTTCAAACATATTCAAACATCACTGCAGGTTGATTGTGGGTGACAACGCGGTCGTGTTAGCTTACCGAAACTCTACTGCCGGAGTTGCTGGCTGGCTACGCGACGTTAGCTATATATAGCATCCGTACAGGCTAACTATAGCCAGTTAGCTTTGTGTGTAACGTAACAAACCCCCCCCCCCCCATCTCGTAGGAACGAAACTTACTATTTAATTCAATACAATTATGGTACAAAAGGTGCACTAATGCCATATGTATTATGTTGACAACATGGACGCATATATAGGCAACACTAAAGGCAGTCGTAATATTTACCTAGCAGGCCAGGCTAACGCTGTTGTGCGGCGGCGTAGCGTTAGCTAGCATTAGCTAGCAGTCTAAACTTGTGAAAAGCCAAACAACATCCCCGTCTAAGCTGTGTTTCACTTTCCCTCCAATATTATTATAAATATAATACAGTTACATGGACTCGATCGAGACCATAGACTGTTAATATTAAAAGACCAGAAGCCCCATTAGGCCAGACCAGTGGTAAATACAACGCAGGCTGCTCTGTTTTCTCCCCAATATGAAGTCATGCAATGCATTGTGGGGGGGAAAAGGAAACACTGTAAAATTGTGCCTACTTTTGGTATTATATTCAGTTTTGCAATATCCAACACCATCAAATACAATGGATAACAGTTCAAATATTTACTACCAACAAGCAAATTGCACAAATTCGTTGCAAAATTAAATCTGCAACATGGGCTTTAACTGAAACAAAAACAGATACAGAAGTACAATCTTGTATTGTTGTTGATGACAAAAAAATCATTGACAAAGACAAAATTCTCAATAGTTTCAATAATCATTTCATTACTGCTAGCTCCCTTTATGAAACACTACATAATCCAACCTCCAGCTCTCCCACGGTATGTCCTGTTGATCAGTTACTGTCAGCTCAACCATTTCAAGTCAGTAACCGTACCAGAAGTAAGGAAGGCCTTGAAGGATCTAGATCCAAAAAAATCATCAGGTCCAGACAAATTGGAACCATATTTTCTAAAAATAGCTGCAGATGTGATAGCCAATCCAGTTACATATTTAATTAACCTTTCTTTGCCAAGAATCAGGTACCAGCCATCTGGAAATCTGCCAATATTCTCCCCCTTCATAAAGGTGGTGATCCTGCGAACTTAAATAACTATAGTCCTATTTCTAAATTGTCAGTATTGCCTAAATTAATGGAATCGCTCATCAGCATGCAATTAAAAGATCTAATTAATAACAATATTCTGACTGAATTTCAATCCGGTTTCAGGAAACAATATAGTACAATAACAGCTGTTTTAAAAGTTGTTAATGACCTAGTCAAGACCTTGGACAATAAACGGCACTGTGCAGCACTGTTTATTGATTTGTCAAAAGCTTTTGATACAGTGGACCATAAAATTCTCCTTCAGAGACTCACCTCTATTGGACTATCAGAACAAACAGTGGGATGGTTTAACAGTTACCTATCAGGTACCTATCATCATCACTTCTGCCTCCTTAAATATTTCAAAAGGGGTGCCTCAAGGCTCAATCCTTGGGCCTCTTCTTTTTATAAATTATACAAACAACCTCTGCAATAATATAAAAAAATGCAAACTATCATTACTATGCTGATGACACTGTTCTCTACTGTTCTGGGTCCACATTAGGTCAAGCAATCACAAATTTACAGTCCGCTTTTAATATCTTGCAACATAATCTGGCTACTTTAAAATTGGTTCTAAACTCTAAAAAAACTAAAGTCATTACTTTAAATCTGGAAAAGAAACAATGTCAGTAGTTATAAGTGTATACCTTTAGGTGGGGGCTACTAATTAGCATAATTCCCCCCGTTTATGGTTAATAATTTTAGGTGGGGGTCATATTTCCCCCCCTAAGTTGCGCGCGCATCCTATTAGGTGGGGGCTACTAATCCCCCGCCTGTAGTGTATACTTTTAGGTGGGGGCCGTATTCCCCCCTGCGCCTTTAGTTAATACCTTTAGGTGGGGGCTACTAATTAGCACAATTCCCCCGCTTCCAGTTAATACTTTTAGGTGGGGGCCGTATTCCCCCCGCGCCTGTGGTTAATACTTTTAGGTGGGGGCTGCTGATTCCCCCCCTAAAGCTGCGTGCGCAGATCGCCCAAACTTGAGGAATAAATCAATTGGAAAAATGTATAAAAGAAGAAGAATAAATTGAAGAATAATGAAGGTAAGTCAATGATTAAAGTCTTTTAAATGTTTGACTACTAATGTAGTGTGTTTAAACTGATTGTGTGTGTGTGTGGGTGTTTTGCTTCGTAGCGGTGTCTGACGGGGAGCGATGATTTCTAAACTTTAATGGTTTAAGGCTGTATGACTAGATTGTTAACGTGTACGATTTCCAGGATGTAGCAGTTATATTTATTATTAGGCTTTACTTATACTATTATGCCGTTTTAGCTAGGTAACTGATTAGCTGTATAAATGCGTTTTAAATGGTCCGTGATACGCTGTGTGGGTGTGTGTATAAGCGTTGTTCTGACGGCGTGCGATGGTTTTAAAAACTTAATGGAAGGTTATATGACTAGATTGTTAACGTTCAGTTATATTTTTTAATCAGGCTAATACTTTTACTCATGGCCCGTTTTTAGCTAGCTAGCTAGCTAACAGCTTGGCTGTATAATGACTTTTAAATGGTCCGTGATACGCTGTGTGGGTATGTGTGTCTGTCTGTGTGTATATGCGTGTGTGTGTGTGTGCGTGGGTGTTTGGTTCGTAGCGGTGTCTGATGGGCAGCGATGATTTCTAAACTTTAATGGTTTAAGGCTGTATGACTAGATTGTTAACGTGTAATACGATTTCCAGGATGTAGCAGTTATATTTATTATTAGACTATTACTTATACTATTATGCCGTTTTAGCTAGGTAACTGATTAGCTGTATAAATGCGTTTTAAATAAATACGTGATACGCTGTGTGGGTGTGTGTATAAGCGTTGTTTTACTATTGACGGCGTGCGATGGTTTTAAAAACTTAATGGAAGGTTACTAGATTGTTAACGTTCAGTTATATTTTTTAATCAGGCTAATACTTTTACTCATGGCCCGTTTTTAGCTAGCTAGCTAGCTAACAGCTTGGCTGTATAATGACTTTTAAATGGTCCGTGATACGCTGTGTGGGTATGTGTGTCTGTCTGTGTGTATATGCGTGTGTGTGTGTGTGTGCGTGGGTGTTTGGTTCGTAGCGGTGTCTGATGGGCAGCGATGATTTCTAAACTTTAATGGTTTAAGGCTGTATGACTAGATTGTTAACGTGTACGATTTCCAGGATGTAGCAGTTATATTTATTATTAGACTATTACTTATACTATTATGCCGTTTTAGCTAGGTAACTGATTAGCTGTATAAATGCGTTTTAAATGGTACGTGATACGCTGTGTGGGTGTGTGTATAAGCGTTGTTTTACTATTGACGGCGTGCGATGGTTTTAAAAACTTAATGGAAGGTTACTAGATTGTTAACGTTCAGTTATATTTTTTAATCAGGCTAATACTTTTACTCATGGCCCGTTTTTAGCTAGCTAACTGGCTAGATGTAATGACTTTTAAATGGTCCGTGATACGCTGTGTGGGTATGTGTGTCTGTCTGTGTGTGTGTGTATATGCGTGTGTGTGTGTGTGTGCGTGGGTGTTTGGTTCGTAGCGGTGTCTGATGGGCAGCGATGATTTCTAAACTTTAATGGTTTAAGGCTGTATGACTAGATTGTTAACGTGTACGATTTCCAGGATGTGACAGATATATTTATTATCAGACTATTGCTTTTACTCTTCATGGCCCGTTTTTAGCTAGCTAGCTAACAGCTGGGCTGTAGAGTGACGTATTGCGTTTTGTTGGCTGTGATACGCTGGCTGACTGGGGTGCGCGCAAGGCCAATGGAAAGGCGTTAAAAAACCGTGACGCACGGGTGGGTGTAAATTTCTGCCTTTAACTTAACGACAAGATTTCCAGTGGTCACTTTATTCTCCATGCTACTTGAGGTACGTTAAATTCGAATATTGTGCTGCGTAGACATGGATTCTAACGGACTTGGTTTGCGAGGGAGCTTAATCGTTGAAGAAGGTAATTGTGGACCTAGCACTACATTTGAAATGCGTTATCCGCTGCTGAAGAAGAAGAAGAGAAGTCGTACCGAGATATTTACTAAAAGTGATACTGAATGTTGTACAGCTAGTTATGCGTTTATGGGTGAGAACGGCTATGGGTATTCTATAGGATATAGTGATGGCTGTGTTACTTTAGCTGTATGTACTAGTGGTGATCCAGAGTTAAAGTCTGAGGCTAAAACAGAGTACGCCGTAAGTTTAAAAGATTGGCGTCTTTTTTAGATCTGTAGTCTGTCAGGATCTTGATATGACAGGTTTTCAGAGATAATTTATGTAGCACAGTGGGATAGCTACAAAGAAGGGAAAATCTTCTGTGTGGAGGCAGATAGATTCAACAGATCGCCAGAGGATTTTATTTTTTCTCAGAGTGTGCGAGGAAAAAGAGAAACTTGTTGCTACCAGAGGACGTATGGACTGGAGGTTAAAACCTTATCCTGTCTCCACCCATGAGCATGAAGAATGGTTTAAAAACGTATTCTTTATACAATGGTGTGATTGGGAGCTAATGAAGAAACAGTTTGAATCCATTGACTATGCCATCAGAAGAGATAGTATAAGGATCTCGTATGAGAAGATAAAGAAAAGACTTATATTCGACGACTGTGGGGATCAGAAGCTTTCACTACCCCGACCACTTTATAGACCTAAAATTGTCAACCACAGAGACTAGGAAGATGGTGGGTGTGATTATGTGTCAAATGTTTGCTAATATACTTTTTTCTTTACTGTGTATCTAATGAGCGACTGTTATTTATTCTTCCAGAAGGGTTGGAGTGGTGCTACCCACCTGGTCTGCAGAATTCCTCCACCCCCGCGGACGGTCACGGATCTCCATCTTCATCTTCATCATCATCATATACAACCCTAAACAATTCCTGTCACCCCCATCCCCTTTTTGCCTCCTCTACCGCCCGCTCTTTTGATCCGGACACCACCGGCATCCCCCAGCCAACTGGCATCGCACAACCAGACGGAGGAGAAATGGATCCACCGCTCAAAAAAAAAAAAAAAAATCAAATCATTTAGTTAATCCTGACCGCCTAGATGATGATGATAATGATAATGATAACGATGAGTACCCTGTTTCACATTCAAACAATCAGCCGTCCACCAGTTGTGCTCCGTTACAGGCGTTATTGCCAGCCGCAGTAGAGACGCAAATCACACGCACAATAAATCATCCACAGCCATTAACACCTCCAGACAATCAGCCATCCACCAGCTATAGCGATCGCCTACAGCCGACGGTTTCAGTTCAGTCCGGTGTAGTATGGTTGCAAATGATGTAAACATCAGAGAAATTCCTAAATTCAATTCTGTTGAATTCAGACAGCAGATAGATATGCGCAGTGTTGACCTGACTGATGTTAATAGTGTCCCAGCGCAAGTTCGCAGTACGCTTTACGGATTAATCGACAGGGCTCTTGAAGCAGCAAATCAGGATAGTGTATTAAACGTGGTGTTGAGGGGTCCTTCACTAGCTGATGATATTCAAGCCGTGTTAAATGCTGATAGTGATTATGATCCAGACTCATTTCTGGAGCAAATTGCACAAGTTCTACAGAGTAATGACACGTCTTTCACTGAGGACTCCTTAGAATTTGTTGTTACAGTGGCAGGCAATATGTCTGGCGGTGGTCTGTGTAAATTGGGGTCTATTTGTTATGATGAGATAATACAGCGGAAGATTAATTCATTATTCGTTCCTATGAATACTGTAGACGGTCTTTGCTTCGGCGTGTGTCTCGCATTCTATGCCGACAAAAATCAGTCCCTAATCGAAATGGAGGACTACGCAAAGCGATTATATACCGAGCTGGGATTTGAACATTCACACCGCGTTTCATTTTCTGACGTTGACGCGTTTCAGAAGCATTTGAAAACTAAGATTATAATCTTTCATCACACTGCCGGATCTAAAATGCCACAGCTTTTTAAAACACACGACGACCCAGACGTTAACACTGTATGGCTCTACCTCCATGGTGGCCATTACTACATGATCAAAAACAAAACAGCCTTTTTTGGGGTTCCTTATGTATGCGAAGCATGTTATGGCACGTACTCAAACTATCTCACACATGTATGTGCATTGGTGTGTAATGTCTGCCACACAGCATGTTTTCGGACACCCGGGCATACAATACGGTGCACAGACTGTAAACGCATATGTAAGTCCCCACAGTGTCTAGCTCAGCATAAGCTAATGAATGCAAATCATCACTTCATACCATGCGAGAGGGTTAAATACTGCGACGCTTGCGGAACGACTTATCATCTGTGGAAAAAAAGCACATGTTTGTAAACCGTCGAAATGTGTACACTGTGGTGATGATATGGTAGGACCGAAACATGAGTGCTACATTCAGCCTCTCAAGAAAAAACAAACCGATCCTAATTATATCTTTTACGATTTTGAGACTCGTTACCAGGACGACAGGCATGTGGCTAACTTTGTCTGCAGCATGGATTTGAATGGCATCAAGAAGTACTTTTCAGGTACGCAGTGTGTAGCTTCATTTGTCAATCATTACAGAAAACCTCGTTATAAAAACATGACATTCATAGCACATAATGCATCAGGGTTTGACAGTTATATTCTGCTAGAATATCTTGTTTTGCAAAAAAGTCTGTCCAACACTCATAATGCGCGGATCACGTATTGTTTCAATGTATGATACCACTTTCAAGCAAAGGTGGATTGATTCATTCAGTTTTCTCCCGATGGCTCTTGCTAAAACCCCTGCAGCTATGGGGTTTACTGACGCACTAAAGGGCTACTTTCCCCACGCATTCAACACAAAGCAGAATGAAAACTTTATCGGCCCCCATCCTGATCCGTCCTTCTACGGTTATGATACCATGTCCGATGAATCAAAGGGAAAATTCATGGCATGGTATCATACTGTTAAAGACACCACATTTAATCTAACAGCGAACTGGCAAAGTATTGCATCAATGATGTCGTTGTTTTGGCTAAAAGCGTGTGAAAGCTACAGAAATGCGTTTATGGCATCAACAGGCCTAGATCCATTTCAGTTCACGACCCTCGCCTCCAGCTGTATGGGTGTTTTTAAAAACGCTCTTTATCCCCAGAGACAGCGTTGCGTTGACCTATGATGGTGCGTACATAAATCCCAATAAAACATATTCGGACGTCTCGATGCAGTGGTTGGGGTATGTGGCTCGCAGTGAAAACCGAGAAATTCAACACGCCCTCAACATAGGTGAAAAAACCTTCGGAATGTACTCTGTCGACGGCTACTGCAAAGCTACACACACATGCTATGAATTTGCTGGGTGTTATTACCATGGCTGTGTTAAATGTCATAGCCAAGCGAAATCAACCCAACTCTGAAACTTCCCTATGGACAGCTGTATGCCAAATTCAATGACCGCTTGTCCGTGTTAGAATCAGTGCATGGGCTAAAAGTTGTTGTGATGTGGGAATGTTCATGGCATATGGCGCTGCGTGATGATCCGGACGTCAAGGCGTTCATGTGTACATATGTCAAACCAAGTCGTTTGAACCCACGAGATGCGCTATTTGGGGGCGGACAAATGCGTTAAAACTTTACCACAAGGTGACAGGGGATGAAAAGATCAGATATTATGATTTCACAAGTCTGTACCCCACAGTCCAGGCAAAGAGAGACTATCCCATTGGACACCCTCAGGTGATTCATAGCAATTTTGCTGATATTTCACAATACTTTGGTTTTGTGAAATGTGCAGTAGACCCCCCCAGAAGCCTGTTTCATCCAGTGCTCCCCCATCGTTGCCACAACAAACTCATGTTTCCTCTGTGCGCAACCTGTGCCTATGAGGAGAATCAGTCAGCCCCTTGTGTTCACAGCGACCGTGAGAGACAATTGAGGGGACATGGGCGACAGTTGAGTTGGAGAAGGCACTGGAAAAAGGCTATAAGGTAAATCGTATTGACGAGGTCTGGCATTTTCCGGAGAAATCCGACAATCTTTTTTAAAGGATACGTTAAAACGTTCCTCAAACTAAAGCAGCAGGCGTCGGGTTATCCAGGCCATGTCAAAACTGAAGACGAGAAAAAAAAAAAATACGTTGACGACTATTATGCTAAAGAAGGGATCAGACTAGAGCCCGATAAAATATGCGTTAACAATGCAGTTAGAAGCATCAATAAATTGCTGCTGAATTCCCTCTGGGGTCGTTTCTCAATGCGTACCAACTTGCCCACAACAGAGCTAATAACAGATCCACCCGATTCTCACAACTCATGTTTAGCGACAGGTTTGATGTGAGACAGTTCTCATTCATTTCCCCAGATGTGGCGATAGTCCAGTGGCGTGAGACTAACGACCAAGCCTCTAGAATTAAAGATATTAATATCTTTATAGGGGCTATGACAACGGCGTATGCTCGTCTAGAGTTATATGACCTAATGGATAAGTTGCAGGAGCGCGTGCTGTATTGTGACACAGACAGCGTCGTGTTCACAAGCAAAACAGGGGAATGGGTGCCCCCGCTAGGCCCTTATCTCGGTGATCTAACGGACGAACTGAATAAAGGCCAGATGTGTGGTCATCCCGATGAAGACTTCATAACCGAGTTTGTTTCGGGGGGGCCAAAATGCTATGCATATCGGACGGCACAGGGAACCACACAGGTGAAATGCAAAGGGGTCACCCTCAATTCAAAAAATGCCAAAGTGGTTACACACGAGTCCTTAATAGGATTGGTTAAATCATTCGTCTCCAATCAACACACTGACGACCATCTGGTCACATCGGCGCACACCATTAAGCGTGATAAAAAGCGGTTTCATCTCAAAAACGCATCAGTGTCGAAGAAATTACAGGTGGTGTATAACAAACGACGCGTTCTTCACGACTATACAACACTTCCCTATGGATATTAATGATCAATATCATACCGCGTTTGACGGCAGGTTGCAACACCCATTCAGCGTCGTTATTAGCGGTCCGTCGAATTGTGGTAAAACATTTTTGGTCAAAGATATAATCCGAAATTCAGCATCAGTTATTTCGCACAAGATTGATAATATTGTGTATATATACTCATGCTGGCAACCGTTATCTGACGACTTACTAAAGATTGTGAATATCAATTTTGTCAATGGGATACCTGAATCACTTTGTGACGAGACACTTCTCCCCCCCTCATAAAAATAATTTGCTGATTATCGATGATGTAATGAGTGAGGCATGTTGTAATACTGAAGTTCAAAACGTTTTTACAAAATATGTTCATCACCGGAATCTCAGCTGTATTTATTTAGTACAAAATCTGTTTATTCAGGGCAAAACCAGTCGCACAATAAGCTTAAATACTAACTATATCATATTATTTAAAAACCCCAGAGATAAAAATCAAATAAACTTGCTTGGCAGACAAATGTATCCCGGTAATAACAAATATTTCCTGGAGGCTTTTAATGATGCAACTAGCTCTACATATGGTTATCTTTTAATAGATTATAAAGCCAAGACACCTGATATGTTCAGACTCAGAACAGGTTTGATCTCACCACAACAGGTCGTATACGTCTCAAAGAAACGTTAGGTTATATAATGTCCTCACGCATGCAGAGAAACCTCACATTGTTGCAACTTCTACACAAGGCAGCACCCAGGGTTAGGGGAGTTATTGTTAAGAATGCTAGTTCAGACTTTATTAATGCTCTGTGTGAAATAGCCCTTAACGTTTTAAGAGGTAACATTCCATTGTCGGCCAAACAATACAAACTTTTAAAGAAGAAGAAAAGAGTGATCAGACTAGTTGCAGATAAAAAGTGAACAATTCTAAAAAGAGGAAATCGATCAATCAAACAGGGGATTTCTCCTACCTCTGCTGGGAGCTGCTATACCGTTTATTGTGAGCCTTATCAATCGGGGTTGAAATGGAGCACGCCCAGAAAATGTTTTTAGTGCCTCAGCATCAACTGCTATCGTTTACAACAGCAACAACAACAACAACAACAACAACAACAGCAGCAACAGCAACCCTCAAACGCGTCTTTGAGGCAGTCTGTCCAAAATGAGTTGGATCAGGCGATGGGTGAAATTCTGAAACAGTCTGACCTTAATGTATATGAAAAAGCCAAAAAATACTCAGGTGTTCTACAAAGATACCTGGCCTTGGTGAAACAGGGTGAACAAGAAAAAACTGTAATCACGTTATCGCTACCAGAGGATCATTCAAAGGTAGATTCAAAAGATGATGTCATACAGGATGCTATAATTTCAGAGGTATTGAAGCACATGCCCAAACGAAATATGCGGAATGCCGAATATCTTCTAGCCTCATTATCTCGTAATAATGATAAAATCTCCTGGACAAATCAAGGCGAAATCATTGTAAACAATGAGCACATATCAGGTAGTCATTTTACGATCTAGTGAAAAGTGTCACAACTCATAATAATATTTCGATGCATTCAAGACCTACGGGGTGGAATCCATTTTTAAAAACCCTTGCAAAATTAAATGTGCCATTATCTGTAATTCCAAACACAGCCGTGCGTCGATCTATCGCTGCATTTAAAACAGATGGTCCATCTGAAAATATTAGACAACACACTCCTAAATCATTAAGTAAACCCATAGTGCCTTCAAACAGCGTTCGTACTCTAACACATTACGCTATTCATCAACCCCTGGCATGACACGATGGGCTAGTTTTTGATTATTTGATTTTATTGCAATGTACAGAATTATGGTTGCTATTTTCTATTTGAGGCATTTAAAATGTATAAAATGTGACAATGATTTTTCCATTGAATGTTTTTTTATTCTATTTCATTTTTAAATGTTTTCTATTTTACCTGAGGAATGTTTTCTATTTGAATTTTCTAACCAGTTTTTCTTTTTTAATTCTTTCATTTATTTGTATCTGATTGTATCAATGCAATACGATGTATGAAAATGGTGACAATGTATTTTTTTTTTTATTTTTTAAATATTTTCTATTTTATCTGATGATTGCGTCAATGACAAGTGAATGTTTTTATGTATAAATCTCTTTTAAAATGCTGGAATAAAATAACGAGACCTGTGGACTTTTTTTTTTATTGACACGTTTTATCCTTTATTAGTGCAAGAAAATCATTACACAAACATCTCATCTGTAGAAAGCACAAGCGCACTGCACGCACTTAAACTTCTGCGTGTGGCATATTACAGGATGTATCTTATCAACAAAATGACAGACCATTGTATCGTTACATATCAGATTAGGACCGTACATTTTCAACACTTTTTTAAAACTCTTATTTTTTTGCATGTTACATAAAAAGAATACACAATGTTGTCCACATGCTGTAGAATAGTTACTTTGCACTTGAATGTCAGAATGATAAATCTCCAGACAATTTTTTAAGAGGAAGTGATTTATCGGTTGTGAAAAAATGGGCAGGTGAATTTCCAAAACTGTCGAAGAAATATCCATGTTTGTCGGTATTGATGTATACGGCCAGCCAGTGCTCACCAGGCATATCGCTAGGATGTGTATTTATAACAGCCATTGCCGGTAGCTTACATATATCAGTTTTTGGTAAATGATCACAGGGTACCACCCCTAGAAAATTTGTGTCTCTGCTCACTCTCTTTGCAAGTACACTTGTGAGCTCAACTGTATTCATTTCTAATAGTGATCTAACAACACTTGCCTTCGGTTAGATATTTCGACTATAGAATCAAAAACAGAGTAACAGATTAGTGTTACTGTACGGGGTAGTGGATTCCTAAACGAGCTTCCAGACGTACATTCCCCGTCTTGATTAGTGACAGATTCCTGAACACCCTCCATCTGGTTCCAAATTGAAACAAAAAGTGTGTACCCCCGCTCCAAAATCTGCTCGTGATATGGCCAGACTTCGATCCTTTAAATGACGGCCTGTTGATTCAATCAGCTGATAATATTCCCTAGCATATTGCCCTCTTTGAAAGTGTGGTTGAAAAGGACGAGCTGGGGCACGTTACCCCGTCTGCATTCAGACTCATGAACTCTGTATTATAGTGTTCAAAATTAAATGGGTTACGAGCGTATGACCCTGTATATGCTTCATTATCAACAAATGCTAAGACGACAAATTTAGGTAACTGTCCCAGGAATAAATTTTCCTGATTACACACACGGTACCAGCAGGTATGGAAAATGTTTTTAACACTACACGATCGATGGCATATTTAGCGTTCCAGTATGTTGTAAGGCCCTGCTATGGGCCAGCCGTATTGTAGGAGCTACAGTCACTTTCTTTACAAAAAGACTCGCTGAAATTATTTTCACAGTGAATAGGACATTTCCAGGGGTCATTAGCGCAAAGTCATCTTTTGAGCGGATGAATTTCAGAGAAAGGTCGACGCCATTTAGCATAAGTTTTTCTTGAAAAAACAGGTCAGCGTGTATAGGTGCTATTAGCTCAACAATACGACTCTCAGATGTGAATTCACTCCGCTGTGTCAACCCAAGATTGTGGCCGGTAATTGATGTATCGTCCATCTGCCCGCTGGTATCTTTACAAAACAATCCTGTACTAAATTGTGTGTCCAGAGTGTCCTTTCCATAATTTAACAAACACTCAATCATCCCACGATATGCATATGTATTTGAAGACTGTGTGATTAATCTATCTCCCAACATTATGTCTACCTGGGAAAAAAGAGTACAGCCAGGATAATTTATAAATCCCACATCGGCTGCATTGGCTAACACACTACCATCAGGATTCGTAATCCTCACACGCAAATACAGATATGAGTCGTTAAAATCCATATAATCTTCACCAGAGGCAGATATAAAAAACTCAATTGGACCTGCATCTGTCAGGGCCGACACAGGTGGTATTTCTGTATAGCATGATTTTTCAATAGACGTCTGGGTGTATGGTACGGTGAATAGGTCCAGCTCTGTCTTCACACACTCTTGAGATTGATTATGAATGAACGCCATGCTTGATATCCCTCAAGGAACAAAACTGAAAATATAGATGTGTGTCTAGAAAATATCTTTTGGGAGCTCCGAGAGCGTCTGGCTGGAGTCCTGCGTCTTCTGACTGCTGCTTTCTTTTTGACTACTTTAACTTTTTTTCCAATGTTTTTACGTCTTTTAGATGTTGCTCGTCGACGCCCACATCCTGAGGGAGGAGTTTTTCGAGGCTACGGCTGTACGCTATAAGTCCTTTTCCCTCTTGTCTCGCTGATACAGCGTTTCTTACATTGGATACAACATCACCAATAAATCCTGTGGCCGCTGTTTTCAGGTGTGGCTTCGCCAAATTAAAACCCTTTTTTAAAAGGGGGACAGCCATGCGAAATAAGTTCCTAAATATACCGCCTAAGCCATTACCATATTGTGTACTTGTTCCAATAAATCCAGGTAGTTCTCCGCCTGCTTGATTCATATAATATGACATATATCGACCATCATCGCCACTGTAAGCTTTACGCATCATTTTAATGTAGTTTCACAGGTCTAAAATGTAGTTTGACTATAACTTTTCCGTATGAGAATGGAATGAGCGCACTCTGGTCGTCCCGCAACTCAATTTGTATGTCACTTACGGTCGAGCGTGACAGAGGTACGTAGTGGGGGCGTCGTAGAACTCAAAGTGGGCATGCGTCTGGCCGTCAGAAATATTTATGCATCTGAGAAGGGGGGACGTTGCTATCACCCACTAGCTGATAATCTATGATGTCACTATAAATAAATATGTTATATCGCCCGCGTGTATATCAGCGGGATGGGGGCTACACTAAGCTTTTTTCTCTAAAAGGCTGGGGTGTATTCCAAAGGGCGCACCTGGAACAAAACCCAGTATCTCAGCTAACCGGCCTTTAAACGTCACGTGACACCCTCCCCCTCCAGAGAAGAATACTTTATTCGTAATGGCATTATAACTCATACTGACGTCTACGGTGGAGTTATTTATACATTTTGTGTTAAACTCCTTAATAACACTCTGTACGGAGTCATACCACCCCACCGATAGCTTGATATAGTGCTTTTCAACACTTTTTAGGTCAAGGATTTCTACTTCGGCGTCCTCTGCTGAAAAACTGCTCCAGACACGAGGGTACTGGATCTCAATAAGCCCCACTTCATAGGGTGCTGTAGAATGATCGGCTTAGCTAACTTGGTTCTGAACTGACATATCTTATTATTTGGATATACAGATGATGATGAATTGCTAGGCAATGTGACAAAAAACCCATTCTTACTCATTGTAAATATGCTCTTTTCCACAGGCAGGGCTGAATGACTAGTTTACACATTCTACATCCTATTTTATTTAAGGTCTACAATGTCTTTTTCAGAAACCCATGAATTGAATTTTTCAGGCCATCCCAACCACTTCACAAGGGCAATGCGTTTACGCCCCGCCTGTTTTTTCTCCTCACTACCTTCTCTATTTTAAATATCTTATTCCTGTCTATGATCACCTGTTGCAATTCGGCCTCGTAAAAGGTTCCTGTCAACATGTCGCCACTGACATCTTTTAGCTTATAAACCGGCGGTATGCGACTTATAAGTTTCGCTATTGTAAAAAACTCATCTGTAAACGTTTGCTTATAACCTTTTCTAAATAATCCACGATGCTTTGATATCCTAACCGTATCTCCCAGTTGAAATTTAAAGGTTACCGCTGCGGGTGTCTTCAGCTTGTACAAATTGATAAAGACATCTTTCTCATTGTCTTTATTTACTGAGGATGGTGGCATTTTTATAGACCTGTGGTATGAAGAATTGTATGCAGTAACCAGATCGGGAATTGCCTCGATATACCGTCGAGAGTTGATGGATGTTAGAAATCGCCACATACGCGTTTTGAATGTCCTATTGAACCTCTCCACCACACTAGCTTTTGTCTCATTCGATGTCGAGAAATGTTTGATTTTATATTGATCCAGCAGATTATGAAAAGTGGTATTGTAAAACTCCTTTCCCTCGTCTGTTTGAACTTTCTGGGGTATCCGTCCATCGCGTAGTATTTCTTTAAAAGCGTTTGTGACAACTGGTCCAGTTTTGTTTTTAAGGCACCTCACCCAGGCGTATTTCGAAAACACATCAATACAGGTCAGCAGATAACGCACATTATCATTTTCTGATGAATATTCGCTCATATCTACCAGATCAATCTGAAATTGTTTGTCAATACCATTAACAACTACTCTGTTTCTAGGGAAGTTTTTTAACGCGGGCGCATGCAAGGTATATGTATCCTGGCGCTGTAAAAACTTTTGAACCACTGGGAGCGCTGGAGTCACGCCTGTATGCTCTTTGACTGCCTGACTAAGCTTATCCACACCACCTAATCCTCCAGGGTGTGATGGATCATAGTATATTTTTTCCATAACTCTCTCCATGATTCGTATAGATGAAACTGACATCATTAGCTTTGTGTCATGCATTTTTATTTACATCACAACAGATTATGAAGACATGTTTACACACTCTATCACATACAGCATTTTGGCTACCTCGTTCACACCCGTTTTAGCGATTATGAATGCGTGTAGCTCTTGAAAATCGGATACCATATCATTATCACATTGTTTTTCTCTCACATACAGACTCAATGTATCAACAATCATAGTGTACAATGTTAACAGATGATGAACTTTCAACCGCTCAAAGTTGTGTGTAATGCTAGCTATGACTGTACAAAATGTTTCCATCACATTCTCCCGTGTCATCAACAATGCTAGTAACATTTGGATCACATCAGGCCACGGATGTGTACAGATTTGGCCTCTCACAAGTTCCATCATTTTCTCAAGCCTAATCACATCAGACGGCTCGACTTCACGGTTACATTGGTATATGGTATCATCACCCACCTTGTTGGCTACAGCCTTGTCTAAAAGGCTTGACAATTTCAATATCACATATCGCTCATTGAATTTCCTATACATCAAACGCAAACAATTCCCCATATTATTTTTTTTATTTTTTTACACACGTATAAGCTTTTTCTCCAGTAATCTCAGTATACTTTTCAACTCTTGTAGAAATCCCTCCAGTAATCTCCGATTTCACGGATTTGAGCTACTTTTACAACATCATCACCCACTGTTGCATCATACATTTCACGGATTTTAGCTGTAACATCTTCAGCTGATTTTAACTCATACAATACCGTTTCAGCCACTCCACGGATTCTGGAGTCATCGGCACTGACCCTTTTTAATGTCAGAAAGCGTCGCACAACACTCACAAATTTTTGTTCAACAGTCTTTTCATAAGCTTGTCAAAGTGTTCTCCATAGAACCATTCCGGTATACTGGTTAAGCACTCATGATGTTTCTGGCTCGGATGATTGACCTGGCATCCATAACACTGCTCCTTCCAGTATTGATATATTACTATACCCAGCAGATGTAGTGAAGCAGTTTTAATACTGTCTATGAGCAATGTTGATACCACACCGTCGGTGTGATCATAAGGACAATCACACACGAGATACGGGTCTATCCCTGTCGTCGCCGCACACCCACTGTGAGGGTGAGGTTGAGGGTCGGTGGGATGTGTCTGGACATATATCTCCTCCGTCTGGTTGTGCGATGCCAGTTGGCTGGGGGGATGCCGGTGGTGTCCGGATCAAAAGAGCGGGCGGTAGAGGAGGCGCAAAGGGGATGGGGGTGACAGGAATTGTTTAGGGGTTGTATATGATGATGATGAAGATGAAGATGGAGATCCGGTGACCGTCCGCGGGGTGGAGGAATTCTGCAGACCAGGTGGGTAGCACCACTCCAACCCTTCTGGAAGAATAAATAACAGTCGCTCATTAGATACACAGTAAAGAAAAAGTATATTAGCAAACATTTGACACATAATCACACCCACCATCTTCCTAGTCTCTGTGGTTGACAATTTTAGGTCTATAAAGTGGTCGGGTAGTGAAAGCTTCTGATCCCCACAGTCGTCGAATATAAGTCTTTTCTTTATCTTCTCATACGAGATCCTTATACTATCTCTTCTGATGGCATAGTCAATGGATTCAAACTGTTTCTTCATTAGCTCCCAATCACACCATTGTATAAAGAAATACGTTTTTAAACCATTCTTCATGCTCATGGGTGGAGACAGGATAAGGTTTTAACCTCCAGTCCATACGTCCTCTGGTAGCAACAAGTTTCTCTTTTTCCTCGCACACTCTGAGAAAAATAAAATCCTCTGGCGATCTGTTGAATCTATCTGCCTCCACACAGAAGATTTTCCCTTCTTTGTAGCTATCCCACTGTGCTACATAAATTATCTCTGGAAAACCTGTCATATCAAGATCCTGACAGACTACAGATCTAAAAAGACGCCAATCTTTTAAACTTACGGCGTACTCTGTTTTAGCCTCAGACTTTAACTCTGGATCACCACTAGTACATACAGCTAAAGTAACACAGCCATCACTATATCCTATAGAATACCCATAGCCGTTCTCACCCATAAACGCATAACTAGCTGTACAACATTCAGTATCACTTTTAGTAAATATCTCGGTACGACTTCTCTTCTTCTTCTTCAGCAGCGGATAACGCATTTCAAATGTAGTGCTAGGTCCACAATTACCTTCTTCAACGATTAAGCTCCCTCGCAAACCAAGTCCGTTAGAATCCATGTCTACGCAGCACAATATTCGAATTTAACGTACCTCAAGTAGCATGGAGAATAAAGTGACCACTGGAAATCTTGTCGTTAAGTTAAAGGCAGAAATCTACACCCACCCGTGCGTCACGGTTTTTTTAACGCCTTTCCATTGGCCTTGCGCGCACCCCAGTCAGCCAGCGTATCACAGCCAACAAAACGCAATACGTCACTCTACAGCCCAGCTGTTAGCTAGCTAGCTAAAAACGGGCCATGAAGAGTAAAAGCAATAGTCTGATAATAAATATATCTGTCACATCCTGGAAATCGTACACGTTAACAATCTAGTCATACAGCCTTAAACCATTAAAGTTTAGAAATCATCGCTGCCCATCAGACACCGCTACGAACCAAACACCCACGCACACACACACACACACACGCATATACACACACACACAGACAGACACACATACCCACACAGCGTATCACGGACCATTTAAAAGTCATTACATCTAGCCAGTTAGCTAGCTAAAACGGGCCATGAGTAAAAGTATTAGCCTGATTAAAAAATATAACTGAACGTTAACAATCTAGTAACCTTCCATTAAGTTTTTAAAACCATCGCACGCCGTCAATAGTAAAACAACGCTTATACACACACCCACACAGCGTATCACGTACCATTTAAAACGCATTTATACAGCTAATCAGTTACCTAGCTAAAACGGCATAATAGTATAAGTAATAGTCTAATAATAAATATAACTGCTACATCCTGGAAATCGTACACGTTAACAATCTAGTCATACAGCCTTAAACCATTAAAGTTTAGAAATCATCGCTGCCCATCAGACACCGCTACGAACCAAACACCCACGCACACACACACACACGCATATACACACAGACAGACACACATACCCACACAGCGTATCACGGACCATTTAAAAGTCATTATACAGCCAAGCTGTTAGCTAGCTAGCTAGCTAAAAACGGGCCATGAGTAAAAGTATTAGCCTGATTAAAAAATATAACTGAACGTTAACAATCTAGTCATATAACCTTCCATTAAGTTTTTAAAACCATCGCACGCCGTCAGAACAACGCTTATACACACACCCACACAGCGTATCACGGACCATTTAAAACGCATTTATACAGCTAATCAGTTACCTAGCTAAAACGGCATAATAGTATAAGTAATAGCCTAATAATAAATATAACTGCTACATCCTGGAAATCGTACACGTTAACAATCTAGTCATACAGCCTTAAACCATTAAAGTTTAGAAATCATCGCTCCCCGTCAGACACCGCTACGAAGCAAAAAAACACCCACACACACACACACACACAATCAGTTTAAACACACTACATTAGTAGTCAAACATTTAAAAGACTTTAATCATTGACTTACCTTCATTATTCTTCAATTTATTCTTCTTTTTTTATACATTTTTCCAATTGATTTATTCCTCAAGTTTGGGCGATCTGCGCACGCAGCTTTAGGGGGGAATCAGCAGCCCCCACCTAAAAGTATTAACCACAGGCGCGGGGGAATACGGCCCCCACCTAAAAGTATTAACTGGAAGCGGGGGAATTGTGCTAATTAGTAGCCCCCACCTAAAGGTATTAACTAAAGGCGCAGGGGGGAATACGGCCCCCACCTAAAAGTATACACTACAGGCGGGGGATTAGTAGCCCCCACCTAATAGGATGCGCGCGCAACTTAGGGGGGGAAATATGACCCCCACCTAAAATTATTAACCATAAACGGGGGGAATTATGCTAATTAGTAGCCCCCACCTAAAGGTATACACTTATAACTACTAATGTCCCTACCATTTGTACACTTTCTGGTACAGAAATTGAAGAAGTGTCACATTACAAATACTTGGGTTTTACCATTGACCAATCACTGTCTTTTACATTACATGTCCAAGATTTGGTTAAAAAACTGAAATTGAGGTTAGGTTTTTTTCTTTAGAATCAAGTCCTGTTTATCATTTGAAGCAAAAAAACAACTTGTAAATGCAACATTCTTGTTTGTCTTGGACTATGGTGATATGTTATACATGCATTCAACCTCCCAGTGTCTTCATGCTTTGGACACTGTGTTTCATGGAGCCTTGAGATTCATTACAAACTTAAAATCTCTCACTCATCACTGTTTGCTGTATTCTTGGGTCAGGTGGTTTTCCCTCTCCATTCGGCATTGGATGCACTGGCATCTTTTTATTTATAAGGCAGTATTAGGACTTCTTCCTCCTTATCTGAACAATTACATCCTTCCAAGGTCTGCAGGGACATATTACCTGCGCTCACAGGATCTGTTTTTATTGACAGTCCCTAAAGCCCGCACTGACTTTGGCAAAAAAGCCTTTTAATTTTGCAGCACCATCTGCATGGAATCAGCTTCAGAATGAACTCCAGTTGAAGGAGTTGGTCTCATTTAATTCTTTTCAAGGCTTTTTAAAGGACCTTGCAGAAAGGCAGTCTGTATGTCACTGTTTTTAAATTGATTTAGGACCCAGGTTTTTTATGATGACATTGTTGTTTGAACATGAGTGAAAGTGTGTTTATGTATTTACATGTAAGTGTCTCTGTGTCTATTTGAAACGTGCTGCTGCCACTTGCCAGGACACTCTTGTAAAAGAGATTTTTATTCTCAAGGAGTTTTTTATCCTGGTTAAATAAAGGTTTGAATGAATGAAATAAAAGTCTAGATCTTGCAAATAAAACTTGAGATCTCGCAAAACAAAGTCAAAATCTCGCAAAAGTGTTTGTCCCCAGTATATGTTTTTTTTTTTAGTAATTCTTTTTTTTTTCCTTGATTTTTTTTGTTCTCCATGTCACCTCGGGGTCTCTGTACAAAATGACTACAGAAGAAAGCTAGAAGGGCATTGTGTTGCCCTTAGCACACACGTTGCTAGGGCAAAAGAGTTGTATAACATCATTCTTAGAGGAAAAATGTTGGCTGAGGTGTGTGCTGAAGAGCTTAGACAACTATTCTGACTTCCTCTAGCCAATATTTGATAAATAGGAGGCCTGACAGCAACCTGACAAATAGGTGTTTCATGGTTAGGTAAACAGGCTGGTGTGTACAGTGAGTGGACATGACATTTGTCTCAGAGGCTGAGAGTTGTTTTGTGTATGCGTGTGTGTGTGCATGCATGTGTTAATGTTTTCTGGCTGCAAATTGTCTTTTGTCATTATGAACGGATGGACAACTGGAGGTCAATGGAGAACGGAATAGAAAAACAAACATGAAGATGGATAAATATCCACTAACACACAACAGACCCACACCACAAATGTACTTTAGGTAACTGGTCTCTTCAGTACTCAGACAAAACTCCAGCCTCAAAGGATTAAGCCTTTAAATTATTGCTGTTGCAACACAGTCTCTGACCCAGCACGTCAAAAACCAACAGTTGGTAAGGGGGCTTTGGCGTTAGTTACTGATGCAAAAGGTCTCCTTTAGTGTCTCAGTCAGACTCAAGGGGGCTTTCAACTAAATCCAATTTAATCCCATCATTTGACAATCTGGTACATTTTTCAACTGAGCGGTGGGACCCCTTGGCGTCACTTTTTGATGGTTTAGGAAATGGTTTAGGTTGGTTTGGGATCAATTTGGCGTAATTTTTAGGTTTAGGAAAAGATGGGGGCGGGGGGTGTTCTAAAAAGTCCAATTCAGTGACATACCAGGAGAAGAACGGGACACAAATCCTGTTCTCCTGGGTGAAAGTCCTGGGTTGTTTGACCCATCCACCACCCCAACCAACCTCCTTATGTGGATTTTAGATCATTTGTACTTGTAGCTACTGTTGGCTCTCTTAATACTCATTTTACAGCGCCACGGTCGAGCTGCTGCTCTGCCTGGTGTGTTCCATACAGACACTAAAGTGGGATTTTTTGCGTCCTATCTGTCGCTGAGAGCCACTGACCAAGCGTCAGGATGACGCGTTGGGATTGAGAACAGGTTGGCTCTTCCATTTTTGTGTTCATGTGTGACTGTAGAGCAGGGGTGTCAAACTCATTTTCACCAAGGGCCACATCAGCATAATGGCTGTCCTCAAAGGGCCAGATGTAACTTATAAATGTAACTAAATGTAATTGAATGTAATGTAAAATAAATGTAACTACTCCTTAATGTTAAATAACTCATTATTTATTATAACTTATTCAAGTGAGAATTACAGTTGCATAGAAAACATATGTTTGCTTGTTGCTCTAACATAAATCTTTTGTCAAATTTTGTCAGCTTATGAAAACCCACATAACTCCATTAATGAAGGATCAAACTGTCCAAGTGAATAAAGAAAAATAACATAAAACTGAGCTGCAAAGAACATGTATGACACATGTAGCATTTTACAAAAAAAGGCTGCACACAGCCTGACATCCAACTGATGGTATGATGACAACAATTTGTATGCATACACACATAAGACCTGCAAACATTAAATAATTACAACAGCAGCTACACGTGAATAATATGTAATCAACTAAAAATACAAAAATAAAGGTTGACTCAGTTCACAACTATATTGGTCAAGTTTTTCGGTTAGTCTTTGATGAGGAGTTGCTGCATGTCCTTAAACACACCAAGTGGATTCTCTCTCTACTATCGATTGATCATGTTCTGAAAATGATAAACACAAAACAAAATGCAAGCACAAAAATGGATAACTGCGCTGTGTCCGTGTTATCTGCTTTCATCAACAGCTAATGAAAAAGCTGTGTAGCTGCGTGTCTCCTCGGCCAGCTGTGTTGGAAGCTTTAGTTCCTTCACTCGGTCGGCGATGCTGTTTCTTGATAAACGTCTGTAACTGGTCGGGACACACCTGCTCAGACCTTCAGCATGCACTGCTTCAATAACGCTCCCTCTGAAAAGACTTCTTCAGCCACAATGAAGCTAGCTTTCACCGCGGCCTTGCTGTGGATTTCATGAACAAACTCTGCTGCGACCGCAGTTTGCCTTTTAATTCTTGGGCAATTTGTTGCTTTTCTTGAAGGCTAATTTTAGCGTACTTAGCTCCGTGTTTGGTGTCAAAATGTCGACGCAGATTGTACTCTTTGACAACCGACACCGCCTCGTAACACAAAGACATACCGGTCTTTCTCCTTGAAGCACAAACAAGTATTCGCCTTCCCATCTTTCTCGAAACAGTCTTCCGTCTGCATCAACTTTTCTCTTTCGGGACGTTTTGGGATCATTATTTATATCTCAATTCCACTCGTTGTCATGGATACTGCCACGGCTAGCGTAGTCGAAAGGCATTGTGGGAAATGTAGTTTTTGGTCAAAGCACGCTCTTAATTTATATTTTTGGTATTTATTTTTAGACACTCAAAACTTTTAAGCTCTCGCGGGCCACATACAATGACATGGCGGGCCACATCTGGCCCGCGGGCCTTGAGTTTGACACATGTGCTGTAGAGGTTCACACTGTTGATACTCTGACTAAGAAGATTTCTCACCTCCACCTGTGAGACGTTTGGGAGTACAACTTCTCAATGATCTTCTCATCTCATGTAGCAATTTTAACTTTCTGACTTTTATATTTCTTTGGCCATTTGAGCTTTTAAACACACTGTAGGAAATAAGCATTTAAGCGGTGTGTAGCCGAACAGAGGCAATTGGTTTCTAGAGTAAACCTGGAAAAACTTTTACTCCTAAGCACCATGGACGTACAAATTTCTACAATAATGGATGTGACAAATTAACATGTGTGTGTGTGTGTGTGTGTGTGTGTGTGTGTGTGTGTGTTTGTGTTATGTTGTAAATGTTGAATGGGCAGCTTCCAGTAGGTAAAACAATTTGTGATTGAAGGATATGATTAAAACATGAGAAGCTCTCTTTCTAAGATTACTGTTATAATCTAGGGAAGATTAGTCCTGTGTGTGAGAGAAAAGTAATTTTATATCTTAATTACAAATTATTAATTCATTTTGCCCTTTCACAGAGGTTAAAGTACATTTCGATTACTTCAGCAACATTAAATAGTAAGAGGAAAACCACGTGTGTGCGTGCATTTGTATATGTGTGCGTATGTGCGTGCGTAAGTATGTGCGTATGTATGTGCCTGCGTGCGCATGTGTGTGCATGCGTGCGTGAGTGTGTGCATGCATGCATGAGTGTGTGCGTGCATATGTCCTGTATGCGCGCGCGCGCGTGCATGTCTTCGTATGTGCGTGTGTGAATGTGTGAATGCGTAGCTGCTTCATTTGCAGGAGCTGCAAAGCCAAAGCTATAAAGCCATTACCGTACAAACAGCAATTAGCCTGCATGTGAACAATTGCTGTTCCATTCCCTAATTACTGAATTACAACCAGGAGATTAACGATGACTAAATACAAAACAATTAAGAACTAAACAATTAAGGCCTTTTTTCTTCCTTCCCCCAGAGCGATTGCTTCTCCCCAGTCATGATAAGTCTTTTTAACGGCTTCAGACTTTCGGCACGTGCGTGTTCAGCTAATAACGGTAGGAATTTCAGGCTGTGATGTGATGTTCCCCAGAAGCTAAATTCAGAGGATATTAGTTATGAGATCAGGAGAAGAACAGCGAGCCCTGAGGAGGATGGGAAAGAGATGAGAGATTTGGGATCATTAGAACAATATTTTTTTTATGCTGCTTATCAAGTATTGCTCTAATGGATTTGAGCTATTCCAGCTTATCGCAGGCATGTTGTTGGAAACAAAAAATGCGAAGCATCAATGAATTATTAGTCGTAGTGGCTGGGGCAAAACACACTGTTCTGAATTAGAAGAACATGGAAGCCCTCTGGAAGGGAAAACAGCAGTTAAAAATGTTGTTTTGAAATAATTCCAACTCTTAGGCTACATTTATATTTGAGGCATTAATAAAGAATGCCAGTACATCCTGTGTAGTTTTTCCTGCTGAAGGGCACAGTGATAAGACACAGTTGTTGATTGGTGCAGTTTTGAATGTTGCCAGGATCAAACCTGTGGTCCAGGGATTATAGATGGAATGTGTTTCTAAATGCTGTCCTGTTCTCTTACGGTAGTGTGGCTTAGTCCTTTGCTGTGCTGGAGCTTGTTGCATTATTCAATTTACATTTACATTTACAATACCAGAGGGTAGACAAATATCAAAACATGATACACATCAAACAGCATACCATTTGCTTTGAAATGTTTTCTGGTATGTAAGGAAACAATGACTTACTTTCATGCCCAAGAGCAACATTATTATTATTCATTATTGGAGTCATCTTTCTGGCTACCTGACAAATGAATTTCCAACATTTAGTCAGCTTTTAGCTCGTGTTGGGACTCCACCGATTCCACAAAGCAAAATATGGCTCAAAAGAAAAGTCAGAATTCTAAAAAAATGCCATATTTTTCTCAGAATATGGACTTTTTTTTTAGAAGTGTGAATTTATTCTCAGAATTCTGACTTTAAAGTCAGAACTCAAATACATTTTTTTCAGATGTGGCTAAATCATATGTGGCCCTAATCCATTTTTACAAATGGTATTTTTTTTTCACTCACCATCCTCCTCTGTCTGTTTTACTATCTCCTCGCTCTCTTTGCTGCCCTCGGGGTTGGCCAGGACCAGCCGCAGTCTGACCGTGACAAAGGGCCTCAGCCCCCTCAGGGTGTAATGTGACGAGGTCTGGATCAACTCCTCTGCTGCAAACTCCTGCTGGTTAAAAACATACTGGTACTGCACCTGGAAAAACAGAGGGGGAGAGGGGGGGAGACATGACATTTATTCCACTGTGATTTGGTTAAGAACAGTGTTTACCAATGCAGAGATGTTCTTATGTGATGCACTTCACCCTGCAATGCTTTGACAGAATTGCAAAGTAGAGAACGTGAGTTCACTGTGCAGTTCCAAACTGTGAACGCTACAAATCACTAATGATCTTGAAGCAGCGGTGTTGCTAAATTTGCACATAAAAAGGTTCGTCAAAACCCTTGTGAATAAAACAACTTATAATATGATACTGGAGTTTAGAAGTTTGAAGATGTGACCACCCACCTTTATTAAAATAGAATAGAATACACTTTATTGTCCCCATGGAGAAATTTGTCTTGGGCACAGTGCTACAATCTGTTGCTTCACAATACAAACATTCTAAAATCTACATGAAATCAACATAAAATCAGCATAAGATCAACAAAAGACATCTACGGACATAAAGGAAGAACACATGATGGACAGACAATACTACCTCTTAAAAAGTGACTTTGAGAATTAAAGTGCTTAGTGCTAAGATTTTCCATTGAGGTTCAGCAGCTTTATAAAGGTTGGGATAAATTATAACTATATAAATTTATTTGTTTTACATCTTGGCACACGGAATCTTCTCCCTGATGGCAGAAGTTCATATTCAGGAAAGACGGGGTGTTAAGAGTCTGCAGTAATTGTTGCCGCTTGTTTCGTGACTGCTTGCTCATACAGGCTCTTTATGGGCTTGTACTCTTTCCTCCCCATTATTATCATAGAATGCAACCAGTAGGTGATTTGAGCTGACTGGAGGGGACTACTATGCTGCAGTTGGAAAAATGACCAAAATGCATGGCCCCTGTTAACCTAAGGAGAAGAGCGGTTGTTTAGTTGAATATTTTAGTCTAGTCTGCCTGACTCATTGATTCTTTATCTGACTGAGGTTTGTGCAAGTTAGAATCTACGGCCCCGACCACGGCTCTGAAGTATCAGCAGCCTAACTGTGTATTGATAAATACATGTTGCACTCCGTAGTGCTAAAGTAGCAGACAGATTTGTAATTGCGACTTTTTCCTCGAAGTCACGCCACCTGTCAGTTTTGTCTTGGATGTATACTATTTTTGAACTGGGGTATTAAAAAATACGGAACCAAAAGAGTTGTTCGTGTGGAGATTTGCTAGTCGCAGGTCTGCACCCCCTGTACTGCCTACTGGTTACAACACATAATCCTTTCCTAGTAACACAATGTTCATTGTTGTGAGTAAGGTTTTAAACTTTCAGTGAACTTTTTTAAATAATGCACTTGCCAAAACTTGACTTTTTAATATAAAACAGGTAAATTGTGCCAACGATTCATACGCCTGTCACAGAAAGCTTTCATGTCCAAATAATGTAACTCGCACATCTGAGTTTGTAGTTACAACACAAATTGTGGCCAGCAGTGCGTACCGTCAGATTGTAGCTGTGGCAACGTGTCACAGCATACCCAAACGTCTCCCACTGTATAGTCAGCTGACGGGCTCTGACATCCACCACGTTGACATTTTGGGGCCCTTGGACTGGATCTGAAGGAAAAATGGACAGAAACAAAAGTCATTACTTCGGCTGAGCAGGAAATATAGTATGTTGGTACAAGAAAAGACTGTTGAGTCACAGATTTCACTGAGCCACAGTACCATCTCATCTGGCTATACTCTTTGGCAAGAGACCAAATTATTATCAGATTTCAAGGCTTAAACTTCTCAACTTTATATTAAAGGATAATCTTTCTACCCTCTCTGCCATCCAGTTGTCTCAGAACTGTTCTTTGAAATGTACATTTGATCACCACAAAGGCAGTTTTGGTTGAAAGTACTTCCTCAATGTAAGAACCAAACTAAAGCTTATACAGCAATCTTTCACTATTTATCCAACCATTTCCTCAGCTGTACAAGTGGCAAGTTCCTCTCAATGCATTTTGGGGCAGCGCATATCCAGTAAAATGAAGGATATATTGGGTTCATTGGTCCTGGAATGCTCTTCACAAAGTGACATACAGAAATCTAAACTCATAAAATAATTTTAATAATTGTTGAGAATAATTCCTCTAGCTTGTTTAAAGAAAATATTTTGTAACCTACAATCATTTCATTCCCTTATGTTTGAGATTGCCAGCTTCATCAGCCAGTTGAACAGAAACAAATTACGTTTTCGTATATTTTATAGAAGCATAACTTTTAACATTCAGCAGAATTGGGTGGTGTATTAATTTAAACTCACTGTCAGTATTTTGGTTCAGTGCCTCAAGGCCGCTCTAATGGGACATGGAGGCTGTCCACAGGTTGCGGACTTATCCATTACTAGCTGGAAAGTCTGTGTGACCAACAGGCCATACTATGTCATTACAGGAAAGCCTGTATTCACAAGCCAGAGATTACCGCAGAAGTCCCTGTATTGATCTGAAGACATTTGGAGTGGTTATTACTGCCTTCGCCATATGTCTCACACACACACACACACACACTCAGAGAGACACACACACACACACACACACACACACACACACACACACACAGCATTGTTCCGGCCATATGCTTTGCTCTCATCCCCAAGTTTGTGTACCACGGCTGACTGCACACTAACAAGCTTGTTCAATTCAATCTTCCTGTCTCCTTAATTAGTTTCTATCAGCTACCAATGGCAACCAAAACAGGTCACTGCATAATAAAGAAGCTATAGTAGCTGTACTTCTCCAACTGAAATGGAAACTTTACTCATTATGTGTGTGTGATCGTCAAAATCTGGCGAGAACAGACACTTACACAGGAGAACGGGGTTTTGGCATTGAAATAAAAACTCGTTAATTATGTCTGGTGATTTTTTGGAAGAACAACCTAGCGAATGAATTAGTGACATTTGAGAAGATTCTGATGTTCTCAAGAACTCAGCATTGATCCTCAGGCAGGATTTTCCCCTCAAAGTTTTTGAACTCATTAAACCTTCACAGTCAAACTCTGAAGATACATAACCTAATTTCTCGGTTGTTAAAGTTGTTGTTTGAAGACAAATTGCCCTGCTGAAGAGTCCTTGAGCAATTTATTCCAGCTAGTGGATTGCCCTTTTGACTTTTTTAGTAAAGCTTTGTCACATGAATGTTTTGTGTGTAACATCTAAACTACGGCAAATGTTTTGCTTTTCAAATAATAAAATGGCCGTTAAATGGCATTGATCTACATTTTTAAATGAGGGAAAATGTGTGCACCAGAAATATTTAGCATAATTTTTCACTTTTTTAGTCTCTCTAAATTGTCAAAAATCAATTCAGTAATCCTTAAAAGTCCCCATTAAGCTTTCTTGGAAAAAACGTAGTTATCATTTTTAATTTAATAATTTAAATTTGAAAAAAGCCAACCTAATTGATGCCTCCTAAAGTAAAATAATCAACCTCATAGAGTTAAAAGGAAACTTAACCCTTGCTTTAACCCCACAACAATCTTTATGAAAGCAGTAGAGTGTATTATAAGATTTAAGCTGCTTACTGTAAATGTAAGATCAGCCTAATAAGGCAAGATGAGACCGCGGCACCATGGATAAGCCATCTTAAAGGCCATCTGAGACAGAAGACAAGTGTTTCGGTAGCCAGTGTGTGCGTTGAACATTTGTGTGTGTGGGTGTAATGCACTGAGAGATCTATGTGTTTGAGAGTTTGGGTGCAGATTTAGGCTCCCTGTGGTGCTTGATGGTTTAAAGAGTCAGTGTTTGTACTTAGAGGTCCAACGCTTATAAAGTAGTCTATCCTTGCTGGATAAGACTGGAGCAGACTGACATTTGGCAGCCAGGAAAGCTGCTATAGAGAGCTAATATAACTAACGTATGACCCAATCCTCAGGTCAGCTCAGCAGGCAATAGGCTTTCACAGAGCCCACATACTATCCCCAGAAAATAGGACTTAACTACATCTGACTGACTGGTGCAGATGGGCCGATGGACTCAGTTTGCTGTCATTCCGTTCCGTAAAGTAAGCCGTGCATGTCGACAAACTACCCATTCTGACAAACAATTCTTAAGACATCAAATTAGGTGATATAATTACTTGTCTGGCAGGCAGCAGGACATTTCCCAAACTTTGTAATGGATTTTTTCTGATCAGAAGTGCAAACATTTTAACAAAGGACGCTCCAGTGGGAAACAAACGCTGAGAAAGACCTTGTTCAGAGTCAAACTCCTCTGGAGAACAAATGTGAACTAACCTGTAATTATGCATGTTTAAGCAGATCAAGTGATGTACCTATAATGAACGAACACATTCCTCAATTACAGAGACATAATCACTCATCACTGAGCCGGAGAAAGAGAATGAAATTAGCAGTTTTCCCCAAGAATAGCAATAAATCAAAGCTCCTCTCACTTGAACGACTAGTTTATGCAAAGACTCAAACCATGTTAGCAAACTCAGATTTATGCTCAGAGGTCTGGAGAGGAACAGGCCAAAAACAACAAATAGCAGCCAACCAAATCCCCCTCGTCAACCATCCAGTACCGCTACCATCCACTTAATCCAGTGGTCTATAGTTGGGTATGATAGATGCTAATCTTTCAGATAATCTGGCTGGGGATCGGTTGGAGGCCCTCTAAACAGATTGCTCATTTCTATTTGGGTATATACACTGGTGGTGGGGGAGATAGAATTAACAAATCAACAATAGAGCGACAAAGCAAAGAGTCCACTACTCACTTTAAACATTACATTTAAAAGCTTTAACAAGTATCAAGTTGTGTTAAATGCAGCCATTCGCATTACTGTAGATCAAACGTACATATGTTTTCTTGTGCAGATTGCAGATGAAGGGAAAGGCAGAGAAAGAAGAGAATTGTAGGTGAATGGCGTAAGAGATGCTGAGAGAGAGAAATTGGGAGGAAGAGAGCAGGAGAGGTTTTGTGAATTATAACTTTGTTTACATCGTTAGGTCGATTATGGTGTCTCATGGGCTGCCCTTGGTCGTGACAAATGCCAGATTTGCCACATCATCCATCTGATTAATTCTCTCTTCCTCCTCTCCTTCCCTCCATCCACATGCCTCCTGAATTCATCCATCCATTTCAACCTCTTATTTGCATTCATTCTAAGCCTCTCTTAACCCACTAGCACATCAAAGACTTATTATGGCATGGAGATGAAAATACTGACATACAGTATGATTTAAAAAACTGTAACTGAAAGAAAAGTTCAGCAGAAGTGGGGTGAAGTGTGAGTTGTACAAAACTAACAAGCTGGATGGGGGGCATGGCTGAATGATTGATGGACTGACCAGTGAATAGATAAATCCACCAATGGAGGGATAGAAAGAAAAGGTCAGTTATGTATGCATTACGGAAGAAAAGTCATACCTCCAGAGGACATGGCCTGGTGCTGGGCAAGGCATCTGCCCTCATTAATCACAATGGGTCAAGGATTGCCATGTTAGCTATTTCACACTGTGAAAGGGCAGTTTAGATGGCACAGCTGGCGCACAATGTGACAAGGCCAAACCATGAGCGTGTTGCTCATGGTTGCAGACATGGCATGGTCCCTGCGGTGGACCAGAGGATACAAGTGGGTCACGGCATGCCCATTAAAAGGACAACAGAGGCTACAGCTGGCCATTGGCTCGCTAGTCTGCCACTACAAACCAGCATGGAATTTAAATACCACCTGACTGCAATGTTCTAGTCAAAGACCACCTATACTAAGACCAAGTCATCACCAGGCCCAGAGTGTATCAAGACCGAGAAAGACCAAGACTTTGAGAGGTTGAGACCAATAACATATGAGTGTGAGTCTCACACTGCACGACACAATCAAATGCTAACCACAGGCACTTCTCATATTGATCTGAAAGATCCACACTTTCATGCAAAAAAACCCCACAGAAAACAAATTACGATTCTCTTTCATTCACCTCTTTTATTGCCATAAGTGTATTACGAGAAATGCATTGATACAAATAATCAAAAGGCAGTTGTGGTATTGAATAAAAACTCCAGAGTCCTCATTATCTGAGAATGAGACAAGACAGAGTGAAAATGCAGACAACTCCAAAATGAGAACTTCAAAAGGTGGTCTTGAGACCGGTCTTAAGACCAAGATCAATCGTGAGTACTACATCACTGCTTGACTGCATATTATGCAGACTGTTACTCTGGTCTGTATGTGTTTGTTGCTGTTATATGGAAATATCAGTTGAAATACTTATAAGTACTATATAAAGGACACTTGCATCAGGTAATGAACTGCAGCGCTCACTGTGAAAACCCTTTCAGAGTTGTGTTTAGTTGAAGATGGAAATGGAGGTAATCCCCCACAACATGTCTAGAATAAGATAATACTCATAGTTAACTGTATAATAACAAAATCCAGGTCTTTTAGAACTGGGATTGACTTTTCTTCAACTGTAGGCTGAACTGGCTGTGATCATCTACTCAATGCCAGCTAAAATGCACATATGCCGACGGATAGTATCTGTTCCCTGCTGTAGAGATAAACTTGTTTTGCCTGCTTTTGAAAGTACTTAAGGGCCTATTGGATGTTTTGGCAGGTAGATATCAAGTTCAGATGAGAGCCTAGTGAAGCATTGTGTTTTGGGATGCTTTCCGGAATCTGATGAATGAGCAGCAGAAATGGAGCCATTAATCCAAAGACTTTAGGGAGCCGTTCCAGGGAGAAGAGAGGAGGGGAGGAAAAGAAGGAGTAGAAATCAATCTTGCAGCCTCCCTACGCACCCCATCCTCCTCTATGTTGCTCTTCTGTTCCGTCTATTTTGGTCTTATTCTTTCCCACTCTTCTTTATTTTTACATGTTCTTTTGCCATGATATATTTGTCATTATGTCTTCTTTGTCTATCGGTTTATTTTGTTCTCTCATAAGCTCTCCATCATCCCTCCTTGCCCTTTCCCCATCTGCTTCTTCTGCTCTTTCTCCCATGGCTTTCTTTGCTCTTAAATTCTACACTACAACTCTTGCATGGCTTTTCATCTTAAGTTCAAGCTCTTCTAAGACACATTAAGGTTAACATTTGGCATGTGGTGAAGATGGGAATGAGTTTGATGTGTCAAACAAGTTCAACAAAAAGAATTCTGGCAATTGCAAACTTTCTTGACAATCCCTTACTCACAAGAGATTTTCCGTCTAAAATCTTCTCAAAATGTCACAATGATTAGAAAACCTTTATACACTTTGGTGGACCTCAGGAAGAATAGTTGTTACCGAGGAAAAAGCTAATATTATTTCCCTTGGAGACGCTGGTCTGCAATCTTATCTCCATTTCGTAAGCCATTTTAATCATGCGTCACTGTGAATGGCACAAAAGTTATGAGACAAGCAGTGTGCCTTTGTAAGTGTGTGGAAAGATAATGATTTTTCACCCCAACCCTGCAATTTATACTTCACTTTGAGCAAACCATTTACATATACTGGAGCATCGTTATGTCCTCAACTTAAATGTGAATTATGTTCAAGGTATGGCAAGGGGTTAGGACTAAGGATAGGCTGGATCAGTATGGGCGCCGATACTGACCTTGTTATGCAGGTCAGGTATCATTATATGAATCAGAATTAGAAAAGGGTTTAATGACCACAATAAGTTATACTTATGTGGAACTTCCCTTGGTGAATAGTGCATACATAAACAAAAAACAAACATTAAATATTAATATGAAATAAACAATGATATGACCAATATAATACAACCAATCTACATTAAATACTGTGTTTTCGTTAATGTCATGTCATGTCACAATTCTACGTTCCTGCTATCAGTTACATTCAGTAAGACTCAGCAAGCCACCGAACACCAATCCCTGGCTTAATACTACCATAGAAGAAATGATTCTAATGAGTTCCATGCAATGAGGTGTTTTGATTTTAAATAGTTGTTAAAAGAGCTCTACTCTTGGGTCACTACACTGAATCGGTAGATGTCCTGAGTTGAGGGATTAGAGAAATGTGGACCTCTAGTTAGGAAACTAAAACACCTGTTCAAGGTTTGTGAAAGATTGTGGTTACGGTTAATTAAAAGACCGTATGAATGTTAATTTCAGGTCAGTAACTGGACCTACACTCTATTATCCTACATCCAGTACATACTGTAATGCCCTGCAGCGCCCTGCTATGACATTTCTACTACTACTACTACCATTTTTAGTCACTGATCCATTATCCTTATTGTGACTGTTATTGCCACTGTTCATCACACCCCCAACAGGCCCGTCAGACGCCTCCTACCAAGAGCCTGGGTCTGTCCGAGGTTTCTCCCTAAAAGGGAGTTTTTCCTCGCCACTGTTACACTTTGCTTGCTCTTGGGGAAATTTACTAGAATTGTTGGGACTTTATAAATTATAGAGTGTGGTCTAGACCTACTCTCTCTGTAAAGTGTCTTAAGATGACTCTTTTTATGATTTGATGCCATAAATAAAATGTAATTGAAATTGAATCCACTTCTGACTCCATACATGCACCACCCTGGCCTACATGCAAAAATAAATTACAACAGTAGGAATTAACTAGATAAATCAGTTAGAACTATGTAGGTAAACAATTATGCAGCATTGTTAAAAGCTTAGCCCCATGCAGCATTACTTACTCCTTATCGGTTTTTGTACATTGTCTCATTAATACCAACACCCCCAAAGGCAAAGAGTGGGACTTTGTAGCAAGAAAAAATGAAAAGGCTATTTCAAGGTTGAAGAGAAAGGAAAATATGCATAACATTATGACAGGGTGATGTACTGTAGATGTACAGTATGGGGCATTGCAAGCTTATGTACTCCAAAGCTATGATTGCACTCCACCTTTTTCTAAGAGTGAAAATAGCAGGTGCGCTTGAATATGCCGTCATTAGCCTTGCCCACATGACCCTAATAATTCATGCTGGTCTTTACAATTGTGCCGTCAAAATAAAGCCCTGTGGCTACTTCTCTCTCCATGGCCTCTCATACCTTTGCTGCTCCCTATTTCTGTCTGTGTCTTTGATTATTTCTCTTTTTTGTATTCACAAAGGCCTAAAAGGAAAACACATGAAAAACAAGAGTCAAGGAAGAGTCTGAGTCAGAGAGAACACACGGCAGCTTCCCTCTGGGAGAAACACGGCAGGGACAACTTTCATTTATGGGCTCTCCCTCTCTCTCTGAGTGTGTGTGTGTGTGTGTGTGTGTGTGTGTGTGTGTGGCGGAGGGGGGGGGGCAAAGCTATGCTGGCTAAAGGCTAGAAATACAATTAATACTACAGATCCCAACAGCTCCCATCACTAACACGCACAAGCATACACACAAACACAGGCTCTCTCTCTCTCTCTCACACACACACACAAACACACACACACACACACACCACACACACCCCTGAGGCTCCTGTAGCTTCAGCATTAGCTGTGTGACTGTTGATATGTTGCAGAGGTTGCACTTTTAATCTGCATCCTCAAAGCTAAGAAATAACAGCCTAACCTCTACCTAACACGCACACTAACACGCACAGACAGAAGTTCTCCCGCGACGATGACCCTCCGAGGCAAACAAGCAAGATCAGACGAAAGCCCTCATGGAGGCTTTTGCCTCCTTGGATTCAACAAAAGTGTGTGTGTTGCCTGTGTGTAAGTGTGAACGGGTTTTACTGCACTTTCCAAACTGAAGTACCTATAATCCTTTTAATAGAAATAACACGTATGAGTCCACATGTAGAAACACACCAACACACACACATTCACATCTTCATCAAAGCACTTAAGGACATTCTTAGATTCCTCTCATTAATAAGAATAAAAGTGAAATGTGTAAAATGTCATCACTGAAGTACAACCTCAATAGTACCCTCATCAAATTATCAGCCTCTTAATCATGACAGCTTTACAGAGTCATTAAATTGGATCATTACCTCACACACACACACACACACACACACACACACACACACACAGAGGTTTTACGCTACTTTGTTCTTTTCAGACAAGGCATTAATGTTTGCCTTAATCTACACGTGCAAACAGATGTAACAAATAAATGCACAGAAACAAACAAATAAAATATAGCTACAAATACTCATTCACAACACACACACACACACACACACACACACACACACACAGAAGCAGCAGCAGACAAGGCGACGCCCTGTAGCTTCGTGACTTGGATAAATTGGATTAAATCGACTAGTACCAGATGCCTTTTAGTGGATTTTAATTATGTATCCCTGCATGGAACCAACGACTGAGAGTTAAGCCATAACTCACAACATCTGACTTAATGGCAGAATTGCTTTAACTTTGGAGCACACTAAAGCCCAACATTTTTAACCCTCAAAAGTAACTTGTAGAGGGTTTAAGAGACAGAAAAAGAACTTTATTGGGACAATGAATTTAAGGAAATTGTATGTTTATAATTATATATTAAGTTGTTACAATGTTTTATTTGTCATAAAGTTGCATGTTAAAAAGCCACATATATATAGGTGTTGTCTAACCAGACCTTACTCCACAGTGCTGCGGAGATAGGTCTGGCTATGCAAGACTACTGATAAAGTTATTGATATTGTATGTAAATGTTGCAGATTTTTCTACTCTAGAACCCCTCTTTAATTATTAGCAGAGTACATTTTTGTCCCTTTGCACATGCTGCTGAGAAAGACACTGAATCCATGTCAGCTTTCAAACCACTGTTAACTAAGCCACTATAGGAAAGTGGGGTAGCAATGCTATACTGGTCTCCACAAGGGTCGATAAAGCATCATATCTAGTGTAGACTAATCTTCCATGGTTAGCAATGTAGTCAATCAGCAGGATGGATACTGTGAACTTATATTGTGATATCATAGGCAGCGAGAAGTAGAAGAAGAATGCTCTGAGCCAAAACCACACGGTAATGTAATTCAAAACGGAGCAGAAAGGATATTTATTTTAAATTATGCTTCATTAATACCATTTCTGCCTACAGGCAGGGAAGTGACAATTGAGTTGTAGCAATTTGCAGAATGAAGGGGGAAAGGAAAGGAGAATGGGGAGATTGGGGTTGAGCAAAAAAGGAACACAGGGAGGAATCTAAACAGACACAAAGAAAGACGGAAGGAGAAGACGCTCCATAAACATGAAATGAAATATGGCAGTGGAAATACTTGCATAAAAAAAACAAGGCTGATAAAAGAAGGAATAAGGGAAGGAAAGAAAAAAAGACAGACAGAAAGTGGTGACAGAGAGGAATAGAGGGTAAGAGAGAAAGATTTAAAGCAGCGCTATAATGAGCCAATTGATGGTGAGGCCCAGGGTTAAGCACCTGAAGCCAGCCAGTAATTGGCTGAGAATGACAGAGTGACAGACGGAGAGATATAGGCTGCAACCTGGAGGGAGAGAGAGATGGAGGAGGAGAGAGATAGAGGGAGGTGCTGAAAGTAGTCATCTTCAGATAAAAAATGTCATTGCGGCCGGGAATGCGGAGAAGAGGATGGGAAACGCTTGAGGGTGTAGAATAAAAGCATGAATACAGCTGCTCGTTACAATAATGTCACTCAGCCAATTATACGCGTAACAGTGTGATTACATTATGAAAGAAAATGCCGTTTTCTTAAACTCCTCGAGAGATTTTCATCATTTGGTGTGATGATACCTCCTGTGGGTCTTGAATGATGACATTTTAGGAGGGAGGATCTTTTTGAAAGCTTTTTTTTCTAGATCACTCAAGCAAGAAGATTTGAAAGTAATAAAAATGGATTCATACGTCCTGATGCCACTTCAAAGACTTTTTGGAATTGTTCATTTTTATGTTCCCTGTTGCTCTATTGTTCTGATGTTTCATACTGTCAATTTATTTTTGCTGTGTTGTCATAATTGTCATCTAAACCAGAGTAAGATGTATGAAATGATAAACTGTCTTCCTTCTTCAGTGTCACAAAATGCCATTTTATATCACCAAAGAAAGATAAACCTGAGAAAATACCAAATGAAGAAAAAATCAGAGGCATGCCATAAAAAGCTTTAAAATCAATAAAGAATGTACCCACAATAAAGTATTCAAAATCTCAATCACCTTTGTCAATATAATGGTGCATAAAGTGTAGCAAGACTGCACTTAGAAACCCAGTATGAAACTGACAGGGAGCCAATGCTAACACCAGTGTAGTGTACTACTATTTTCACTCATTATCATTCTGTAGCAGCTGAAGCTGGTAAGGGGAACTCTGCCTGAGGCTGGGTTGTGTTGAATACTGACCTAGTCTAAAAAAGATAAAGGTATTGACATCATTGGTCAGATAAGCAGTAGTATATACTGTAAATGTGTGTGTTTCAGTTGAACGAAGCAGGATTGAACAGTCCTCTTTACATGATCATTGAAACACATTTTGAAATCAAACAGTGACTGTACCAATTTAGCAAGACTTCCACATATCACTGTAAATTGGAGGCACAATTATACAAATTGGAAATATCCGAGTTGCAATTCTGTGAAATTCAACCCTGTATATCTGTAAGGCATGGTTAAAGGCAGCTATGTTACTAAAATTAAACATTTAAAGTGAAACTTGCAGCTGTGTACCGACAGCATAGGAATGGAAGAAAATGTTAGCAAACCACCTGTTATGGCATCCAATTATTCTTCTAATTCTGAAGCTCTTGTCACATTGTCAAAGCATGCCATACTGTTATGCCCCAGCACTTTACCTGATTTGTCATTTGCCCACAAACCTGCTCCTCCTTATCTCATTCCACTCAGTGTACTGTACAGCTCCTAACCTGACACTGCTTAGAATAAAGTAAAGACAATTTTACCCCTATAGCCTCTGTCTGCTGTGTCTACATTTAAGTCCATGTGTCAGTCTTCGAGACTATGACTGACCTGTGTAAGCAACTATGAGGTTCCAAGAATCTATCCTTGTGGGACGCCTTTTGTAGGCAGACAAACAAGAGACATTATAATGTTATAACATCTGTGTTAAGATAGAAAAGTAGGAGACAACATTAGCAAAACTCAGACATACCTGTTTTTTAACATGACATTAGGCAAAGTAATATGGCCCACTGTATCTAATTTAGCAACCCTGTCATACAACTAATGTGCATTCTCAATTTCATTTTGAGGGAAATATGTGGTTAATGTTTGGAATCAAAAGAAAACGACTTGGTTAGGTTTAGGACACAAAACTCCTAGTTTTGGGAAAAGATCATTATTTGAGTTACAACAAGTAAGTTTGTTATGCAAGTTCAGTTACGTACAGAAGTTAAGTACAATAGTTAAAAGAAGTCTACGGCATTGACTTTTGTTTTTTTTTTGGACACGGACAGTGGTCTCCTGGGTAAAAGTGCCGTGTTTGTTTGACTCATCCATCCACCCGGATCTCCTGTGGACTTTGATTAGAAATTTAGGTGTGATACATCAAAATCAAACGTAATCCGGGACAAAACATGATCAAGAATGTACTTTAATTGTACTGGAATCTAATGTATAAGAAAATATAGCTCAATCCAGAGCCTTAAGGACAAGAAGTAAATACAATTACCTGCATCATTCAGCAAAATGAAGTTATTAGTGGATCTGATGAGAGTTGTCTTGGGACTGCTAATACTAATAGTTGAGAACCCATAAACCCAAACCATAGTTAATTTGGTTATATGGTTAAATTTGTCACTCAGCCCTGTGTCAATGCCTGTTATTTTGAGACGAGAGGGAAACGGACAGGGAGCTGTTTATTATAGCTGGACCAACTGCTTGAAGGCTTCAAGGTAAGGCAGGTAAAAATCATCTAACAGGCAGGTAGATTTCATTTGACACATTGTTTTAACTAGACTGAATTGGCTCAGTAAGGTGATGTCAGGAATAACGAGGAGGTCAGGGGCAGCAGGTTGGATGTGAAGCCCCATTTTCCATTTTAAAAGAAATAGAGAAATTCTTCACATTCTGTCATAAATGGTTTAGTGTTCAGAACGGGTGAAGGAATGATCAATGAAATGAACCTAAACTGTGGAGTTATTGTCATAATATTAGAAAAGTATGCCTTTTTTAATAACACTGGAAAGGGAAAGACAACTGCAATAACGTGAGTCAACTTCGGTCATGCTTTTCAACAGACGGTGACAATTACAGTAGCAGACATTGAATTAAGTCCCCCTTCCATTTAGCATGGATGTTTTATTTCATTTAGTTTGTGTTGGCTTACTTTTTTCATTTCCTTGTCCTACCGTACTTGTGTAAAGTGTCTATGAGTTTCATGAAATGTGCTATATAAGTTATTACTACGTTGGTTGCTACAACAATCTCTTAATGCTTTGGCAGAAGCATAACATAGTGACAGCTGGGGGAGATCCGCGAAGAAGGGCCCGGGGCGCATCTTCAGTCGACGCCACCAACGGCGTACCCGATCCACTCCACCGGCCCGCCTTCCACACGGCGTCAGACACCGCCACGCAAACCCCGCACAGCGACACGAGTGCTGCCGGCGAGAGCCCCACGCGCTGCTCTTCCAGCAGTGGAGAGAGGAGGGCAACGGGGCGACTATTTCCTGGTTTAGCTCACGAGACATCCAAAGTAGGCTAAGTTACTGTATGCTTAAAAAGCAACAATGCATCTGTAACATATTCTGTTATTGTAAATGAATGATTTTCTGTCAGTGCAAAGCATTCATCACAACTATATAACCTCCTGGTAACGCTAACTCTGGAATCTAAAATGGGTAATAGAGCGCCATATAGAAAAAAAGACCTTACTATCAAACAGGCCGCTAAAATCAAAAGACAAAAAGACAAACTGAAAGTAACATATTGCCACTTTAACACAGATTTGACCAATGGAACCATTAAATGTTGGGACCAGTTATGTGACTCAACATGATGTACACTAAAGTGTGGAGGACCACAGCCAGAGTTCTGCTGCAGATACTTGAATTCCTACGGCAGTCACAATCTATCAGCAGAATAAACACTTTTACAACTTTGCACTGTTTAAGCATTGATGTGAAAACTCCACAGCCATGGGTTCGCAATGATGTCTGCAATAACACATTAAGTAGTTACTTTTAAATCAATATAAACTGTAGTAGCTGTAGCTTGGTTAATCATACGTTCAGTTGACTTTGTTGGTGTGCAACACAGTTATGATTATCTTTTAGCAAGACTGACAGCATAGGCGGATTGGCTGGTTTGTCTTTTAATGTTTGGCTATAGCTGAGCAGGGATAAATGGAAGCAAAAAGCCTTTAAGGCCACTGTGAGTGCCATTTTTTTTTTTTAATTAGTTATTTATTTTGTTTCTTTGTCCTTGCAGATCGAAGAGAGAAGACAAGAGGCCTTTTTGGCTCTGTGCTGCGATGCCTCTTTCCAAATGTCACAACACTGCCACCGCATCGAGCGAGCATCTTGCCATACACCTGCTGTGTCTTTGTGTCTAAGTGTGCTGTGTGTGTTTGTATTACAAGGTGTAACACCAAGGCACTACAAAACCATTTAAATCTGTGTGTGTGTGTGTCTTTGTTTCTGCTGGTGTTAAAGTGTCAGTGGTTTTTGTCTTGTCCACCAGCTTAATGGGGGAGTATTGACTGGCGTCCCACGATATTGCTTCCCTTTATTGGGAACACAGGCAGCACAATGGGATTTATTGAATCCTTTTGGTCTTCAAGAAAAACAGAGGCAGAAGTTTGAAGAGAGAAAGAAACAGAGCTTGTGATCCCATAATCAGCTTTTGAAAGCTGACATACAAATGCCACAGAAGAGTTAAAATCCAGTCCACTAACTTCCCTTAAATCATGCTTTTTCAATGACTTGGGATGCCGATTACTTATCGGAAAGCTGCTGGTCATTTGTGGAGCAGATATTGCATCTCGGCACCCACTGGCTATCAGCCTGATAGAGAGTTAGCCTTTGAGGGCAAAAGCCAATGTTTCTGGGGATGCGATGCAGCCAAGACTTTTTCTTCTGCGCGCTGGTCATTGTTTACAGTCTGATTAGCAACTTAAGACACTCGAATGGCGTTGGAGTTGAGAGACGACATCTGCCACTGGATTATTTCTCTGCATATGAATGCAGAAAAATAAGTAAAGCAAAAAAAACAAGCTTTTCCTATCGGCAATGGGTTCCAAGATTGCATTTTGGCCAATGGGTTCCAACCCTTTCGCACTCCACAACAACAGTCTACCTGCATGCCAACATGACATCATGACTTAGTGTACATGCCCACTTTCGGCACTTTCGGGGCGGCTGTGGCTCAGCGGTAGAGCGGTTGCCTGCCAATTGGAAGGTTGGTGGTTCAATCCCTGGCCCTGCAGTCCCATGTTGAAGTGTCCTTGGGCAAGACACTGAACCCTGAGTTGCTCCCGATGCTGCGCATCGGAGTGTGAATGTGTGTGAGTGTTTATCTGATGACAGGATTGTATGGCAGCCTCGGCCACAGTGTATGAATGTGTGTGAATGGTGAATGTTTCCTGTATGATGTAAAAGCGCTTTGAGTAGTCGTTAAGACTAGAAAAGCGCTATATAAATACAGCACATTTACTTTCTTAAGCCGATTGGAGTGTTATCTGTGCACATTTTGAGTTATCCGCGTGTATGTCTACGCTCTATTCAGCGGACGTAAACCTACACGCCACCTGGCATGTTATAGCCACCTGCCGTGTTATGACTAGAAGAAGGCCACAGTTGAGATGAGGAAATGTGAAACGCAGTACACAATCCCCGGTCTCATGGGTGAAAGTCCTGTGTTTACCCATCCACCCCACCGACCAACCTCCCTCTGGGTATTTTCGCCCTTTCATCCTACTCGCTATGGCGTAATGTACGTCAATGGAGGCCAAACACTGTTGATAAACATGCTAAAAAGTGAGTATGCGTCATTATAACACGCCGACAATGGCAAACGGATTGGCGTGTCATACATACGCCATTTCATGAGATCCGTCTGTGCATGCAACCAAAGACTGCTCAAACAGGATCGGTCAATAATACTACTCGGACTACAAATGGAAACCGCTTCCAATACCAAAATCTTTTTCCATTGCCAACAGATGTGCATACCAATGGAGATATCCGTTCATATAGATTAATATGACATTAAGCCAGGTGTCGTAAAACTACCAAGAAGGTTAAATTATCTGATGGTCTGGACAGGAAGTGTAAGGGGGTGAGATAACAGAGTAGATAAAAAGAAAAACAGAGGGAGAGAAATAAACAGAGAAGAAAGAAAATGTGAAATAGAGACTAAGAGATGGTCTCTATACAGAGTGTAGAGAAGGATTAATAAAAGGGAGAAAACTTTGCACCAACCCAGATGGACTTGTCATTCTGACATAAAAACATAACCTTGATGAAGGTCCTGTAGATAAAGTCTCGATCCGACGGACTATTAAGCCACTTTGAAGCGCTCTACCCTACATGCAAATGATGAACTCTAGAGTCACCGCTGATAAATGAATAAGGCGTGTTTATATTATTGAGGCAACGGGCGAGCTTTCATGAACGCTCAACAAAGCTCTCATCAGCGTGGCTTTTATCCCAACTCAAATGTCGGGCCCAGATCCATCGCCACGTCGCAGAAAGAAAAGGACAGACTCAGTGCATTGTGTATGAATCTCAAATGTGGGGGGGTGGAGTTTTGGACTGGCACATTTTAAAATCACTCTTTTCTTTCAGTTCATTTCAAAAGGTGCTTTATTGGCGAGGAATAAAGAACCACTTACTGCCAAAGCAAACACAATATGAGCAAACGCAGATAGAAGGGATGGCAATGAGGCAGGAATAATGTCAATCACTCCCTCTGTCTCTCGCATTACCCTCCTTATCTCTCTCTCTCTCTCTCTCTCTCTCTCTCTCTCTCTCTCTCTCTCTCTCTCTCTCTCTCTCTATCTCAAGCTCTCTCTATAGCCCACTATCTCTCCCCGTCTCAATTCCCGTGCCATTCTTCTGTTGTTGTTTTTTCTTGGTATTTCTGCACTTAGTTCTCTTATTTTTATTTCTTTTTCTGGCATCTATCTTTTCTCAATGTCTTTTCTCTGCAACATTTTTTATCCATTCTTCGTACCCTTCGATTTTCCTTGTTTTCCTTTCTCTAATCATCTTATTCTTGTTCCTCCCCCCCTCTCTCCAGCTCTCATCAGTAGTTAGAAACTGGCCAAAGAACAGAGAGGTCACTGAAGTCTGCTGGCTACTCTTAATGAGCTCAACATACACACAAAAAGGGACACAGCAAGATGTGTACACACACACACACACACACACACACACACACACTCCCTCAAGCTGTCCTCTATTGGCTCTTGTTATCTGCTATTGGGAATGAATCCCATTCACTTCTGCTCTATTGGTATGAGAGGGAAATGTGTTGCATGTGCATTGCATGTGTGTGTGAGTGTGTGTGTGTGTGTGTGTGTGTGTGTGTGCGTGTGTGTGTGCGTGTGCGTGTGTGTGTGTGTGTGTGTGTGTGTGTGTGTGTGTGTGTGTGTGTGTGTGTGTGTGTCCAGATACAAGCTACCAGTAATTAGAATGACAGACAGACCCAGTGGAGTATGAAGCACACTAACGTTGGCCAGATTACCTGAGCTGTGTGTGTGTGTGTGTGTGTGCATGCATGTGTGTGTGTGTGTGTATGTGTACCTCAATTACCTGCCCAACATAAACACACTAACTTTTAACTGTCTCTTTTATAGTTTCTTCCCATCATATTTGTTCTTCTCCTCTCTGTTTCACCTCTTCATATTTCCTCAGTTCTCTTTTAGGTCTTTCTTTCACAATCACATTTCTGCCTTCCTCCTTTGACTCTCTCCATTCTTCTAGCATTCAAAATCAAATCAGATTTTACACTTGATGCAAAATTTGTTGGCACTACTGCAGTATATTGCAATAGCAGGTTGTACAAAGGTTGTACACAAGATTTTGAAATGTTTATTGAAAGAAAAAAAACATTTTGAAACAAAAAAACATTTCTTCATGGAGCTGACTATGTGTATCGGGGCATTTTAATAGGAACGAGCCTTTGACAGTAAGTTGGAAGACCATCCATCAGTGTATGCTGTAGCATTAAGATTGTTCTTCATTAGAATAGAAGGGGGGTTGCCCCAAAACCACTTAACTGATTTTAATGGAGCTCAATCTAGTTTCATATCTCTCTCTCTCTCTCTCTCTCTCTCTCCATCTTTTGTCCTTTCCTCTCATCATTTGTTTTTTGTCCTCTTGATCACTTTTATCCCTTAACGCTCTCTCTCTCTCTCTCTCTCTCTCTCTCTCGCTGTTTTATTCCTCCCTTCCTCTCTCTCTCGTTTGGTTTCAACCAAAACTTTTGATCAGTCCACACACAGCTAAGCTTGTTCACACACATGGATACTGTTGAGTGTGAGTGTGTGTGTGTGTGTGTAAGAACAGAACGGGGGATAGAAGAAAGAATGGCCAGCCTCAAATAAAACACAGTCACAAGAACCCAGTAAATCGACGGTAATCAGCATGAACTGACTTCCAAATAGCAGACACAAACAACTGAAGGTATCCCGCTTGTTATGACTGTGCCTTCTGATGGGTTATGGACGAAAGCAATCAGCTTCCTGCCTCTGAACCAATCCCAGACACGCACAAAATCACACAAATACTCAGCACATCAGTTGGCCTCGCCTTGGAGTTGTGTGTTTGTGTGTTAAGCTTGGATTATTGTTGGTTTACCAGAATCAGAAAGGAAGATGAAGTGTGTGTTTTGTATGTGTGTGTGTGTGTGTGTCCACTAAGTTAACAACTTTTCTACTGCTACAGTATAAAAGCCTGCTTGCCACCTCCACCTCCACCTCTATGTGTGTGTGTGTGTGTGTGTGTGTGTGTGTGTGTGTGTGTGTGTGTGTGATTCTGCGTGTGTGCATGCCTCCCCGTGTGCACATGTATTAGCCCAGAGATTGAAGTAGTGGGCATTCGAGTGGGGAGAGAAGGGAAGAGAGAGTAAGCAGCCAAATCATTTCTCTCTATTATTTTGATGTGTTTCTTACAATGTATTGTAATATACTGCAAACCGCTATGGCAATATTGTTAATTTACTGGATAGTGATACAGATAAATCACACTGGGAAAAAAAGTAAGGTGGAAAGAGAGAGGGGGCGGGGGAGGTAAATAATAAAGGATTGATATACAGCTCAGCAGTGTGGTCCTGGAAGTGAAAATTCCATTCATTTTCTCCATAAGGATTTTGATTATTAGCCATAATGTCTGAACCATCCAAGGTAGACTGACCAAGAATTACGAGATTGTGAAACAATGGTTTCTGGCCCTGTAGAAGCCACAAATCCGTATAAAATCCAAATTTATTCATGATGTCATAGAGAAGTATTACCCACAGTCAAAGCGTAACTGATTTGTGGAGCTCACGGCTACTATGGAAATGGCTACAATACCCACAAATCTGTGAATCTGTGAACGGCCATAGCGAGCTGCTACCACTGAAGCCTCAGCCCATTCTGTACCATAGACAGTTAAGGAAATAGACAAAGCGACGCCGTAGACTTCCAAAGGGGACTAGTGAAGTCAATCAGAAGCACTTTTCCAGTGGTAGCGTTACTGCGCAGCCTGAAACTGGGCTTGAAGATGTAGATCAACCTGTCTGAAACTTGTAAGGCTTCTGGTAGCTGTGCCAAGAGAAATGTCAATCATTCCCAATCAGCAGAGACGGAGAGCGTGAGTAGGCGCTGCCAATGAGGGTAGGAGCAGGAGCAACTTTTGGTAAGTTTTCTGATTAATTATTTTGTAATTTTGACTGTATGCCTCCATGTCCGTCCATCCCCGTTAAACGTTCCAGATGTAAAGTTATTCATTGTCAAAGTGGCGTCAAAATGAATGGCAGTCAATGCAAAGCTAGCAGGAGGTCTGAGCTTGTTTGCCTATGAACCTCCCCATAGGAGGTACGCTTTCAATTGTTCGCTTACCCCCTTGTTCTGAGCCAGGAAAAACCCAGGAATAAGGAAAATCCATTCCGGAACCAGTGGTGTTCAAAATGTGGGCGGTCCCTGTTGAGCTCTGTGTGACTTTAAACTTTTGTTTAGTTAGTCTTGACTCAAAATACTGCTTGAGATTCTTGCAGCATACCCAGCTGTGGCCAGAAAAAGAAAATAGCTTGTGGTCTATTATTCCTTTTTTCTGTTCACTGACCCACCTGCACCCACGCTGGGACTCCCCCAGCGGGACCACGGCCACGGCTTGAACACACTGCTGAGGGAGATGGATGGAGGTTCAAACATAACCTATATGATGTCGACTGCCTGCTATGAGGGAAGCACAAAATTAAAGCAGCTTGAAATTTCCAATAATACCTTAACCTGGTTGACTTAGGATTTCTTCCTTTCTTTTTTTTCGATCACAACAGAGGCCTGAGAGAGAAGTTACGATGGAGGATGAAAGAGAGAGCGATATGCTGATACCTGAGCGATGTCCAGGTATACTGGCAATACAGTGAGGAGGCCCTGTCTCCTTAAACTTATGTCAGTGTACAACTTATTTGCAGTGGCAAATACATTTTGTAGAAAATGTATAATCCTTGTTATGACATAAGAAGAAAATATTACCTGTCAACACATTTAATTCAGGTATTTATGAGTCTGGTTAAATATTAGGATCAATGCTGACTTGAAACCTGAGATGGGCAGTGGTTGACTATTGTTTTATAAACCATCTATAAACATTATTTGGCTGGCTATTATAAAGTTGCAAGGTTTAATGCTGATAATGATTAGTGCAAGGTTAATAAGTGGTTAATAAAGCATCAAATAGCATTAAAGGTGCTGTAGGTAGGATTGTAGATCCAGGACTTAGCCAAGACATTTCTATTACTAACTACTCAGTCCTTCCCCCCTTTCTGCTAAAGCCCAAAACGGTCTCCTAAGCCCCTCCCCCCACAAGGGAGAATGAATGTGTGTGAAGTGATTGACACGCAGTAGGTGTAGGTGGCGCCAGAGGAGCCAACCTGCTTCATGTACTTCTACTGGAACATAGGGTCAGTTTCAGAAAATATGACAGAAAGTTAGTTTTATAAGGCTTACCTACTGCATCTTTAATTTGACTAAATTAAATCTATTTTTGCTGATCTCTGAAAGAGATTGGATTAGTGCACTGATAATAGCTATCTAAATTATGTTAATAGCTGCTTTACAAAGTATTCATTAGCCACTAACAAGGCTGTTATAAGCATCAGTTGCATTCCTTTAATGTTTATTAAGGGTTTCAAAATAATTTGGTAGTAGATAGTATTAATCATAATTTCATTGTTTAACAGTAAAATAACTTATGTTTAATGAACTACCAATTTACATTTATTAGTAATATCATTTTTATTAGCAGTAGTATTTTTTATAAAGCGTTACAGAAAAGGCTTTACATTATAGAGCTGTATAAACTTTGGAAAACAAGAACAGATATGACTTACAGAATAAAGTACAGATGGACATGCACACACGTTAGCCCACCCTCCCCTGACAACATCAAATATCCTTACAGTCCAGCATGATTCTTCCCAGATGTTGTAAAGTGTCAAAGATAGCCCAGTGTACCCTTTGATCACACAGCGAGGCCTCGCCTCTGTCAGAAGATCTCTAATATATTCTGGAGTGGAGCCTCGTCTCTGTCACAGCATCGCTGCTCCTCTAGACTGAAAGGAGATTGTTTCTTTCACTTTCAATTCACTCAAACTGAAAGACTGTCTGACAGCCAATGACCAGAGAAATTGCAAAGACTATTCACCAAAGAGGTCTCAGACCACTGGACTGTCTTTGGTTCACATCCCCACAGAGGCTGGGACAATTGCTGTTGATGGGCACTTGAGCAAGTTTGAATTTGTGTGAATTTGATCAATCATTATAGTT
>CM049374.1:22581240-22961240 GCA_026937815.1 Etheostoma perlongum | reverse complement strand
TGACCAGCCTGATTCATAATGTTTAGATTCATTAGACTGTAGTTTCCTACGCCTCCTTAAAGATATAGTTTTTTGTTTAGCCCTTATTCGACAAGGACACGGCTCAAGATTAGATGCACACCGCGGCACAATTACCGTTTTCATTTCAAATATTCTTATTACCGTGTAGAAACCCTGTGTTTAATCCTTCACAGCTTCATCCGAGTCTCTTGAAGTTGCCACGCAGACGCAATGCTTAGCCAACAATGTGCGTTTCCTGAAGTTGGAGTCATGGCGGAAGGAGGAGATGACAGCGCTCAGGACATTTATCAGCTCTCTAAGAGGACTGAGTCTGACGCATGGGTATACTCTGGTTATAATAAGAATGCCGAAGGACAGTTGCTTGAAGATAGTTATCCTGTCTGCAAAACATCCAGGAAAAAAGTTGCTGATAAAGGCATTGAACACACAGTACCGCGATATTACCAAAAACCGTGATCATTTTGGTCACTAGAACCGTAAGGATGTTTCATACCGTTACATCCCTTTAGGATGTAACGGTATGAAACATTTAGGGGAACATCTACTTTGCACTAGCAAGTTGCGTTTTAAGCCGCTCTTTTTTCTATTAAGTTGGCTCTCTCCTTAGTCACACTTTGCCAGACCTTCCTCCACAGCGCTGCGGAGGAAGGTCTGGCTAGTCCACACATTATTCTGGGATGGGAGAACAACATGCTCTGGTTTATTGGCATTTCTTTAAACCAATCGCAATCGTCTTGGGCGGTGGTAAGTGGTGAACAAAGCCTCGGTGCTGCTTCAAAATAGTACATGTGTACGGTCAAAAGTTGTTTTGGTCCTGCAACAGAAAACTCATATTGGACAGATAGTCTAGCTAGCTGTCTGGATTTACCCTGCAGAGATCTGAGGACCAGGTAACCATAGTCCTCAGATTGGACAGATAGTCTAGCTAGCTGTCTGGATTTACCCTGCAGAGATCTGAGGACCAGGTAACCATAGTCCTCAGATTGGACAGATAGTCCAGCTAGCTGTCTGGATTTACCCTGCAGAGATCTGAGGACCAGGTAACCATAGTCCTCAGATTGGACAGATAGTCTAGCTAGCTGTCTGGATTTACCCTGCAGAGATCTGAGGACCAGGTAACCATAGTCCTCAGATTGGACAGATAGTCTAGCTAGCTGTCTGGATTTACCCTGCAGAGATCTGAGGACCAGGTAACCATAGTTAAAGTGTTACCTGTGAATATACATAATGCATTAACACAGTAAGTGGATAATGTTTGAAAGGTCTAATCCAGTTTGAAATGAGATGTGACAAAGGAAGCAGATGGACGAGATTGTCCAGGTAAATCCAACATAAGAAGTCTTTTCTGTTTTGAATACACGATCTGACAACGTGGAAACAAGAAGCAGCTGTGCCTGCATAATGTATTTTTAATAATACTTTACATGTACTTCAGGATGTGATGTGTGTTGTGAGTGTGTGTTTGCACATAGGAACAAGACTCAAATATAAGATTCAGTTGGAAGAATGAGTCAGTTTAGGTTGTATGTGCTAATGGGAAATGCAGCAGATCTACTTAGTCTCTGTCCCAGGCACTAGCACACACACCATCTCACTCTCACACACACACGCACACAAATACACGCACGCACACACACACACACACACACACACACACACACACACACACACACACACATACACACAGACAGAAAGACGGATTAGTGCTTTAGATTTGCTCAAAGCAATATATCACTTCATTGTAACGTTAGTTTTAAACCATGGAACACAGAAGTGTTTTCACGTATGTATTGTTTGGAAGGCTGGGTAATTGATTGTTTTTTAGGGTTATGTTATTTAAGTAAAAAAATAAAGAATGCTTATATAAAATGAAATTTCAATTATTTCGTTGGAGTTGTGTCTGTTTGTTTTTAAGCCAATATGAACTGAATGGAAGGCACATGTCTTTCCTCCCTGAGGTGACATCGCCAGTATTTCATTTTAATAAAGAGTTTTGGAACCACACTTCTGATGGGCCTACAACATGTAATAAAAAAGAACACAACTTTCACCCAGGAAAAAGGTGTTTGTGTCCCAGAAGTACTACTTAAACTCAAATCACAAGTGTTTTCCCAATCTTCTGCCATAGGTGCGCAACTGTAACAGCCGCTTACACGGCCATAACAACACAGTGACCGCTAAAGTTAACTGTCATGTGACCGGCCATCAAGTGACCAGGCAGCGCTAACCGTAATTTCGTAGGATATCATACAAAATGTGCATATGTTTTCGAACATACACATCACATACAATCAGAATCATACAAACACGTTTATGAGAATGTGTTGTGTCATTGTCTCCCATAGTGCCATTTTGACTTTCACACAAACATCCCAGCATCCCCAAAACAATAACTATGTCATGTGTTTCAATCAATGAGGATGCTACAAAATGGCATATGTTCCTCAAACCGGCACGCTTCAGTTATTAAGAGAAACGGGCCCTCCAAGAAGCACAATTTTAAAATTGCAACAAAGCCATAATAACAACCACAATGAGACAGAGCTGGAAGAGTGACATCAAAGCAAACTCAAAGGAGGGAATTACAAGACAGCATAAGGTAGTCTGTGGGTGTGGTCAGTCCACATGTGAATGAGTGAATGTGAAAAGAAAACATGTAGAATGAACTACAGTGAGGAAAATAAGTATTTGAACACCCTGCTATTTTGCAAGTTCTCCCACTTAGAAATCATGGAGGGGTCTGAAATTGTCATCGTAGGTGCATGTCCACTGTGAGAGACATAATTAAAAAAAATATCCAGAAATCACTGTGTATGATTTTTTAACTATTTATTTGTATGATACTGCTAAAATAAGTATTTGTGACACCTGTCTTTCAGCTAGAATTCTGACCCGCAAAGACCTGTTAGTCTGCCTTCAAAATGACCACCTCCACTCCATTTATTATCCTAAATTAGATGCACCTGTTTGAGGTCGTTAGCTGCATAAAGACACCTGTCCACCCCATACAATCAGTAAGAATCCAACTACTAACATGGCCAAGACCTAAGAGCTGTCCAAAGACACAAGAGACAAAATTGTACACCTCCACAAGGCTGGAAAGGGCTACGGGAAAATTGGCAAGTGGCTTGGTGAAAAAAGGTTCACTGTTGGAGCAATCATTAGAAAATGGAAGAAGCTAAACATGACTGTCAATCTCCCTCGGACTGGGGCTCCATGCAAGATCTCACCTCGTGGGGTCTCAATGATCCTAAGAAAGGTGAGAAATCAGCCCAGAACTACACGGGAGGAGCTGGTCAATGACCTGAAAAGAGCTGGGACCACCGTTTCCATGGTTACTGTTGGTAATACACTAAGACGTCATGGTTTGAAATCATGCATGGCACGGAAGGTTTCCCTGCTTAAACCAGCACATGTCAAGGCCCATCTTAAGTTTGCCAATGACCATTTGGATGATCCAGAGGAGTCATGGGAGAAAGTCATGTGGTCAGATGAGACCAAAATAGAACTTTTTGGTCATAATTCCACTAACCGTGTTTGGAGGAAGAAGAATGATGAGGACCATCCCAAGAACACCATCCCTACTGTGAAGCACGTGGGTGGTAGCATCATGCTTTGGGGGTGTTTTTCTGCACATGGGACAGGGCAACTGCACTGTATTAAGGAGAGGAGGACCATGTATTGCGAGATTTTGGGGACCAACTTCCTTCCCTCAGTTAGAGCATTGAAGATGGGTCGAGGCTGGGTCTTCCAACATGACAATGACCCGAAGCACACAGCCAGGAGAACCAAGGAGTGGCTCTGGAAGAAGCATATCAAGGTTCTGGCGTGGCCTAGCCAGTCTCCAGACCTAAACCCAATAGAGAATCTTTGGAGGGAGCTCAAACTCCGTGTTTCTCAGCAACAGCCCAGAAACCTGACTGATCTAGAGAAGATCTGTGTGGAGGAGTGGGCCAAAATCCCTTCTGCAGTGTGTCAAACCTGGTGGAAAACTACAAGAAATGTTTGACCTCTTTAATTGCAAACAAAGGCTACTGTATCAAATATTAACATTGATTTTCTCAGGTGTTCAAATACTTATTTGCAGCTGTATCATACAAATAAATAAAAAATCATACATTGTGATTTCTAGATTTCTTTTTTTAGATTATGTCCCTCACAGTGGACATGCACCTACGATGATAATTTCAGACCCCTCCATGATTTCTAAATGGGAGAACTTGCAAAATAGCAGCGTGTTCAAATACTTATTTTCCTCACTGTATGTAGAATGAGAGGAAGGGGAAAGTGGAAAAGACTAAAAGGACAAATGACTGAGGACAGGGGCATCAGGCATGACAGGCATCCAGAGACAGAACCCCTAAATAGGTAGACATGGGAACTCAAAGAGACAGTGGGTTTAACATGAACATAAGAAAAGAGAGAAAACAAACATATGTGATGTTCATAGAAAATAGAACACACAAAAAAAGAGACCAAGAGGCTTTATTAGAAAGAAATATGTGTAAAGAGTAGACAGTTTTATCTGAGTTGAGTTTTTATTCTCTGTTCAAGTCGGCTCTCTTGTAAGATGTGTTAACATGAGAGTTGAATTTTAGTTCCCCTGCTCTAATGGTTCCAGAGGGTTAGAAGTGCACATGAGGGGAAATGTGTTTTTGAAAGAAAACTGCTGCAGAGAAATATTGGAAACAAAATGGGAGAAAAGTGATCTGAAAGTGATGATCTGTGATTACATCTATGGTTTTCATTGATCTGATCTGGAGCTGCTAAGGTTCAAATACAAAACAAAATCATAAAATCTTGGGCAGACAATTTGTTTCGGCAGCAGCACTGTTTGCAGTTTGCAGTCATTGTTTCTGATGGGTCTTACATTTCAGTGTAACACCTGTCAGCTAGACCCGTATAATATAAGAAAGCTGAGATCCAGACGCTAACAGAAACAAGAAATTCCGGACCCAAATTGCCCCGGGTCCCAGCTTAAAATAGAACATGTCAACCTTGCCTGGTATTTGCTATTACATGTTATCAAAAAAACGGTCTTATCTAGTAACGTAACGTCCCTTCAGTAGCAATCTTTGTTTCCGGTGCCGGCCATGTTTTGATCAAGCCTACATAATAATGTCCATCCAACAATCCTTGCGAATAAAGTTTGTATATGCTATTTGATTATTCAAATAAATCCCCCATGTGTTGATCTATGCACCATTCAGCAAGGCTAATTCCACATAAGTGTAACTTATTGTGGCAATAAACCCTTTTCTGATTCTGAGTTAACCACATTTTCAGGCCCCTACAATGATTACATAATCCAGTAGAAGCAATGAGCTGTTTCATTCATACAGTATTTGTAGGTTTCCATCTATGCTGCAAACTACTGAACTGGGAGGTTTTACCAGCAGCAGCCACTTTGTACCATGGTGCAATTGTTCTTAGCATGATGGAACCATGCATTTACATTTTTCCTCAGGGAAAAAAGTTTGGTACGTATAGTCTTGCATTGCCAGACACTCCTCCACAGCGCTGCGGAGGAAGGTCTGGCTAGTCCACACAGAATTCTGAGATGGGAGAAAAATGTGGGTTGGTTTATTGGCATTTCTTTAAACAAATTACAATCGTCTTGGGCGGTGATAAGCGCCCAAATGGAGCAAAGGTGCCTCTGCAAAACAGCCTCGGAAGGGGACTTGTTGTGTATGTTCAAGCTTGTTTTAGTCGTGTAACAGAAAACTCAGATTGGGCAGATAGTCTAGCTAGCTGTCTGGATTTACCCTACAGAGATCTGAAGAGCCGTTAACCATAGTCCTCATAAATCCACAGGAGTTTAGAATTAAAACACACAAAAAGCCCAAGTTGATGGACATCTGGCCAAAATAAGGGAGACCTGGCGGAATTTACGGCAGCACCGGAGCATTCCTGGAAAAGAAACCTTGTCGATATTGATAGGTTTGTATTCTCAGGGAGCTTCAGTGGCAGGGTCAGTGTGAAGGGGAGACTAGTTTGCTGGAATAGATCAGAATGTGTAAAACTATTAGAAGTGTCTCACCAACAAGGAGTCGTTTTGAAGGTAACACTGTCTCAGAGAAATAGATAAACTGGCATGTGAAGGACAAAAAGAATATAAAAACACTGTTATTATGATGTTCATTGGTCACTCTTGTACATCTGTACATGTGTGTAGAGAGGCGGCTGTCTTTGTCAAAAAAGTTTGTTCACTGTTTATATAAAGCTATTAACAAAGCTGCAAATGATCTGAAATCGTTGAACTCGTCATCTTTGAAGTCTCCTTCATCATTTTCTGATCTCAACCCTGATATGAGATATAGACTAGTTAAAGGCCAAATGATTAAGATTATTTAAGAAAAAGATACCTTTCAAGGTAAAGTGCACCATCGTGGGTGTAATTTCTTGGTTGGATCATTTTCTTAATATTCAACAGTTTTTTTCATAAATAGCATTGCAGCGATTAAGCTCAAAAGTTCCACAGTGGTCTTTACTGCTACAGGCATTGCACTACGACAGTTTAGTACAACTCAAAACACGTATGTAAACCACTTATAATAAATTGGAGTTACAAATACTGAAAATACATTTAAGTCAATTAAATTGTCCTTTCATGCATTGCAGAACTACTTCCAGTAATCAGTAATTTTTTTTTAACAGCTCAGATATGTTCCTCCTGTTTTTACTTCAAAATAGATTAAGATAAACTTTATTTGGACTTGTTTAGAACATTAAGTCCATTGTTAAACTGTGCATGTTGTTTTGTTGCGGGGCTGGTGAGCAAAATATTAACATAACTAAGAGAACTATTAACAAGAAACACTGAAAGCTTTCCTTTAACAGAACACCAAGGGTTTGCTTTAGCTGACACATTAGAGTCTGAGAGGTGGATAAAGTTGCCAGTGAACTGGACGTAATTAGACCAGTCACGTTTGTCAAGAAGGGAAACGATCCAGCAACCTCCCACTCTAAACCCAAAGGACTAAACCCACTCTACTGAAAAAGGCCGGATCACGGAAGATGAGCGTTATTGTTGGAGGAAATCTGCAGTTTCCAGATGTTCCTGTAGTCAGGTAGCTTAGCAGTCTGAGCTAATGTCTCCTGTAGTCAGGTAGCTTAGCAGTCTGAGCTAATGTCTCCTGTAGTCAGGTAGCTTAGCAGTCTGAGCTAATATCTTCTATAGTCAGGTAGCTTAGCAGTCTGAGCTAATATCTTCTATAGTCAGGTAGCTTAGCAGTCTGAGCTAATATCTTCTATAGTCAGGTAGCTTAGCAGTCTGAGCTAATATCTTCTATAGTCAGGTAGCTTAGCAGTCTGAGCTAATATCTTCTATAGTCAGGTAGCTTAGCAGTCTAAGTTAATGTATCCTGTAGTCAGGTAGCTTAGCAGTCTGCAATGCAGCAGAGCAGCAAACTGTAGCAGTGTGCTGTGTTTCTATCACAGAAATAGACGGCGGTCAAGCTTGCCGTCCATCACTCTTATCTCCATGGTTAAACCAGCCGACGCCAAGATTGGAGACAGAGGCCGGCAGAGCAGAGCGAAGTCAAGGTGAGCAGAGCAGACGTTGTATTGCGCTCGTGGAACAAAGTCTGCAACATGTTATTTCCTAAAAAGAAAAACTGACAGATCCAGAGCAACATCTGAACTGTTTGATTTTGATAGTATTTGATGCAGAAAGGATGCACTCTCTTAACTACGTCTAAACTGCTTGGCTCGGCAGAATGGGGAAGCAGTGGTGTCAGCCAAACCAGTATATACCCAGCAGGTGAATTAAAAATCTATCTTTATGGAGAAACCCATTGCCAACACTCACATTACCACCCTTCACATGAAGATCTACTTCATAAGAAATGGGCGAGATTGGGAAAGGGAGGAAGGGGCTGGGATGTAGTATATAACCCTCAGGTGAATTAAGTCTTTATAGAGTGCTGCATATTAGCCAACATTCACATTACCAGCTGCCTTATATAAAGAAGGGGGGAGGAAAAGGCTCAGAAAAGATACTAAAAGAATATTTATGTACAGCGGGTACATTAAAAGTCCATCTTTATAGGGTAAAATATTAGCCAACACTTACATTATCGTTCTTCACATAAAAAATAAATAATTTACAAGCAAGAGAGGAGAAGTGGAAGGAGAAGAAGTTAGGAGATGAGATTATAGGAGGACGCAGATGCACTTTGAGAAGGTAATATTAACATTAAAAGCTGATATTAGACAAGGATCCAAGCCAATATTCACATTATATGTTAAGGGAATATTGAGTTTTAGGTACTATTTTCAATGATGGATAGAAGGGAGGGGAAGTCAGAGGAAAAATACAGAAGAGACACAAAGATCAAGGAAGAGCAGGGAGGATGGCAAAGCATCACAGGACTGTGTTTGTGTCTTCTGTAGCAACACAATGTTGATAACATACCAGCGAGAAGAAACATTACAGGGCTGGATAGAAGAAAGAGGCACATTTAACATCAGACAAAGATGGGGTGCACACAACCATGGAGGTCACACAGACACACACAACACTGGAAGAGGGATGTCCCCCGCCTTGCAACACTATGTTAGTTTTGGGAAACATCAACAAACTGCAAGCAAGTAGCTACACGCTGTGAAATGGCAAGTTTTGAAGAATCTTTAGGTGGTTCTTGCAGGGAATGAAAGATTTACAAAGAATATGTTTACAACATTTCCTCTCTAACTGGGATGTTTTGGGACTGATTGGCGGGTTAACAGTTAACTTCATGTAATAGTGTATGTGTTGTTTTCTTTTGCAAGGTACAAATTTTCCACCAAAACAAGGTCCTTCAGAAACTATTTACCCGAGGTACCGCCACAAGGCCATTGTGATTGCTTTAAAGAAATGCAAACCAGCCAGAGCATTTTTATTTGTATTCTATCCTGGAATGTATCCGTGGTGCAGCCAGACTGTGAGACTATGGAAAAAAGAGAGGTGGGTGATGAATAGTTTGAAAGCCTTGAAAAGTAAGGAAGGAGTGAGTCGAGGGAAGGTGGAGGGATAGGAGTAAGAGGAATGGAGGAGAGGAAGTTGGGGGGGGTGTTTGGGGGAGAGCAAGATGAAATCAATCATGATCAAGGCTGCGTCCTCGCTGCACCTCGAGCAAAATGGAGGGTTCATTTCAGCTCGCCGCCTCAATCTGCTTCACACCGCTCTCACAAAATGTGCCACGCTAGAGGAGGCACATGGCTAAAATGGTTGTTGAATTCCCTGGAGCCAGCGCACCCCCCGGTTATGGGCGAAATGGCCTGAATCCTATTTTGAGCGACGGCCGCCTGGCAGCCAGCTGCAGCATCCTCTACGACAGAGGGACAACAATGGAGCGGGCGGGGGAAGTGAGAGGAAAGAGCACATGTTGTGTGATTTCCGCTAAAAATGGAGGAGTTGTAATGTGTGAGATCTTCGCAGAATGTCATCCTGAGGAAACAACACTTCAAAATCGAAATCTGTTAATACATCTCTGAAATATTCAAAGTCTTCTCTTCTGGCTGTCTTTTATTATTTACCGACATTGTTGATAAATTGCTCAACTTGGCATAGCAGTCTGTATAGGACGTGAGGAGCATTTTCCTTCCACTCTGTTTCAAACAAGAGAATTTGATTTAAGAATATTTATTTGTTTTGCTTATTCTTGCCTTTCATTTTAAAATAAAATAGTTATTGTTGTTCAGAATCTAATTGAAGTACAATTTGAAAAGGAATTCAACAGAAAATGTCATTTATTAGATGTATTTGTGTCAAAATGAGATATAAACATCTTTTCATAAAAAACAAAAAAATAGAAAACAATAGAAAAATAAGCATCCTATTTCTAGCATGCACGCCTTTTGGGCGCGGCGTGTGCCGCACCTGAGACGTGCGTGTGCAAGCTCTAACCTGTTACCATGGGAGCCAAAATAAAAACGGACACGGCATGCAGCTAACACACTCACGCCATGCAGGCAGGGTGCAGGAGCCCTTACACTGGGCATGTGTGTGCCGGTGTAATCATGAGCCAGATTGTCTGATGTTACTCTGCGGTTGAAAATCATGGATGTTTAAGTTAAAAATACAAAAAATAATTTGAAGAAAGAACAACAATAGTGAAAAGTAAGAGCAGGGATTTATTATCTTTATTGGACTACAAAGCAACCCCGGAGCTTTCAAACCAAAACGGGGGTAGCAGTTTTTCCAAATGTCTCAGTTTTAGGGGCTTGGAAACGCCACAGTAGCGTGGACGTGATAGTATAGAGTATGCAAATGTAGCCTTGTGACTGTGGTGGAAATAGAGAAGAGTGATGGAAGTGGCTCTCAGCTCCAGGTCTTCTTACAACGTCAAGACCCACAGCTGACAAAAATGTTTCCCTTGAAACAGTACATGTGTCCCTTTATTCTGAGAAGAAAACTAATGATATGTCAACAGTACTTCCAATAATCTGGACAGTGGACTACAATAATTACACTGAGGTATCACAAGCGGATATCAACATCAATTATGTTTGAAAATGCTACAAGTAGCAGCTTTAAATTGATTATTAGGCCTGTTGTTGAGGCCTGGGCAGGACTGTAGAAGTTAACATGAAGGGAAAGGTGAACAAAGGAGGTGTGAAGACAAACACAGACGCACACACACACACCACACACACACACACACACACACACTGCCAGTAGCCAGCAGGCTTTTGAACATCTGTCATACCTGCCTGCTCCAATCCCATCACACGAACACACAGACAGACACACACACACACACACACAGCACCCGGCGAGTGGTTGTGGCAGCTCAACACACCACCACTAGCCTAGAAACACATGTTCCTTTCTACTACACGTTACACACACACAAAAACACACACACACACACACACACACCTCTTCCTCTTCACATCTTTATCCTCCCTTTTTCTTTTGGTCTTTCTTCCTCAGTCCAGCGCTTCCTTTTCTCACCCTTGTCTTCTCTTCCTTGCATTCTTTTTTTCTCTTCTTTTCACATCCATGTTTTGTATTCCTTCCTCTATCTATATCTATCGATCGATCGATCGATAGATATATCTATCTATATATCTATCTATCTATCTATCTTTCTATCTATCTATCTATCTATCTATCTATCTATCTATCTATCTATTTTTTCTTCAGTCTGTAGGATAGAAGTTGTAGGCCGGGACAACTCTGCAGCACCACAATACTTCATTCAGAATGGTTTGACACATATTTTGCCTTCGATTTGGATAATTTATCACTTAGCTTAACAGCTGGTTTGATTTGCATTGAGAGATGATCGTATGGAAAGTTCCCCATGCCTATCTCTATGTATGGTGAAGGGTATGTGATGATCTGGGGCTATTTTAATTCCAAAGGCCAAGGGAACTTTGTTTGTATCATGGATCATAACTGCCCTTTAAAAATAAAAATATTCCTGCCTCAATGGGAATTTACCATAAGGGTGTGTATACTTATGCCCCCTGTATTTTAAGGAAGAACATTTATTTATTTACAATACATTATTCATTCACAAAGAAAAATGGTGTCCTTAATGGATGGATTTCTGGATCTGTCTGTCTGTCTGTCTGTCTGTCTGTCTGTCTGTCTGTCTGTATCTTTAAGCTAGCTGAGGACTGGTGGCTACTTCTACATGTACTGCACACACACCACAGAGTGCTGAGGATCTGTCTGAGCAAAATGAAAGATGAAGAGAGAGGGAGACTAGAATATGTGTTTTTGTTTCTCTTTGTACTGTAAGAAAAGATGTGCTGTGTCTCATTCTGCATACTTCCACCAGTAATGTGTCCACTTACTGCCGTAGTGCCCACTTTCAATGTCCCAAAAGAAACAATAAAGTTAAAACACTTAACAGGAATGATGAGAGAAAAATACAACACAAGCTCCTCTGTTAATCAATCCCTGAACAGAGATATCCAAATGGTTGAATATCTCCAAACAAAAAATACAAAGTAAATACTAATTTTAACTAAATCCAGAGTCAATGACCAAAGGGCTTAAAATTGAAAGAGGTCGACATTTAAAAGTGTGGAGACCAGGAGAGGAGAGATTTCCTATGTACTGTACATGTCCCAAATATGAAGACTTAAGAACCAAATATTTCTAAAAATTTGAAAAACAGGCTTCACTACCTACACTGAGGACAAACAGCTTCCTTTTTATTAGGGGAAGATATCTAAATATGTCTTCTTCTGTCACCATATAAGGCAAAATAAGTAGAGAATTGTATATATTATCATTTTATTTTTCTATTTTTTTAATATATTTGTAGTCCTTTTTTATATTATTGTTTCGTTCCCTTTGAGGGAGCACAAAATTTGTTTAGTATCTCCAATTATATCATAATTATCCTGTTTACTTGTATTGAAGCGGTTTTAAGCGCTATATAAATGTAATTAATTATTATTATTATTATTATTATTATTATTATTATTACTCCTTGTTGTTGTTTGTTCTTATGCTTTGGCATTTCATTGACATGAAATTGAATATAAAATTGAGAGAGCGCGAAAGAGAGCGAGCGAGCAAGCGAGCGAGCAAGAGAGAGAGAGAGAGAGAGAGAGAGATAGAGAGAGAGAGATAGACTGTACTATTGACATATGATTTTCACCTGATGATTACCACAGACTGGAGGAAGAAATTTACGGGACGGACAGAAGATACCACAATTACACACACACACACACACACACACACACACACACACACACACACACACACAAAAACGTAGTATGTGCAAAATCAGGCACACACACATTCCAATTAAATTAAAGCACCTGCCAACTTAATCCTCTAAAGCTTTGACATAACGTACTTAAAACATAAATAATTAGAGCCCCAAGACACATATTGACACACACACACATACACACACACACACACACACACACACGGCTTTCTCAAAAACAGACAAAATACAACAGGGAAGAAGCACTATTCAATTGCGCTCTCTCTCTCTCCTTCCCTCTCTCTCTCTCTCCTTCCCTCTCTCTCTCTCTCTCTCTCTCCCCACTGTGACTCTAAAGTTAGGTGTAGATTGAGCAGACCAGCACCTTTACTCCTTCACCAACATCTCCCCACTCTCCTCTTCTTATCCTCCCTTTGTCCTACTCTCTCCATCTCTACTCTCCACAGCAAAGAAATCCCTGGCAAAAGCTTTTGTCTCTTTTCATGGCATCAGAAAAAGCTCTTGCTGGTTTTGCAAGTAAAATACAACACATTGCTTACTAAATTTAAAGAAATGTAGTATCTACTGATACGTCCAACTAACTCACAAAATCTCTGAGTGTCTATCGCCATTTGTGGCAGCCTTTCGCAATATAGTTATTGTACCAGTTAATATCATGAAAACCAATAAAAAATATATTATATTGTGGGAGTGAGGCTACGGAGTGGTTGTGATGGTGGCCTCCTGCTGGGGTAAGTAGTACACACACACACACACACACACAAAACACACACACACACACACACACACACACCTCCATAAGAGATCTTATGGTCTGTCATGTTATCAAATGAACTGCCACTCATTATTGCCTCGCACCCCCGCTAGGATGCTTGTTATCGGACATGATTGCCCCCACCTAACCTCTCATCTCCACATCTCCTCTTCCTCTTCCTCCTCCTCCTCCTCCCTGGTCCTCCCACCCCCGCGCTCCACCTCTCCATCTCTCAGGCACCTTCTTAAAATCCAGAATATCATCATCTTTGATTTGTGCTGTCGTTCTCATGAAGAAATGACTTTTTTGTCTTTCTTTTACTCATCTACCGTCTAGCCTCTCTCCTGTGTCCAAATCAGATCACTCAGACCGACATTTAACCATATGTGAACCAGTGGTTCCCAAAACCTCTTCACGCCAAGGACCTCAAAACTGACACAAATTAGACCACGGACCCACAGGTGATAAGGTTCTGTCCCAAGGCTTTTAGATTTTATTTTTACAGAAAGTGAATGAAATCGATTCACCAACATATAGACATCCTGTCATTGTGTTCCTTATGAATGGAATTATAGCGGAAACAAATTATTCCCATTTTTGCTGGGAACCCCCTGGAACCCCTTCACGATCCCTGGCGGTCCCTGGACTCCACTTTGAAAACAACTGCCCTGACATTTTCTAAAACTTAGTGTATTCAAGTTTTTTTTAAGATTGCCCAATATCATTCTAATTGATTTGTGAGTATTCAGTTCATACTTTTAGTTTAAAATATGAGGATACAGCAACTGCTTCTAGTCCGCATAGCATCAGCTTTGTGGACCATAGGGAGTCATCCTCAACAACAGAATTGAGACAAAAAAGGATAAAGAAATAAAAGTTGAATAAAGGAAAGAAAAGAGCAAATGTTAGAGGGAGTGAGCATTAAGAAAAAGTTCAAGGCACTCGTCTATAGAAAAATGATGCTTAGAAAAACCTTCCATGTTCCTTGGATTTTTTCTTGATGCTCACTGGATTTGTTCATGCCCCCCTACCAAAGAGCACTATCTAATTTCTACATAGACTTGTTCCAAGAAGAAGCTCTTGAGCTCTTTGTTTTTTTTTAACCTAAGAGGGGCTTTTAAAAGGAAGTAAAACCTGTAACACTGACCAAAAAAAAAGAGAGATGCTCAAAAACAAACAATAAATAAAAGAGGCGTCACTCACCTGCACATTTAGTCCTTGTGATGAGCGGCGGCCCTGGCGGCCCTGTTCCTCCCTCCCCAGGTCTGGACAGCAGGACCTTGATCTCGTACTCCACATCTGGGTCCAGATGCCAGAGTTTATAGGTTGGGGAGTCCACCACGTGGGTCTCCACCCAGTTACCCAGAGTGGTCCGGTACTCCACCTCCTTCAGGATGATGGGCCCGTCGCCAATGATGCTGTTGGCGTTGGGTTTGATCCAAAGGTAAGTGGCACCGACGGTGAGAAGCTCAGGCGGAGCGATTGGGGTGGGTGGAGCTGGGGAATGGGAAAACAGATGTGGTTAGTTAAGTGTCGAATTTTGTGTCTTTGTTTTCATTTTTGGTGTAGAATAATCGGAGAATATCCTAATGAAATACTCAACAAAACAACAACCATTATAAGGCTTAGGCTCAGCACCCACAACACAACAACACAACATTTTTGTCTGCCTTGGAACCAAAATCTACGGCAAATTTTGCAAAATATTGTAGTTTTTTCACAAACATGCTCTACTGCCACCAAAGAAAACTGCTTCTGCCAGGACGCTTGAAACACTCTTTTGCTTTGTCTGAAATCTAGTCATTCAACAGGTGTTCTCTGACATGGGCAAGGGGAAGGAGACTTATAAATATAACAACCATTTGCTGAACGTTTTATTTGCCAAGGGCCACCAATCAACGCTGTTGTTGAAGCAAAAAAGGAATTAACTGCAAATGTGATCTATGAATCAAAGCTTATTCTACCAACCCAGCCACGGTCAAACGTTTGGGGTCATTTACACATGTCCATATCACTCTATTATAGACAGAATACCAGCTGATCTGGGTGGGGGCTGGGGGCTGGTCTTTAATGCAATATCTACATTGGCCATTATCACCATTTATCCAATGTTCCAAAGGCACATTCTGTTTATTTATCTGATTTTAAAAAACTGACTAGAAAAACATTGGAAAACCCTTTTTGCAATTATGTAAGCACATAATGTAATGTGAAAATTGCTGCCCTGCTTAAAAAAACAATGCAACTGATGTCAGCTGGTATTCTGTTTACAATGGAGTGTAATGGAAAATTAACCCAAGTTACCCCGAAAGTGTGTGTGTATATATATTAGTATACTGTATATATAAGCGAAAGGATGAAAGGCGACACGGTTCAACTTTTGCATTGAAAACAGCTGCCATTAAAAGCTACATTTTACTGATGGAATTCTTTACCTGTAGCCCTAATGCATCACATTGTTGACATGTTGCTGACAGCTACTCTGCCTCTAGACTTTCACATTATGCTACTTTAAAATAATGGCCTCTGTCAAGCCTAAAAGCATAGGATGTTTTATTACTCCCTTCTGTTTAGTTTTTTTCAAAACCAAAACTTTTTTCCAAATTACATACCCAACAACCATCTAAATAGTGAGACTTACTTGAAATGATAGATGCAATGGTAAAAACTAAAGAAAAGCTCTAAATGAAACAAGACACGTAAAAGAGAACGCTGGATCAATACTTACTAGCCTTTATAATGAGATTAACACTTAATCATTTCTTCAAGATACAATGGTGTTTGTGGCCGGGTTAGCCCAGTTGGTAGAGCTGGCGCACATATTGTTCCAATGGCCAACGTGAAGTTAGCAAACTTGCTTATTTCTGTTGTCATTTTCAGCCGTAACATTTATTGACACATAGTTAAACATGGAGGTCCGACCTAAGTGTCGTCTCTGCTCTGCGTATTTTCTGTACTGTGTCGTTTTGCTAACATCTTTGATAAACCAAATATAACGTTACAGATGGCGACATTCAACGCCAGTCGCACTGGCTGTTAGTTTGGGTGGTGTCATTTTCTTCAGTCTATGGCCCATCATAAAATAGGTAAATCACATATGACATCATATGAAAGCATTCAACATGCATTTTAGAAAAAATAGATGCTCAGCACTGTTAAAATGTATGTACGGGAGGCAGGAGTTTTCTACCCAGAAGTTATTGTAAATTAACATTGTGATGTGGTCTATACTGTCATCCCTGTCATACACATTCATACGCAAATAGTGGAGTATAAATATTCACAGATGGATTTGGGGTTGAGTGGATAAAATTGTTTCCTTGTTTATGGATAGGACAGTTAGGTATGAAAGGGGGCACAGAGGGGGAAGACATGCAGGAAGTTGTCACAGGTTGCACTAGAACCCTGGAACAATATGTGCGCCAGCTCTACCAACATCTGAAAGTGAATTGATGAGGCAACCATCAAATTTACACATCCATAAACGATGTTATATGCATACAGTATACATGCTCAATATGCATGCATGATGGAGGACCAACCATCCAAACATGAGTGTTTTGACAATGACTTCCTCACTCTATACAGTAAGCTTTCTGAACAACTGCGACTAAAAGAGTAATTTTCAGATGGAAGTCTGGGGTTTCTTAGTATTAATCTTTTATTTTTTGCTGTGTGGCAGGTGCTTTTTCAGTTGACAGCTAAGATGTGCGAGCAAAGAATAATGGCCCCCTCTCTTCCTGCTGTCTAAAAGCAAAGTCCTGATCTCACTCTGCAACTTTTTTTACTTTCCTCAAGGCCCCATTAGAATATGTATGGTAGCTGCGGGACCGATGAATCACCTGTCAGTCAGCGCACACTCATCCATCTCAACTGTATGGAGGCTGTGAGTGTGCCTCTGAGTCTGTGTGTGCATTGGTGAGTGCAGCAGAGAGCGAACGACAATAAGCATCTGTATGTATGAGGGGAGAGAAAGTGGATGTGCATTGCATGCATTTGAATGCATAGCCTGTGTGTGCGGTTGTTCCCTATTCAAAAATCCATAAACCTAACTGTTTCTTACAAAACAAGAATGAATAGGTAAAGAAACAAGGCTTATTTTATCATTAAAAGTGCTGTTTCCTTTGATTTGTGTGTCACATTTTCTAAATGGTTTCATCTCTGTCTTCATAAAAGCACTTCACTTTGCCACAAAGTTTGTGAGGGTGATTCATTGGGAGGAAAAATGGTTTCATCCTGCTGCAGATTTTTTTGCTTGTTTAGAAGAAGGGTGGATTTTACATTTTTTTTGTTTCTCAAAAAAATTCTAAAATCTGAAACACAGCAACACAAGTAACAGGTGCAACATAAAGTACACAGGCTGTGTCTCAAATCGCGCACTTCTGTACTAAATACTAACTATTTGAGTACATAGTGCGTTCACACTGTCGAAGTGCGGTCAAACGCAGCGTACTTAAATACCCGGATGGTGCACTCAAAACGCCCCAAAAATTAGTGTACATCGATGGACACTTTCCACACTCAACGGTCGCGGTGTGGTTTTTAAAAAGAGTTCACATGCACAACCTCTTCCAGCTTGCTGTAGCAGTGGCCTGTTAGCGGTGTTTATATTCAACAACTTCTCCTGATGTTACTCCACAGGAAGAAAGACCAAATCGTTCAATCACACCCTCCCTCCGTCTGTTTCCTCTCTCCATCCCTCTATCCCTCCTTCTGTCAGCTCGTTTACAGCCGAGAGTTACAGAGGCCACCCAGTGACACACAACCTGTGTCGGTTGAACTCAACTGCAACGGCTGCTGAAACAGCCGACAGCTCACGCTGCTCTGTACACGGCTCGTTATTACCCTTTTCTCGGCTACATGTAACTGTAAAGACTACTACACTTAATTGTCATGTGACCAGTTGTCACGTGACTGGCCGCCGATTGTCTAATTCCATAGGAAATCATACAAATTGTTGTGGATACGTTTTTGTCCAATACCACACAAACCCATTCATGTGAATGCGTTGAAAACACACACACAAAATACAATAAGCACACAAACACGTTTTAATGTGTAAGAATACACAAATGTATCCATATGTGCATGCAGAGATACACATACACACACACAATCACACTCCTCACATGGATACAAAAGTAATATACCGACTATGATTGTTTATCTGCAGTTTGCCTTCATACGGTGACACTATGTAAAGTGTGTGTTGGGGTGGGGGGGAGGAATGAAGCAAAGGTGGGAGAATGTTTTGTTCAAGTAGAGGGTAGAAGGGGTGGAAAGAGGAGGAGAAAAACGGGGTGAGGGAGCGAAAAGAAGGATGAACTCAAGCCAAAATGAAGGAATTAAAGGGGGATTGGAAAAGAAAAAAAAACAGGGTATGGAACAGGAAGAACTGATGAATGATATAATCAAAAACGTTGCTGCACTGCTACTTTAACCTCAATGTTTTCAGCCAAGCCCAGTTTCAGTTTATTGCACGGCCATAGAAAGAACCCTTTTTTGTTGTGTTTTCTGGTTTTCTGGCAGGCCACTCCACTGATATGTTTAATGACCGAGCATGCAGCTTACCTTAACAACAGTTTTCCTGCTTTGTGCCACGCTATTTACTGTAATTCTAAAAGATTTTACAGAGTTTAAAATTGCAAATAGTTAACTACAGGACTGCAGGAGTCGTCCCCCACCAAACACCCTTTTGTCTCTGCAGGAGTCACACTCACACTGAAGTCAAAAACAAGCAGGGCTCATGAATTTTTAAAATGGGATACAGCAGGAGTACAGAACTGTACAGTTGGCCAATAAAGACTTAAGACAGAGGTGTGTGTGTGTGTCTCTGTGTGTGTGTGTGTGTGTGTGTGTGTGTAGCAAGCAACACTGGCCCCATAAAAGTTTTATCTTGCGTATCCTGGGGCCTTGTTGTAGGAAGACGCATCGCACACTCAAAAGCGACCCATGTTACTACACCCTGAAGGTACAAATTATATGGATCTACTTCTTCACGGCACTGTATTACAATCCCAGCATGATGTATGAAGATAGATCATTGTGCGTGCGTGCGTGCGTGTGTGTGTCTGAGAGGTATACACATCTTATCTTTATTATTACTTCTGGGTGTATGTTTGCATGTACATTCATTTGCAGAGAAGAGAAGTATGTGTGCTTTTATGTTAGTTTCAGTTTGGTAATGTGTCACTATCTGTTTTTCTGTTATTGTAAATACCTGTTATGTGTTGTTTAACTATGTGTGCAAATGTGTTTCAGTGGTGCTTCTTTAATCTTTGTTTTGTGTGAGTTAGTCTGGTTAAAATGATGGGAAATGATCAATCTGAATGACGGATAAGAGGCCAGTGTGATGAATAATAAAAAAAAAAAAGTAGAATCCATTTTTTCCTCAAAATGGACTGGTTTGCAACTGACTGTATTTATGCGCCAATTGCCACATTGGTGGCCACAAATGCATCTGCCCCTCCTCTGCTGTTGTGATAAGAGTAAGGCGGATTTAGGAAGATAAGAGGCTACATTCCAATCCAAGTTCTGGGTTAACGTTTTTAAATGTCACAACAGACAGAAACTTGCTGTGCTAGGTTATTCTCCTATATAATGCAGCGGCGACTATAGTAATTGGTGTGATGATGTTGGTGAGGTGGACAATCGAGACAGATGAGTGGACAAAAGTGAAAGTGGAGAGAGAGAGCCCAGAGTCAGTAGTAGCTGTTATCACACCCTGCCAATCTAAATGGTTCTCACTTCATTTGAGTTACTGGGTGTCACACTCCCTCTCTCTCTCTCTCTCACACACACACACACACACACACACAAACACACAGTTGTATAGAAAAAAAGGAAATGAAGAGAAAAAGGAGTGAAGATGTAGAATAATAGTTTAAAACATGGCTTATACTGTGTGTGTGTGTGTGTGTGTGTGTGTGTGTGTGTGTGTGTGTGTGTGTGTGTGTGTGTGTGTGGGTGAGAAAAAGAGATAGATAGCAGAGGACTCAGCCCACCAGAGAGGAGAGAAATGATATCAACCAGGTGGCGGAAAAGATGGAAAAATTAGTTGCTCCAAAAATGACAACTGCTCCACTGAAATTTGTTTTTCTCCCATTTCAACAGTGGGAAGAGGGAGGTATCATTGTTAGGATGATAAGACAGAGGCGAGGGGGGGTCCTCTTTCTTCTTGTCCATGCTTCCTCTCCCTATGTCTATTACCTCACTTCAATCTTGTTTAATATTCCGTGCTGAATAGGAACCGCATCCACATTTTGACAAAGCGGCTTTAACTAGAAGACAATCACAAAGCGTACCAGTGCCAATTTTACTGTTTTTGACTATTTTACTCTCCCTGGACAGAATGCAATTAATCAGTATGTTAACATTTGAAACCTGTCTAAAGCTGGAAACAGCCTCCGTTTTCTCGCCTCTCTCTCATTCTCTATTTCTTCCCTTAATCTTTTTGTATCTTCTATTCATCAGCAATACATTCCAGGTCTATTTCCCAACCCCATGAACTTAGCAGTTCATCTCACAGAGAACTGATAAGTGCGCACACACACACACACACACACACACACACACACACACACACACACACACACGCGCACACACACACACACACACAAGCCAGCTCCGATATGATCAACCCTGCTCATCAAGCATTAATAATAACCACCACATGTTGTGTGTTTGAGTGGAACAGATTCATATTGCCTCCGTTGCATCCGTTTATTGCAAATTGGTGTACATCTGTTTTGCCAAATGAAAAAAAAATCAGTATGTATAATCAGTTGATCATACTGTATATTTCTAGAATAATATAGACAGTGTGTAAATGTTGTCATTTCTTCAAACAATGGCTTGCGTTACTATGTTTATTTTAAAAAAGGACCACAATTTTTTACATTATATTGCTATTTCATAAGACTTGGTGCCCCTTAACCTAACCCTTTTTGGGATAAACAAGGCAATAACAGAGACAGAGGCCTTCAGACTGCAGAGCTCAAGTATGCAGGCTGTCTGTTTAGGGCTCTGGTCATGTGGATATTTACCAGACAGAGATATTATGAGAAGATGCAACCGTTCATAATGCTGTTGAAACATCCATTTCAGAACTCGGAATTAAGAGATCATGCAAATTGTATTGGATTATTTGCATTGGGATACTTTGATCATTTTTGTCAATCCATAAATAGCTTTTTTTTTTGTTACCTTTTCAAATTTTGATCAAACCGTTGTTTGGCATTTGAAACTTTTGTTGGTGAAGATTTATGTGTGTGCATACCTTGCACAAAACAGGCTGCATACTGCAAATTCACTATAACGATGTTCCTAGCTAACCCTGGTGAATGCACTCTGCCGGATGGGAGGAGAGCTAACTCACCCATCCAATCTGTATATAAGCCACCTTCGTCCTCAGCATCTCCTGGCTTTGTTAACCAGGAAAATGTTTGAGGTGGAAAAGTTCATATACAAAATATTTAAAAATTCCAATAAAAAAGCACATCTCTCCCCAGGTGTCCCATATCAACAGCTAATTAAGAATCTTTCTTTCCGGCAGATTTGGTGCTTTCAGCATGCTGATTGATTGATTTTGTGTGTGTGCGTGTGTGTGTATGTGTGTGTGTGTGTGCCTGTGAGTAACACACTCAATACTCCCTCAGGCCAGTTACTTGGTAGAATGTCACAGAGGGTAGACGAGAGAGGGAAAGATTTTAAAATAAAGAGGGAGAAAGAAAGAAAGAAAGAAAGAAAGAAAGAAAGAAAGAAAGAAAGAAAGAAAGAAAGAAAGAACATAGGGGTAGGTTTTTTATGGGCAAACAGAGTGTAGTTTACACTCAAGGGAGAGCCAAGAATCATGGGAAATAAGATGTGATTACCGACTCCTCACAGTAAACTCAGTGTGGCAGACATGTGCTCCCTCCATCCATCCATCCATCCATCTTCATCCACTTATCCGGAGTCGGGTCGCGGGGGCAGCAGCTCCAGTAGGGGACCCCAAACTTCCCTTTCCCGAGCCACATCATCCAGCTCCGACTGGGGGATCCCGAGGCGTTCCCAGGCCAGGTTGGAGATATAATCTCTCCACCTTTTCCTGGGTCTTCCCCGAGGCCTCCTCCCAGCTGGACGTGCCTGGAACACCTCCCTAGGGAGGTGCCCAGGAGGCATCCTTACCAGATGCCCGAACCACCTCAACTGGCTCCTTTCGACGTGAAGGAGAAGCGGCTCTACTCCGAGCTCCTCTCGGATGACTGAGCTTCTCACCCTATCTCTAAGGGAGACGCCAGCCACCCTCCTGAGGAAACCCTGGATCTTGTTCTTTTGGTCATGACCCAGCCTTCATGGCCATAGGTGAGGGTAGGAACAAAAATTGCCCGGTAGATCGAGAGCTTAGCCTTCTGGCTCTGCTCCCTTTATGTCACAACGGTGCGATAAACAGAACCGATCCAGTGAGTGCTGAAGGTCACAGACCGATGACGCCATCAGGACCACATCATCTGCAAAAAGCAGCGATGAGATCCCGAGCCCACCGAACTGTAACCCCTCCCCGCCCCGACTACGCCTCGATATCCTGTCCATAAATATTACAAACAGGATTGGTGACAAAGCGCAGCCCTGGCAGAGGCCAACCCTCACCTGGAACGAGTCCGACTTACTGCCGAGAACCCGGACACAGCTCTCGCTTTGGTCATACAGAGATTGGATGGCCCTGAGAAGGGACCCCCTCACCCCATACTCCCGCAGCACCTCCCACAATTTCTCCCGGGGGACCCGGTCATACGCCTTCTCCAGATCCACAAAACACATGCAGACTGGTTGGGCATACTCCCAGGCCCCCTCCAAGATCCTTGCGAGAGTGAAGATCTGATCCATTGTTCCACGGCCAGGACGGAATCCGCATTGTTCCTCTTCAATCCGAGGTTCGACTATCGGCCAAACCCTCCTTTCCAGCACCTTGGAGTAGACTTTACCAGGGAGGCTGTGTGGCAGGGAGGATGTGCTCCCTCTTCACACACATATACACACTCCACAGCATAAAACCAGAGGAACACATTCAGACACACAAAAACATAAAACTCACACACTTGTGAAACCACACAGATAGACACATCTAACACATGTCCATTTAAACACACACACACACACAGACAGGCGCAAACACTCGATCTGCACACCAAGTCATCAGAGTCCACTCCCAGACAGAAAAATCCCATTGTTCTCAATCCCATGAGCCTCTGCTTCCTCTAACAAACTCTCAGAGTGGCAGAGAACATGTTTTGTCACTGAAGGCGTGTGGCACATTTGATCTGTTGAGCCTAAAGATGATCTTCACCATTGTTCACCACCCTTCGACATCCATGTCCACAACCTGTAAAAGGAGCTTTTCAAGGTTTAGCTTAAAGGAATCCTTCCAGTCTTCTCGTTTATACAACTTTGGATGCTGCTTGGTGGACACTATAACCACAAAAGCAGTTTTAATTAAAGTAAAATCACATGTGGTTTATTTGTGGTATGAATAAAACTTACCACAGACGTGCGCTATGAGTTCATGTAGCGTGAATCCAAAAACACTAAGGGTCCCATGGCATGAAAATTTAACTTTATTATGTTATTTTTCATATTAATATGTGTTCCCCCAGCCTGCCTATGGCCCCCCAGTGGATAGAAATGGTGATAGGTGTAAACCGAGCCCTGGGTATCCTGCTCTGCCTTTGAGAAAATGAAAGCTCAAGATGGGCCGATCTGGAATCTTGTTCCTTATGAGGTCATAAGGGGCAAGGTTACCTCCCCTTTCTCTGCTTTGCCTGCTCAGAGAATTTGGCTAGCCCATAAGAAAAAGAGAGACATCATGGCTTTCAAACAAGTGAAGCATGGCAGTTGGACAAGGTCACACCCCACCCTCCACCTTTTTATTTTATTTATAAATTATAAATTATAATTAAATTATTAATTATTTTTGTCATCTCTAGGGGTTGGATACTGAAAATGACCGGTATCTACCAGACTGAAACGACCGGTATCTATCAAACTGAATACACTCAGATTTTGGTTCCACTCAAATGCCTTTCGATGGTGTTCCAAAACAGACTTTCGAGGCAACAGAAACATTGCTGAACATGACGCTAGTTAACACTACACTTGGCAGCAGGTAACATTAGGCTACCATGGCTGCATTTCACTGGAAAATATTCCAACACAGGGACGTACAACAGTATGCAGCTAAAGACACAGGAGACCTGCATTTTGAGACACCATGGACACTGCCATGGAAACAACCCAGACGGGACTTAATGGTGCGTTCAATTGTACCGCGTAAGCTCATGCTGCAATTAACCTTGTTGTAAAGTACCATTCTGCCATCTAGGATTTTTTTTATGTCGTTTATCAGCAATTGACTGGTGAAAGAGTTATTGATATAAGTTAATGTTATTTCATTTTAAATAAATCATTTAAAGTTGACCATAAGGCCTTAAGCAATAAACAAGCCATACTTTGATGTCACCCTCCTGTGCTCTTCTTCAGTTCAGGCACCATTTAGGCACCGACACTGTCTTTCTGACCACAAATGTTTAATTCAGCTGCTTTCATTTGAATGTTTATTAATACTGTCAACAAGGATGATATTAAGAGGGTGAAGGTTACAAAGCAACCGTGCCGCATGTTAATAGAAACCAAACCATGAGTGCAAATGCATCCTTTGATTTTAAGCTTGTTTGCCCAAATTTGTGAGATTGTGTCAAATAATCACATCAATTCTGTCCATGAATAGGACCGTAAATGTCTACCTGCTTGCTTACTGTGAGCTGATGAGGCTTAAAGACCCAGAAAGAGTCTAAACTCTGAAATATAAATGAAGGCAGAGGTGGAATGGAGGCATGACAGTAAGAAAGAATCTAAAAGAGACATTGATCTTCTTACTGTCTCCAACAGCTTTTTAATGAAACAAGAATTAGTATCAAATCTGTCAGCTTCACAGGAGCAGATGAGCAGGACACTGGTAGTGTAAACATCTCTCCTCCTCAATCTGTTGTACATGTATTGGGCGTTTGGCTGCTCTTATCCACATGAAGAGACAGCGAGTGAGCATGATGGAGTTCAATGAGATGTGGGGAGTGACAGAATCAGCTGATGGGATTGAACCTGTCAGCTTTGGGATCTCTTTTCCACTCGTTAGTGGTAAGGGAAAACTCAGGAGCAGCACAACTCATTTCACACGTGAAGCATGTTTGGGAGACATTGATGAATTACACAGAAGCACACAGAAGAAGAAATGGACTGTCAATTGAGGAAAGAATTTAGGCAGGCAGTACAGTTTAAATAAAATGAGTAATCATGTTGTGCCAGCCCAACTCTCTGAAGTTCCTGTCTTCCTAAAGGTGTGTTCAAACTGATGCCGGGAGGAGGCCTTAAGTTTTAGCTGTAAATTGTGACACACTCATGGATAACCCAAATTCCTCAGCACAGGCAGAATGTCTTATGAGTTTACTTCTCCATGACCTGGGCAGGACGAGGAGCACTGTGTTATCATACAGCTGCAATGTCTCCCGTCATCTATGGACGCACAAGGTTGAAGTATTCTTCTGCCTGGAAAGGTTATGGCTGAGGTTATGTTGGACATTGACTTAAATGAGACCTGGGACACCAGTATCCCCACCTCCACAGCATGAGATGGTAAGCTGGAAATTCTACCACAGCTTGGTTCCCACTTTGTTTCCTACTGGTGTCACTGCAGAGATGGTTCTACTTGTTTGATTAACATGTTAAAAATTAAAATCAAAGATAAATTACAACATTTCAGTACAAGCTAGAAAACCAAGAAAAACTAAATACTCAGCAAACTTATCTTTCCAGATTATTGTAAATGATTCAAATAAGGATTTCCATCTTCAAAAAGGAGAAGGAAGAAGTATTTTTGTGTTTTTTCTACTTTCAAACTTTAGTTATATACAGTACAAAACATTTAATTATTCTGTTAGTTATGCATGTATATTTGCACATACTGTACATGCACATACACCTACTTACAAGGACATATACCCTTGCATACACACATACACAGTATTTACATTCTTTTTTTCTTTTTCTTTTCCAGCTATTAACTACCGGTGTCCATGTTTCATCTGTCAGTTATATCAAATCCAACCAATCCGTCAGTACACAATACAATCACTTCGTTCTACATTAATAAAATAATCATATTTCTTCCTATCTTGCCTAATTCTAGTTCTTTTTTTTTTTTACCCCTTCACTTTCAATATCTTTGTGTTCACTTTTTGTGTTGCACACTTTTGGTTCACCCCTTCTCTTTACTTTCTTACTATCATCTTTTGCTCCTCAGTCTCTGGCTTCAACTTTTCACCTCCACTGCATGCACCCACCACCGCATCATCTCTTCTCTGCACCCCAGTCTTTGGTTTCAACTTTTCACCTCCTCACTGCGTCCTCACCTCCCTGCTTGCCTTAGTTCTCAGTGACCCTCTTTCTACTTCCTCTCTACCTTTTTCTTTCTAACCGCCAGTCCTCCTCCCAGTACCTCTTCAAGCATTACTCAGATCTTATATTTCTACTAATAAATTCTGTGTGAAGTGTCCACTATCTCTGACACATACACACACACACACACACACACATATACTTATGCACACACAGGCCAATGAAAGTGCAATGGATATGGAATACCATCGACATGATAAACCGTTCACCACACACACACGCACGCTTACACAAACGTATACACACCCTAAGGCAAGCACTTAGGACATGATGGTTAAAGAGGCAGGTGGGGTGTACACTGTACACTGTATGCTTTAGTGCACACATGCACACACGCGCACAAACACACACACACACACACTGGCTGATGTCTGCAGATAAATAAAAAACTTTATTGTAAACTTGCACTTATCACAACATAAAAATCTCAGGGGAAGATACTTACAATAAATTATCATCAATGTATAAACAATTGTTTATTGATGATTCCCTTGTCTCATCTTGTGTATATATATCATACTTTTGTGTCATCTATTTTTATTATAGTCTAGCACAGTACATCTCACCAAAATCACCTTCACTTCAATCCATGTTGTATTTACTGACATTAACCATATTTAATGTCACATAGAATAACATGAGTAAAGGTTAAGATGTTGTAGGTGGCAAACTTGTCTTTGTCCGTTTCGTTTTATTTCTGTTTTCTAGAAAGGGACCTTTAATGACCTAAAATGCAGAGGGAACCAAAACTTCTATTTTGTATAGGGTTATATTAGAGACTGGCCTTTATTCCAAATCTTTCCTGGTTTCATAAGTACATATTTAAATGTATATTTCATCATATTTCAGTAAAAAGCCTTCTTTTTCAGATGTATGTTCTTTTACTATGCTGTTGGGGATGTTTAACTCAACAGTTCCTCAACGTCAAACTCAGTTCTCCACAAATTTGACCTCACAAAACATAAGATATGCTGGTCTACCGCTGCCTGAGTTTTAAAAGGTTAGATTGGATTCACCAAATTCACTAAAAAATCTAACTATCCCTTTAAGAAGGTGGAATCATTCATCTAAATATTATGCTATGCTAACTAACTGCCAACTGTTCAATAAAGTTAACTGTGACTTTCTAAAACGTGTCTGACATCTCATTTAAGGATAAAGCTCCCCAGTGGGAAGTCTTGGAAATACATTTTTAAACCTGTTCTGACGCTCTGGCTTCCACAGATCTGGCACATGAGGCTGAGCTGTTCACGCTCCTATTGATTTCCTTATCAGCAAACAGACACATAGAATATGCTGGGAAGGAGCTTTTGACAACAAAGAGATCTATGGACACACACACACGCACACAGACAAGGAAAAACACACACATTCACAGACACTTACACGCTGCGGTGGCCCTTCTGGGTCTAATTCTTGGACTACAATTAGCTTTATGACCACCCAGGGAGACTTAGAAAGATGTAGCAGTATTTCTGGGGAATTCACACACACACATACTGCATGGTGTCCACAGGACATTGGCTGACAGTGGCTCTCCTGTCTCTCTGCTACGCACCACTGAGTCTTTTCTCTGACAGACAGAACACACACACAGACCCATACTGTACACAGTACACAGAACAACACACACACACACACACACACACAGCCCCAATACAACTAACATTCATACTCCCGAGACACAGACATGTCAGTATGGAAGGTTGCTCACTCTCTGACACACACACAAAATCACACACAAAGGCACAGCCGGGGGTATGGTTGAGACCTTGTTGCCCTGGGGCTTTTACTGCATTGGTTCGACAAGAACCATACAAATGAGAAAGGTACAGGAGCAGAGAAAAATGTCTGTGTCTGTGTGTGTTTGTGTGTTTGTTTGTGTGTGTGTGTGTGAATTACAAATGTCAGTACATCATTTTCTGACTTTGTTAAACCAAAACAATAGTTTCTCAACTTCTTTTAAGACAACTTTTCCTGTGTTTTCTATTATTCCCTCGTTTATTTTATCTGTGTATACTTAAAAATTCTTTCTCTCCTATTTATTCCATTAAAAGTGATGTTTTTCTCACTGTTGGTGTCATCAATGCAAAGATATGTCATGTCTAAGGCAAGGAAGGAAGGGGGTTGTGTGCAAATTTCTAACATATAAAGTATTAACTTTAAGAGAAGTGTGAAGCAGAGGCGGAGGCGTGAATATGAGGAGAATGAGCATGTGAGGAGATAAGATGCAGGGGACACTTGATGATCCATCGAAAAATGAAAGTAAAGCAGAGGTGTGAAGTCGATCGTTGTGTTTAATATGTCTTCCTTCTGCCTTTTGATTTCCAATGCCTCTTTCCTCCGGTCTTTCTGATCTTCAGACAAAGAAATTGTTCTGATTCTACTGTGCTGTTCTGCAGTGCACAAAGAAATCACTAAAACAACTAACAAAGATAATTGTGGTAATCCATGCATTGTAGTATTTGTGGTAATCTTTCCATTTTCATCACAGCCTTTAATTGTTAGTTGTCACTGTCTGTGAAAGCCCAAATTTCATACACTTTTATTCATTAAGTTATTCTTTCTTTCTCTTGAAAGTTTATTATAAACTCCGTAGTTTTATTACAAGAAACAGAAATGGTCTTACTTCTATGTTGTGCCAGGATATCTACAAATCACTGTTTTCATTATTTGTGGTAGTGTAAAAGTTTGAAATGATTATGATTGAAAGAGTACGGGCTAGAGGGATTAGTTACTTTAAGTATATTGTTGTGGTTTTCATAGTAGCTATGCAAACAATTCCAACCCAGGAGCACTTAGAATTAAAGGTGGAAAGCAACTCATACATTAAAAGGCATTCATTTTCACAGAGATTGCCAAATATTTCTACGAACAAAAAAATAATAATTTGAAGGTAGACATCATCCATTCAGCCGGTCAGCAGTGGTGTTTCACAGATTAACATGCAGGAATGTATGAGCAAGTGGAACAAACACGCACACACACACACGCACACACAAAAAGACACACACAAACACACACACACACACACACAAAAAGACACACACAAACACACACACACACACACCGACATGCACAGGGAACAGAGAGGGCACTGTAACATCCCAGATTTCCCTGGTCACACCTGGATGAACAACATACTAATTAACCCCGATTTCAATTAGCAGCCTGGGTGAACACACTAAAAAACACACACACACACACACACACATTAGTTTGGACACACAATAACTGTGACACCTCACTCAAGACAACACAAATGGAAAGGCATGCAGAAACACACATCCAGAGAAAGAATAAAGCTGCACGCAGAAGATCCCAACACACATGAATTAAAAGTATATAAAAAAACTCAAAACTACTATGTATGAAGGACAACAATACAAATACATACAGCGCTCATGAGTGCTCATGGATGTGCATGTGTAATATTTCAGTTCTCTCTTGTTCACTGTTTTTGCATTGGTAATTCCCCCCGCACAATGCATGGCTGACAGCACCTGAGCTTCCCACACCCCACACACACACACACACACACACACACACACACACACACTTTTGAACATTCCCAGGAGTGCCGTCTGTGTGCTCTACTAACAGATGGTAATGACAATTTTTGTCCCTGGACTATGATCTAATCAAAACAACACACACACACACACGCACACACACACACTTCAGTCTCCCTCAAGATTAAAACATCCTTCACACCAAATAAGGTCAACAGCATAATTCATTCCAAATATGCATTGAGAACATAATTTAGGCCGACGTGCCTCTACATTTAAATGCATTTCAGTAATGCATTTTAAATTCCATTATAAAACAAACACAGTTTAATTCCCATTGCACCACATGAGCCTATGTTATATATTTAATTGAAAACAAACATAATCTTAAAGTAGAGATATGTTTTGGTCAAAATGTATGGGTGGCCAATGTATGGGTGGCCCAGCACCGACAGCCCCCCCACTCTGACATCTCTCCATTAGTGCATGATTAGGTCCTGAGCATGTGTGTGTATTTCAGGCCTGTGTGTCGTGGTTACTAACAAAACAGGGTGTAAATTGTAATTTCCCCACTGGGAATCAATAAACAGTATCAATTATTTTTAATAAATTATAAATTATATATCTCAGACATCCAATTTAAACTTCACTGTAAGCATTTTATTGTTAAAACGGACAATCATTTACAGCTTCTAATAATAAATTGTCATAAAACGACTGTGGGTATGTTATACTTTAACTTCAAAAAGATTCCTCTGAGTTTCTACCCCTGTCCCCTAGGTATACATTTTGGGTTGAGGTGCAGCACAGCATGTTGTCAAAAGACAACTCACGGAGAATGTCAAGCAACCAAGCATAAACTCAGCTTTACAGTGACTGAGCACATGGGACTTGTGTGTCTTGGTCAAGGACACCTAAAAAGAGAATACAAAGTTCTAGAGAGGTATTTTTTTCTGCTGGTTAGCTGATGTGTATGAGGTTATAAAATACAAGTGGGAAAAAAACACCTGGCTGATTGTTCTGCTCTGTGCCATGCTAACTCCTTAGCTTAATATGTAGAGAGAGCCTGCTCTATGCTAATGGTGCGTTCCATTTGAACTGGCAGTTCAAAGTCGGAAATTTCAACTGGAACTCCCCCTGAAGTCGAATTTCAGACTTGGAAAGTCAAAGAACCTCACAGTACACCGAGGAACGCTATACTCAAAATCTGACATGGCTGCCCCGTGCTCCTGTAGCATACAGCAAAAGTGGCCAGTGCCACTTTAGCACACTATACTGAGCAATAGGAGGCTAAGTGCTATCACACTGCACATTGCTTTGTGCCAATAGTTAAGCATACACTGTTTTGGCCAATAGGAGGCTCAGTGCCAGTATGTTATCATGCTTCCATATGTTGAGTGATAAACGGCAGTGCTAACACCATCATACACTATAGTGAGTGATGGCTGGCTCAGTAGCCTTGTAGCATGCATTGTGTAGAGTAATATGAGGCTCAGTGCTTAAACATTAGCATACCATTGTAAGTCAAGCATTTCAGCATACACTGTGATTGGCAGAATTCATAACATTGATATATTATTAGAACTGGATAGGGAGCCGTTGCTCAGCCTTGAAGCCAATTTTGTTTTCAGGGGCCACTCACGGTATTGCAATAAAAAATCACCCTGCAGGCCAAACAGGATTTTCCCCATAGGCCACCATTGTAAAACAGACATCTGTAAAACTGTCGACAGGACACCTCGAACCGCAAACAATGTTTATTATGATTCTTTCTCTTATGAGTTTTGAATCCATGAACTAAAAGTAAAACTTTTCTCGAGCTGATAAAAGCAATTTAAATACCTGTCCCAAAGTAAAATCTAATTGGCCGAGCAGGAACTCGTGGGTGGGACCAGCAGGAAAAAGACTACTACGCATTTTCCGTGGTCCACACACCCAGAAAGTAAACCCAAATGCTAGAAATGGTTGGGTTTGTTTTGCGCCAGCGGAGCAATTCTTATTGGATTGAATACGCGCCATCCTTGGGTATGGTATCCAATTCTTATAATAAATCCAAAATTCCTACCCCTTAGCCAACACAGTCTTGAGTGATAGCAAGCTTGCGTCAACACTATGTTGACTGATAGCAGACTCAGTGCACTTTACACAATATTTATCTAATATCGGATCTCAAGCTAACAATTTATCAGAAGACAAGTCCATGATCTGATGGTGAAGTGAGGCGTGGATAAAGAAAGATAATTCAAAACACACTGAGTGCAATAGAAAGACAGGAGACAGATAAAGGGATGTAATTAAAACTAGAACTGCACGCAGTTACAACGGGGTCCAAGCTTCCCCGCGCCAGTCGACCCCGGCGACCGGGGGAACGCACGAAAGTGGAACCCAAAGCAAAACGACGGGAGGGCAAATGTCTGGAAACATCGAGAGGCGCAGGTAACGGTACGGATTAATAGCGCAATGACCCAGAAAAACTGGTCTCCTAGGCTGGATACAAAACCTGGATAAAATGGCCCAAAATTGTCTACGTCCATCATAGCGCCCCCCAATGGCCTAACTTTACCAAATTTGGTACAGAGTTTCCGGGCGGCATGCCAAACAATGCTTAGAAGTTTGGTGTTGATAGCTTTTATTGTGGCAGAGATATTGCAATTGCAATTTTCCCATTTAAATGCATTGAGTGGTTTGACGAAACCAATGAATGTTGATTATAGCGCCCCCCCTAATGGCTCATCTTTACCGAATTTGGTACAAAGCATCGGAAAGGCATGTTCAACACTGCTCACAAGTGATATGTTGATAACTTTTAATTTGGCTGAGATATGATATGATATGTTTTTGGTGGCTTGCTACAGAAAATATGCTTGGTTGTCAAATGCGCACAAAAAAACGTAGCAAATTTCTTTATACAACTTTTTGTCAGGGCCATCTGCAGATGCTACAAACCAGGTTTCGTGCAGATCTGTCGCACGGCCTAGGACGAGTTCGTAAAAGTTGGTTTCGCACTTGTGGCAATATTGCGAAAATAATTTTAAACGGAACTGGGCGTGGCCTATATCATGTGACTCAGCTTGATGTAGTGAACACGTGGACATCACATTTTTAATGTGTGATGTATAATGTAGGAGTTATAGGCAAAATTACGTTTGACGTCATTGTAGCGCCACCTAGTGTTCCACATGTGTAATATTCGTTAAGTCAGGTCAGCTACCCACTGTACATCTACCCTGTTAATTTCAAGTAATTCACTTTAGTGGAAGTGGTTAATCCAGACATTGGCCCATAGGCCACGCCCACTTGAATTAATCAGTACACCACTGTAAGCACCACCTTAGGAGTGGGCCTAGATGGTCTCCATCAAATTTTGTAAAATTCGGATGAGCGGTTCATGAGATATAAACTTGTTGTATCTGTAGCGCCCCCTAGGGGCCAATCTTTGTGAAATTTGTTTCAGAGCGTCAGAGGGTCATACCGAGTAATATTCTAAAGTTTGGCTTTGATAGCATTTATCTTGGCCGAGATATGGCAAAGACGGTATTTTTGTAGTTAGCAACACAAATTTGTTTGCGCGTAATATGCGCAATTTTTATTCTTAAAAATCTTTATACAAATTTTTGTCAGGTCGGTCTGGAGATGCTACGTGCTAAGTTTCGTGCCGATCCATTGCACGGTCTAGGAGGAGTTTGAAAAAGTTGGTTTTCGTTAATCGCGATTTTTCACGCATAATAGTCTAGGCGGAAATGGGCGTGGCCTATATCACGAGATTCAGTAGGATCCAGGGAACGCGTGGATATATGGTTTTTAAATATCCGATGTACGGTTTGGGAGTTATAGGGCCAAACGCGTTTTTTCTGCTATAGCGCCACCTATTGGTGGATGTGGGTAATTTTTTTCGTCTGAGGTCTTTGCGGAGTTTTGGACCAGTCCTGAAAATGGCGCGTCGCCACCATGTACGGTTTAGGCTGCAGCGGCAGTTTTATGCGGGGAAGAATAATAATGGAGAAGAAGGAAAAACCCTAGGAAAACAATAGGGTTCCACAGCCCTGCTGTGTGAACCGTGTACGCTTTGCGTTACAGCGGTCCACGCATCCTTCGGGCTTGGACCCCTAAAAATAGATAGCTGCAATGTTATAATTCTATCAAAGGCCTGAGAACTGCATTAATCATCCTTAGTAAGTCAATCTCTTTCTCAGCAGGACAGCACTATAGTTCCTGTTGTTTACATGAACCATGGGATGGAGAGTGGGATGGTAAATCCCAGAGATTCGTTAATGTGTTTTGCCCTGTATTGAGTGTGAGGGCGGGGCAAAGTAGGTGTCATTAGAGCACGTGTCAAACTGAAGGCCAATATCAATTTAGGTACACTATACATTTTGGCACACCTAGTTTTTGTAGCTATTTAAATAATTTTTCTTGGATGTCTAAGTTCCAGTGTTGCCCTTGATGTGATTCCTATTTTCCAGTGTGGCCCTTGGTGAAACTGAGTTTGACACCCCTTGTTTAGCGGAGTTAAAGTTCCTCCATGAGGGGATATGTCAATCAGCACAGATAAATAGAAGAGGGACAGAGAAAAAAGAGTTGATGAGGGGTGAAAGAAGAGCAATGAAGAAAAGGAAAGAAAGGACAGGCAGGAAGGAGAGAGGAGGAGCAATTGTAATTAATATAATTGCTGATTTTGAAGAGTAGTTAAATTACTGTATATTTTAACCACTTGAACCCAAACACTCCCATTAATATTTTGCTTAAGTAGTTTCCAAGAGGGATAAAAAAAAATGCCATCAGTGTTTGGCAACATCATATATTCTCTGCTTGTTCCTGCACTTCAGTAAAACGGTAGAGAACATACTGTGTGAAATAGCTTACACTGAGTTTGCAACCCCATTACATCACATAAAGAAAATTGATCACTTGTGTAACATGTTCTACATATTTCTGGTTACAGTTTTGGCATCTTTGGAAATGGAGTCTTGAGTAGGATTTAAAACACAGTTATTTGGGTTTGAACATGGGAAAATAAAATACCAGACCAAAGAGTTAAGCGATAACAGAACTCCCTTGTAGATATCCCTCCCTGTATTCCTGCTGAACTACTGCTGCACTGGGGACATTGGAACCTCTAAAAATATTCTTTTAGATAAAAACAATGGTTTTATTTATTTTATACCAACAAATAATGCGTTGCCATCTATCCCAAACCTTGACAAAGGAAGGGGACATGAGACACAGAAGAAGGAAGAAAATGAATTGAAAGACTGACAGAGAGAGAAAGAAATGGAGTGAAAGAGGGCTCATTGGGAGTTTCATTCAGCACTCTGAAGTCTGTTCAGTATTCTGTCCTCAGCATTCTCACGGTGCTAACGAGCAACAGCCAAACACACACACACACACACACACACACACACACACACACACACACAAACTGCACAACCCAGGCGCAATTTTCACTTTCTCTACATTAAAGAAGCTGTCCCACTTTACTGCATCCACTCTGATCAGACGTGTCAATTGCCACCTTTCTTTCACCATTTAAATTCATCACAAATACTCTGGTTTTAAAGTGTTAGAATTCACCTCCTACCTGTAGTCAGCCAGTCTATGTGAAAGACGATGAGGAACAGAACATACCTTTAACGATGAGGTCGGCGTAGTTGGACACCCCTGACCCTCCGTCGGATCGGATGACACAGCGGTAGCGACTGGTGCTACGTTGCGATGTGTCGCCAACGCTGACAGTTGCGGAGAAACGTCGGTGGTTCACCACCCTGGTCACCATCAATGCCGTGTCCTTTCCATTCCACTGCTGCATAAAGAGAAACACACGACCAGTCAATTATTGGCAAAAACCCTGTTGTTTGTTCTCAACTATGCTAGTCGGGATCAACAGAAGTACATTTCCAGAATAGAGCCTGACATCATGCACCCCTCACCATCCGTTTTGCCGTTCTTAAAATCCCTTCGACACTGGAAACAACAACAAACTGCGAGCCAGTAAACTACACGCTGAAAAGTTTTGAAGAAAGTTTGGACCGTGCAACAAGGCAGGCCTGCTTGGTTCTTTTGGGTAGTGATTGTAACGATTTACAAAGAAAATGTTTATGCCATTCAGTCTCTAACTGGGATGTTTTGGGACTGATGGACAAAGAACACACATCATTTTAATATTGTTTGTGGCATTTTCTTTTCCTGGGTGTAAAGGTTCCACCAAAACAAGTTCCTTCCCAAGACTATTTAGCAGAGCTTAGCACCACTTAAGACAATTGTGATTGGTTCAAAGTAATGCAAACAACCCAGAGTTTTTTCTTATCCTATCCTTGAATGTATCTGTGGTGATAGAGTTGGCCATGCGAGACTACACCATGCTGACTTGGCTTTTGAAACACAACCTCTGCATACAAAGCTCATGATGATTACATTCTTCTTACAGTAATGGAAATCATTCAAAAGACCAAATGCAATTGTACCTTAAAGCAACACTAGAGAATGTTTCCCTCTTCGGTTCCCCTACTGGTTGGAAGCGGAATTGTCTATTACATTACATGATGCATGTTTGCCAGATCGGGTAGTGGATCTGTAGTTCGAATTAACTGGACAATGTAATGTAATGGACAATTCCACCTCCTCCCTGTAGGGGGACCAAGATGAGAAAAGTTCTCTAGTGTTGCTTTAAAATTAAGATCTGGTCATAAATGGAACGCTTTAATGATGAATAACATTAAGTTATATGTAAATGTAGAAAGACAAGTAGCCTATATATAATTCCATGACATCACTCAAAGGTTTTTGAAGAGATGTTGCACAGCCAGAAATTTGGTTTACACTTTGTCACTCTTTGAAATTTACTTGCGCCAGATCATGAATGTGATAGGCTGAGACGGCTGTAAGCAGAGTATGTTTAAGGGTTGGCTGTTCTTCCTGGCTGTCAAACTCTTCGCTGGTGCTTGGTTGGGAAATTTTGCTTGAGTTTCCTGGAGTCTCTGCCACGGACGTCTTCATCCTAGGCTACGTACGTCTGCTATTTCCTTGCTTGAGTGCGATGTGATTTGCAGGTGCAATGGATTGCGTACGAATAGAAGAATTATTTTAAAACCCACAGAGATAAAGATTTTCAAGTGTTTCCCTTCCCTCCATTTCTCTCTCTCTCTCTTCTCAAACACACACACACATTTGACACTCACATTGGGCAGTAACAACCACTACCGCCCTCTTGAGGCCAAATGACCTTTGTGCAGCTAACGCCGCAATCCACTATTTTAGATTGTCTTGACCGTGTTGCCAAGCAACCCCTGCGCTCTCTTTACGCCCTCCGCTTTCACTCACACAAATCCATAGACATGTGCCTGGTGCAAGTCTGTTTGCTGTTTTTCCTTTGTTGTAGTCTGCAAAAAGGTATATAGGTTTTGATGATTGAAGGATTATTGATTGGCCATTGATAATTTTGAAGTCAAATAAATTCTAGTATACTTTCAATAGCAGTTTGTGATTATTTTGCGTATGTGTTGTAATAATTGCTGGTTGAACACGGTAAATGCTTGAATTCACCCTTTTGTCTGTTCCTTTCAGAGATATAAGAAAATGAATGTAATTAATTAAGATCTGTATTTTAAATAGGAATGCCGTAGGAATGCCACATATGAGACTATTTTCACAATTCATTAATGGTCCCTGGTTTCCTGGGTGGTGCCCCGTTTTGATTTTGTCAATGGTGTTAAGTTATTAATACCCATATTCATAACTTTATTAATATTGATGAAGCATCTTTGATGATTTGCCAATAATTGAATCTGTACCCGTAGCAATACCCAACACAGATATAAGTTTTCTTGGTATCATCTAGCTTTCATTTGCAGAACAGCAGGGTAACCTTAGCCAATGACTGCTGCCCCCACAGTTTCTAAAGTATTTTTAGTTTTTTCTATGTCTATCTCAAGTCTATCATTTTACAGGATTCCAAGAGGCACGCATCAACAATAGCACAGTAATGACCCCATACTGAAATCAAAGACCTGGCAGGAACCAAAAGCAATTTGAACAAAGCAAGTCAGACATGAAATCAAAAAACCTACTGCTCTGCATACGATCCTCACATCTCCAGATCCAATCTATTTTTACCACTGTAGTATTATCTGCCAATTTGGAGAAACATGTTTTCTCCAACAGACCTCCAGTGAGGAGTGTCACTGTTCTACATTGCAAATGTCTTTACTGTACACAGCAGCATTTTCATTGATATATACTCATGTGCAGTTAGAACATGCTAACTAGCCAGTGCACATGTATATTAAGATGAGTATATATGCATGGATGCACACAACACACACACACACATATATATACATATATACATACACACACACACACACAGACACACACACATCCATTGTACAGAGATGGGTCATCAGTGCAGAGCGGAACAAGAACTTTTAATCAGTCCTGCTGGAAAGGCTGGGGATGTTTGCCACAGTAAACTTACTTTTTTCCCCTTTTTTACAGAAAATGGTGAAGATAAATCACAATAGCATTTACTACACTGGCCTATTATACAATCCAATTTAGTATAGTATTAGATGGATCAATTGATTGTTGTTTCTGATTTGCTGGTAGGAGTCTGTCAAACCATATAGAACAGAATAACTGGCGTAAAGTTCTGGTCAGGAGTTTATTCGCTGTTTGAAATCAGCGTCAGGTAACCATAACAACAAAACTTCTGCTCAACCTTCAGTAGTGAAACATACATAACAATGTTATGTATGTCAGTTAAACTTACTACATAAACTTCAGGAAATGGTCGACAACCACAGTAGTAAGTGCAGTTTACCTTATGGCATTCTCCAGCTAAGCTAATATTTAGACATAATTAAATTATAAATAACACATTTCCAGCTTCACCTGTACAAGTACTGCGTATGAGACCTTTATATAGATGTACATGTATTGCTTGGGGGTGGCAGTCAGCTCAGTCCGTAGGGTGTTGGGTTGGTCGTTGGTCGCTAATTCGAGTCCAGGTATGGACCAAAGTACTGAGTGTGGCTGGAGAGGTGCTAATTCACCTCATGGGCACTGCCAAGGTGCTCTTGAGCAAGTCAATGAATCCCACCCCTAACTGCTCGGGGGTGCCTGTCTAGCAGTCACAGCCCCCACTCTGACATCTCTCTGTGTGCATTTATTGGTGTAAAGCATGTGTGTATTTCAGGCCTGTGTGTTCTAACAACAGAGTGAAAGAATTGTAATTTCCCAAAATAAAAAGTATAAATTATTTCACAAAACTCACCGTAGTATGCCATCAAAACACATATTGTTACATTATCAGTTGTTTGCTTGTTTGTTGGTTTGCTTTTTACTGTGGAAATACTGCTGCTGTCACAAGAGAATCTCCCTATTGTGGGATGAATAAATGATTTTCTAATCTAGTCTACTCTAATTTACTTGTCAGTTATAACAATTGTATAATGTGTGTGGAAATTTACGGAATTCTGACTTTGTACAAGTTCTGCATGTACACTTCGGCTGATATCATTCATGCACAATGATACGAAGGTACTAACCTGTAGCCAGAGTTTATCGTGCTGAGACCATTTCCCTCCGGCAGTACACTGGAACGTAGCATTCTGACCCACATTCACCTCCACATTCTGCAGACGCAGGAAGTGAGGCGCTTTACCTGCAACATACAAATTAAACAGACACTGTGTAACCATTTAGGTCAATTCTCTGTAGTACTAAAGAACACATATACAGTAAAAAGGCTATTTTTGTTGCACCAAACCATTTTTTTATCATAATGTATGGTCTCAAAAGAAGGTATAGGACTATTTGCTTTTGTTGGGGACCTTGTATGAAGAATAAAGAATCAGATTTTCGTTCAGTGATATTTTTTTAAATCCCCGGTGCCCTAGACCATACAGATGTAAATCTTTTTTTGATAGGTCTCATTTTAAATTAAGTCTTTTATGTATATTTGAGTGGTTAAATGTGTACTGTCTGAATAGGGTTTCAAGCTTTTTAAACTAATAAAAGTTCCATAAACATGTATTAAAGCAATTGGCAGGCAACTGAAAAGAAGCCATAATTTTATTAATGACAGAGTAGATTCACACTGGATTATAATAGCAGATGCCACTGGTAAAGCAAAAAAAACACTTGCGGAAAACCCACAACAACAGTAATCCAGTTTAAACAGGGCTCAATGTTGCTGTCTGGAGCCAAGCAGAAAAGAACGTATGGGATGGCTATGAGACAGATGAGCAGGCAGACAATGAGACATTCTGCCAGACACTGGGTGACTTTGGCCTGGCATTGAGATCAGCCAGCGACTGGTTAATTTCATTTTCACTGTCTGCAGACAGAGATAAGCCTCGCAGAGTATGCATCGATCATTTAACTATGATAATTCGCCCCGACACTAATGGTCAGTTTGTTACAAATGAGGAGAACTCATATATGAATATATAAAATATATTTGTTTTGGTACATTTACCTCCTTGTACGTTGTTCTTTCTCCTCCCTCTTTTTTAATTACCTCAGATTTTTGTTTTCTACTTTAGTTTCTCCCATGGTGAATACCTCTACTCTCTTCGGCTTTCTACCATGGACTCACCCACTTTGACGAATCTGATTAGTGGCTGGCACAGATGAGCTGTGTGTTCTGTGCCAGCTGTTGAGAGAGAAAGAAAGAAAGAAGAGACTGATAGAAAGAAAGGAATTTAAAGAGAGTGCCAAGTAGCGTGAGGAAGGCATGGGGCATGCAGAGAAATGGGACAAAAACTAATGAGATGAACAAAAGGTTTTACAGAAATCATGTTAAAGGCGCAGTAGGTAAGCCTTATTAAACTAACTTTCTGTCATATTTGATGAAACTGACCCTATGTTTGAATAGAATAGAACTACATGAAACAGGTCACTTAAAAGAAAATCTGGCTCCTCTAGCGCAATCTACAGTCCGTAGTGCAATTAGAAAAATTCTACCGCTCCCTGTTCAGATGCACCAATCAGGGCCGGAGGGGGGAGTGGGCCTGTTTGGTGCATCTGAACAGGGAGCGGTAGAATTTTTCAAAATCGCAGTCAATCACAACTCAGGCACACGCATGTCATAGCGTCTCCCCCTCCCCCACGCACAAGCTGCAGATAGGTTTCCTTCCCTTCCCCCCTCTTCACACACGCTCTGTCATGCACAGCTCTCCCTTGTGGGGGGAGGGGGTTAGGAGACCGTTTGGGCTTCAGTGGAAAGGGGGGAGGGACTGAGAACTTGTTGTCCTGGATCTTCACAATCCTACCTACAGCACCTTTAAACACAGTGTTGAAGAAATTAAAATGAAAAGAGATTCTGGTCACGGCTGTTGTTTTTTTTCCAAATTACTATGCATTCTTAAATTATATATTATGTAAAAAAAAAAAAAAAAAAACTTACGTTATGTCAATAACGTTTACACACCGGCTTCGAAACTTTCATCCATCATTAAAGTTTTTGTACTAGATTAGATTTTCTGCATTTAAATTTTGTTTTGCACACACCAAAAGCCTAAAGAGAGTAGTTTGAACACCATACGTGCATACACCATCATCCCAAATGGCTTCAGAGTATGTGAGCCGAGTGGAGAGAGAGCGGGAGAATTTTGGAAAATCTGATTTAAGTGAGTGACAAGCAGACTTTTTCATCCCCTCCACACCGCTCACATACTCTGGCGGATTCACCTCATCTCCCAGCACAAATCACTTCACGACAAACAAAGTAAAAAATAAACAGAGATGGAGAATTTTAAAGATTATAGTTTAGTGATTGCAGAAGACCTTGAAATTGTGGGATGGTAAGCTACTGATTTCAAAGCAAAGCATATACGAAAGACTACACAGTAGAGATTGTGCTTTATGCAGCTAAACAATAACTTCTTGCTAATGTTGTTCATTCATTAACCTCATTTGGGAATAGAGGTATTTATTACTCCCACGTAGTTAACTTAAGAATGGAGAGGACCGCAAAATTATCCTCACTACTTCACAACTCCATTTTGTCTCCTACTGCAAACTTCTGCAACAAATATAATAATAAAAACACATTGGACTCAGCGTGCTGGGTTTCATTGAGCATGATGGATTAAGAAAACATACAAAAAAATACAAACTTGGTGTGCAAAGGTTTTAACAAAGAGTAACTATATCATGCTTTGTTGTATTCAAGTATAATGCAAGTAAAGTTGAATTTAATTGAATTAATTTAAAACTAATACTTGCAAAATGCAACAGTGCCAGTAGTATGAGAAAAGACGTTGAGAATATGAGAGCGCAACACTGGGTAGACAGAGAGAGGTAAGTAGGCCACGGACTGTTGCAGTAAGCAGTCTGGAGTTTTGGGAAGCAAAGTGTTTCTGTCAGATATGAGTTATGAAGACCCTGAGTTTGGACCTTCTTCCTGGATCTCTGCAATCTGTCTGCTAGCCTCACAATCTGTCCTTCACACCGCCTTTGTATGTGTGTAAGTGAGAGCTAGCTATAAAACAGATGATGCTCAGTGGGGCTACAGTTGTGCAGGGTCAACCATTACGAGACACATACACAGAGACACATACACACACAAACACAAACACACACACACACAGGCAGTCACTTACGGCAGGGGTGAGCCAGAACTCGTATGTCGTCGATGGCGATGAAACCCGGATGGCCTTGAACTGAAACCGCTTCAAATATTACCTGGGAGGGAAAGGAAGGAAGGAAAACAAAAAGCAAAAAATCAGGTTGAGCCACAGCTTTCACCCAAAGTAGTCTTTCTCCTACACACTGTAACATCTTGACGCCCCAGCGAAGCTCATATGGAAACCCCAGGGGAGTTTCCAGTGAAAGTAACAAACTACTCCGCTCTTCACTTCATCCCTTTATCCTTCTGTCTCTGTCCTTATGCCAACCGCATACTGTATGTCGTTCCTCCTCCTCCTTCCTCTCCTCTTTCCTGGTCTCATCCTCCTTCATCTTTCGCTTTTCTTTTTCAATCAGACCTCCTGCTCTTGCCTCTCCCTCCATTCTTGATCCCTCCCCGCTCTTCTCATTTCCTCTCGTTTCCTCTCAGCCATCTCTCTCTTCCTTCCTCAAAATGTATTTTCTCTCTTTCTATCAAATCTCTTTTATTCTCTTTTTCATGTCATTTACCACAGACTTTGCACACACACTCTTAGGGTGACAGGCAGTCAGCAGCGCTGTCAGCAGGATCATGCACTTTTGACCCACACAGATAGTACACACACACGCACACACACACACACACACACACACACACACATCGCTGTGCTGTACTAGTCAGAATCCTCAACAGAATAAACTGGGACTTAGCCTGAATACTAAAGACTTCTGGGAAGCCCTTACTCTCTTCCCTTCCTAAAAAAGTAAATCCCCTACCCTGGCACGCATGTCTAGTTTTTAGATGCCATAGATACTGGTACATATTGGATACTGGTATATATATATATATATATATATATATATATATATATATATATATATATATAGGACTCTTGTCACGTTATGCTCTATTCCATCACCCTGTCTTTCTCTACTACTACAGTACCTAATAAAGACAAAAAAGCAGGAAAAAAATCTGTCAGCTTTCTCACATTATCCTGGCTGATTTACTTACTATCCTTCATGCTTTTTATCAAAAGAATCCACAGATTTGGCAGTGATATATGCAAGGAGTAAAATCCCACATTTACATGGCAACAGACCAGAAGTGTATCAAATTGAGGACAACATGCATGGAAATATGTGAAATGTTTTGTTTCATCTCGTAAATCTGTGTCAACAGGGGGAAGTAAAATATGTTCTTTTTCAGTTATAGTTCAAATTCACCTAAGAAACAACACGCAAGTAGCCTAATCTTCCAATTTAATTAGTGATAACAGTGATTCCCATCCAGTGGTACTTCTACTAGTACATTTTTGAAAAAAAAAAACAATTTCTCAATGTGAGGTGACTCCTCATTATAGAGGAAAACATACACACACCTTTATGCCACTTTGGTTACCATTGTGCCTCAGATCTGTCCGCAACACAGGGGTGCCTTCCTTTACTGAACATAGCTCAGTCATTAGGTTAAACACAGTTGTATTTGTGCTACCTCAATAAAACATCACAGCAGGGCATGTCCTCTGCACCTTAAACAGCCCGACTCACAGACAACATCAGAGTCATTAAACAGAAACAGCTTTGTGTTTCCATATTAACGGAATTCACCAATAGAAGCCTGTTTGTCATTTTAGCTACCTGTTAAGTGATGAAACTCAATCCACAACTCCAACCATGGTCATACTTCTGCATAGTTTTATTGTCTATGATAATACGCTAAAGTGTAGCATGCAGCATCAAAATCATAGACTGTAAAGATAGTTGACGTAGCATCAGAGATGACACCCATTGGTTTGAGGGCTGCCGTTTTGAGGCCTCAAATTTGGCAATTCGGCAGTCGCAAAAAATCTTTTTGTTGCACCTTTCACACATAAATTGTCAAAACTTACAGAGGCACCTTCAGCAGTTGACTGTCTATAGATTCAAATAATTTTTTTGAGTGGGGGGCAGTTTAAAAAGGCAAACCACCTCAGGCATTGACATATTACATTTCAGACTAACGCATGACATAAGGGAGTGTAATTATAGATCTCAATCACATTAAAAGATTACTTTAATCTGGCTCATTTTGTTTTGGATCAAGAATTAAATGATGGACAAAAAGGAGCAGGCAGCATTAGAAAAAGAAAAGGTTAGCCTTATTATTGAAATTTATAGCCTTTCTCAATGATTATGACATGCAATCAGCCTTTGCAAAAATTTTACTAATGGCTTTGCATGCCAGCAAAGACAGAAGATGTGTGTGTGTGTGTGTGTGTGTGTGTGTGTGTGTGTGTGTGTGTGTGTGTGTGTGTGTGTGTGTGTGTGTGTGCGTGTGTGCGTGCATGCGTGCATGTGTTACCTGATAAGAGTTCGGCCAGAATGTAGAAATGGCCAGCTCAGCCTTCACCCAGCCTTCAGTGACAGTATCAGAGGCGTTCCATACTGGGTTACCTTGAGCGCCTCCATTCACCTGCACAAACAGTGAGAAAAGACATAAAAAAGAGATTTAGTGGATGAAAAGAGATTTTTTTTTACAACAAAGCCAAAATAAAGGTGTATTTTTATTACTCAAAAATGGTGTCAATTTTAATTAAACAAAATGATAATTACACCAATCAGTAGCTTCTCTCAGGGGCATTGCTGGTGCTACTGTTTGTCTTGTAACTCTTGACTCCTTAAGCTTCTAACATGTATTCCTTATTTATCAGTTAATTAATTAGTCCATTACTTCACACGTTGATTCTCCAATCCAGTGATGTGTTAATCCCCCTGCTCAGTCACAAGAGATCTTTGGAAATCCCTTTACGTCATGACTTATCTTTTCATCCCTTTCATCCATCTTTACATTCCCAGAGTTCACTGGTCTATCCTTTCAACAATCACCCCCTCCATCTACAGATCTCTTTCAAGTGTGTTATTCTTTTTGCCTGAAGATGGTCTAGAACCAAAACATTGCCTACTATTAAACTTTATACTTTTTGCAAGTTAGACAGTACTGTTGAGTATAGTATTCTACCCATCTGTCCATCAGTGACTTCAGACAATTATATGAAACATATATCAATGTACACTTACACTCACAACCCTGGTTGCTATCCCTATAATGTCTTTTAGTGTGTGTTTATTGTAACACATGTTATGATTTTTTGTATATGTATATGTGTCCATGCACACAAAAACAATAACCAAGCTACAAAATGCAGTAGGGCAAACTTTAACCATATTAAAAGTAGAGCTGGTATTGTTCAATACCTTTTTCAAAACCAATTTTTTAAATCCATATTAACATAAAGAGATCACTACACTACGGTACGAATCGTTTATTTTTTTAGCTTTACACTGCACACTGTAGTCAAGCCGCTCAAAATACAGCAACACACACGTGAGCCGACTCTGTGTGTAGTTTTTTCTGCCTGCCTCTACATCCTGTAGTGTTAGACAGCCAATCAGCAGCATTGTTAGATCTTGGTAAAAGCATGCTGCATGTTTATTGGCTCACTGACGCTGATGAGATTACACTTAAGTATTAAAATGTGGTATTGAATGAAGAGGCTTTTTTTTAATTCTTGAAACTATGGAGGCATTTCAGTTGGTACCCAGCCCTAAATAAGAGGGAATATTTGAGGGCTGAATTTTCCTGACTTCAGCCATTCTGTCTTCGTCTCTTTTTTTCTCTTTCTGTAACTCTTTCTCTAACACACACACACTCACACGCTCACACAAACCCTAGAGCGAACTCCAATGCTCTTTGACAGAAAACATAGATATGTTTGTTTAACTGTTAATCTGTTCAGTCTATCACCCTCTTCATCTGTAAAACCAACCCTCCCTGTCAGTAAGTCACTGTCTCTCTCTCTCACACACACACACACACACACACACACACAAACACACCTTGATGTAGACGTTGAGCGTGCCCAGGGCTGGCTCCGTCCCGGCTGGATAGGGAGTACAGGAAATCGATGCAGTGGGTGTCATTCTCCTTCAGGGTGGGCATGTAAAGGTGAGCTTTCTGCCCTGACGCCCGGCCCGACGCGTTCACCACCATGAACGAACCTACAGCCACAGAAACAGGACAGACAGTTCAAATTTGATTGTAATGAAACAGGTGCTCTTTGACATGGGGGGTTTCTTCCACTGACAAGAGCTATACTAGCAGAAACTGTTTTAAAGAATCATTTCCAATCAATACATTGCTACAAATGAAATGATGTGATTTTAGTATTAGTTCAGCATGTGATGCAGCTGACTGGACGAATGCACCACATAGGTCTGGCTTCTCCTCAAATTCAAAACCGAGCATCATGGCGGCTCGTTCGGAATACAATCTTGTATTGTACAAAAATAGTTCACCAAAACGTGTTTCTGAAAACATTTAAAGCGAGAAATAGGCCTTACAAGCGTCTTAACAGAAGTGTTCCTTTAGGACAATACTAACCATTGAAAGTGGGCACTACGGCAGTAAGTGGTCTGCGCACATTAGCAGTGTACTGACAGAAGTATGAGACTCTGCCATACAGTGTTAGGGCCCTGATAGAATGAGAGTGGATCACATCACTCCATTTCTGAGATCTTTACACTGGCTTCCTGTCTCGTAGAGCATTGACTTCAAAATACCACTGTTGGTTTATAAAGCACTGAACGGTTTAGGGCCAAAAAACATTTATGATCTGCTGCTACATTATGAACCATCCAGACCTCTCTCCGGTCGATTGAGGCAACGTCTGCTTTCAGTCCCCAGAGTCAGAACTAAACAAGGGGACGCAGCGTTCAGTTTCTATGCTCCACATATCTGGAACAAGTCCCCAGACAACTGCAACGCTCATTTCTTTTAAATCAAGTCTGAAGACTTTACTTCCTTTTTTTTTTTGTTCTTGCACTGCAACTTTTGATCTTGTATTTGTACTGTATTATGGGTGGTGATGGCGCAGTGGAGATGACACATCCTTTTGTTGTAGGAGACCTAGGTTTGATTCCCACTGCGATACATCAACCAATGTGTCCTTGAGCAAGACACTTAACCCCTGGATGCTTTAGAGGTGTGCCACTCTGATATATAGCAATTGTAAGTCATTTTGGATGAAAAAGTGTCAGCTAAATGAAATGTAATGTAATGTTATTCCATTTTAACAAATGTTTTTCATTGTTTTCAACTGCTCATTATTGTTTCATGTAGAAGGCTTTTTATTGCCTTGCTCCTGAAATGTGCGATCCAAGAAAAGCTGCCTTGCCTTGCTACTGTCCAAATCAGACTTGGACCCTCATGCAGTTGTGTTACCTTGTGATATTGGTTGTGATTCTGAGCTACATGAAAATGCCTCTGGCAGACTCTACATCTGCAATCAACATCCACAATTACCCACACATTGAACAAGATTATGGTGCAAATATGGCATAATCTTTTGGATAAGTTACACTAAACTGTTAGTGTTCCACATCTTGGGCTCTATCTTGTACTCGGCGCAGCGTGACGCAAAGCCCAAGTGTCTTTGCTATTTTAAGACTGACGCAGTTGTTCATTTTCTGCATTCTGGGCCTGCTGGTCTTACAGGGAGGTGTGTTCAGGTGCATTCTGGGCCTGCTGGTCTTACATGAAGGTGTGTTCAGGTGCATTCTGGGTGTATAGATATCTTGCAGAAAGTAATCGTCCCATTGACCAACAAAAACCTGGTCTAAAGTCAGTAATAAAGCATTTCATTGTTATTTTAACAGCGCGTGCACAATACGCTAAAAAATATTATGAGGCAAATCCACCTTCATAATAGCATTGTCCCAAGGTACAAACGCGCCTGACTGTTGAAGGGAATAGGAGATGACCTCTGATTGGTTTATTACATGTTACGCTCAAAACACACCTATATAATAAGTACAAACCTTTTGAACCATGCGCCTGGTGAACGGAGCCGTTTTTCCGCCGTCTCTAGATTGTTAAAATGGGCCCTGAGTGTTTGCCTTCTTCTCATAACATAGTGCCTCTAATCAGCAGGTTGCAGAACTGATTAGAGTGCTGTTTCTGTTTAGAAGCCAGTTTTTTTGCTATAATTTCTTTTGCAGTACAGATCAGCATCTTCCTGAGTGTTATTTTTTATTTTTTTATTTTTTTTACTTTCCACTGCACCAGAGGTCTGCTGGAAATACAGTTGTAAGTATATTTTTAAAGGACTGCTGTGCTGCAGAATCGGTCGGGCTAGGTTTGTGTGATATTCGGCTGTCACTCGATGCAGCAAAAAGAAGCAAAAACAACTCAAGCTCTTTAATGCACTGGAGCTGTATATCAGCGTCGTGTAATGTATCCACGCCCTGAAGGTTTTGAACCACGACGTAAAACACATTTCCTCTGTCGACTCGTGGTTTAAGTGTGTTTTAGTCTCTGCTTTATGGCACAGGATGGAGCGTTTATGGGTCGGCTGGCTCCATTTGGCTCACTGCCATCCGCCAGACCGAGAGTTAGAAGTGACTGGGAGACTATTTGGCAAGAGAGTGGCAGAGGAGAGATAGTGAATCAAGTAGGTGCGACAGTGTTCTAACAGTGCCTGTGTGTGCATGGTCGCTCTGTTGCATAGGTGTGAAAGGGTCCTGAATTAATGTAGAATGAAAGAGAGAAAATGGGTGTGTGGCGGACAGCAGCTTAAGAATACATTTGGACTCTCTAACTTTACTTTGAGTACGGTTCTCTCACAGTTTTCCATTGTGTTGGAACTACAGATGCATATAAACAGAAGAAACCCTGCTCCTCTGTACTGATTCAAAAAATAAAACCATATTGATGGTTTTGCCTTACATTTCTGCTTTGTTATAGTTTTTCCAAAAGATGGAAATGTTTAGATTTAGAAGTCAGCCACAACACTCTTTTTACACGCTCTACGATATCATGTACATACATCCTGTCATATACAGTGGTGCTCATAAGTCTATGAACCCATGCTAAAGTTGACTAAAAAAAGGAATAAAAAAATTGTCTTTTGGAACTTGATCATAATACCTTAATTATAAAAATAGGACAAATCCAATGTATTGTAAATAAATAAATGTTCTTCCTTAAAATACAGGGGGTATAAGTATTAACCCCCTATGTGAAATTCCCATTGAGGCAGGCAGATTTTTATAATTAAAGGCCAGTTAATTTCCTGGATCAGGATACTATGCATCCTGATAAAGGTCCCTTGGCCTTTTGGCGTTTGGAAAAGCCCCCCCCTCCCCTCCCCTCATCATATATCCTTTACCATACCTAGAGATTGGCCCGCTTTTATTTCAGTTGGCCTTATAGCTGGTTTGATTTGCATTGAGAGAGGATTTTAAGAAATGTTCCCCATGCCAATCTGTAGGTATGGTGAAGGGAATGTGATGATGGGGCTATTTCCAAAAGATGATTTTTTGTATTCCTGTTTTAGTCAACTTTAGCTTGGGTTCATAAACTTATGACCACCATTGTACATAATGACAATAAATTGAAGTCAAGTAAAAAATACAATAAACATTTACACATTTGTTCACTGAATTACTGATGCGTCTTACTAGAAACTGTTGCGTGGATGTCACGACATTTTGATTTAAAAGGTCAGTGCAGTGACTTTTGAAGAGGAAGGAGTGTGCAGAGGAAGAACAAACTTCGAGCCCCATATGACTTGGACTAGTGTGAGGACAAGTAGTAGGCATAACTTACATTCACATGCTGGAGGATGACCTTAACTAACCATTATTGTCACAATGTAACATTTTGGAACAACAAACTATTTCCTTTGAATTGCAATTCAGTGCACCAGGGAGGGGACAACCTTTTAACTTTTATGTTACGTTCCTACCCCTATAGACGAGGACATGACACACACACACACACACACACACCAACTTCTCTAAATCCATAAATCTCTGCTCTGTATATTTCTTTTTAAAGGGAATGTTTCATTTAAAATTCTGCATTAAATACAGTTGATTTAAATCAACTCGACACACAGCCAATAGGTGTGATGTTTGTTACTTAGAGACTTTCTCACCATGACTACATGAGGGAAGCAGAAGTGTTACAATGCATGTACAAACAGAAAGAATTAACATACATGCACATACGTTTATGCATATACACCAATGACACAGTATTGAACATGTGCATTTGGACCTAATACATGTAAAACACACACATACTGATATCACATACACATCAAAAAAGTGACTATTTCAAGACCCATTTCCACATAGTAAAATATCAGTCACACACAGTGTCACACATCATAAGAAACACACACAGCACTCATTTTACACATTGTTTCCCAGCTGTGAGGTCAGAGAGGAGCAATCTGTTGATGTGAGAAAACCTGATGAATCTGTCTTCCATGTCAAGACACCCACGTACATACACTCTCACAATCACGCAACACATACACTCGCACACACACACAGACACCAAAATAACTGGGTCAACTCAGTGCACGTTACAGCACATACTGCCATGCGAGACTAGCTGTTTTCACAAATACTGATAAGATTTTTCTTTCATTTTCTCAAAGTCGGCTTCATCAAAAGACAGCAGAAGTGCCTTTGAGTACAGCATTTAACCCCCAGCTGCTGTGGTGGATCCACACAGTAGTGTTGATCTGGTTAGAATATTGTAGAGTCAGTGTACACTGAAAGAATACAGGTGGAAAATGTCTCTCACAGTGCCAACAGTGTGATTTCAGCAGCAGCTAAAAGAAGGCTCACGCATACTTGTCACTAAAGTGATGCACAGTGTTGAATCTATTGTTATTTGGCCTGACACACACACACACACACACACACACACAGATTAAGTGTAGTGATACATCAAGTGTTTTAACCCAAAAAAACACCCAATTCCCATCAGGCCATGCACACTGTGGTACGTGTTGTTTGTTTTCTGACTTCAATTTTTCTTGTGACAAAAGTCATTTAGAAGCCACAAGCTTTCAATCTTGAAAAAGGAGAAGTTATTATAAGGATAGACGGCAATCAGCACACCCCCAGTTTGGAGAAGCAGACAGGAGTACCGACACAGAAGCTGAGCAGTAGGGTATGATTCAGAAAATGTCACGATTCGATACAATATTGATTTTCGATTTTTCGTTTTAGATGATCTAAAACGATTCTCTATTTAAAAAAAACAAATCATGGTATGTAAACGTAGTTACTTTTCTCATAAATGTATATATGTATGAATGTATATATTATTCATGTGGATTTGTTTAGTTTTTTTTTAGTCATTAGTTATTTCAACATCCTGTTATGATGTCTGTGTATGTTGTGTGTGATGTCTGTAAGCTACTGGGACCATGAATTTCCCCTTGGGGATCAATAAAGTATCTATCTATCTATCATGTGATTGCAGTAGACATACAACCAAAAAAATCGACTTTGAATGGTTGGGGAGAGTTCTGGCCTGACCAGGCTCCTCTCTTTACCCTGTCTCTCTTAGTTATGCTGCTATAGTTTTAGACAGCTGAGGGACTTACTTTAACACACCGAGTTCTTCTCTCCTCTATCTTTCTATCTTTCCATTTATGTGCATCCATGTCCCAGAAATGCTTGTTACTAACCTAGCTCTGGGGAGTGCCCTGCCACGATCTGCGGTGCCCTGCTACATCCTGCTATGCCTTGTAACGCCACACAGTGCCCTGCTATGCCATGAACTACTACAAACTACTATTTTTTTGTGACTGTTATTGCCACTCTTCATTCTATCCCCAACCGGTCGTCAGACACCGCCTACCAAGAGCCTGGGTCTGGGTCTGGGTCTGGGTCTGGGTCTGTCCGAGGTTTCTGCCTAAAAGGAAGTGTTTCCTCGCCACTGTCGCACTGTTGCTTGCTCTGTAGGAAACTACTAGAACTGTTGGGTCCTTGTAAGTTCTGGAGTGTGGTCTAGACCTGCTCTATCTGTAAAGTGTCTCGAGATAATGCTTGTTATGAATTGATACTATAAATAAAATTGAATTGAATTGAATTGAATCGGTAGAGCTTGAATCGCATTTCGAATCCAAATTGATACTCTTTTTAATTTCTTTTTAATTTGACCCTGTTCTACTGCTTAGTTGGGTTAGACTGTACGATCAAGGCAGCGGTAAACCGACAACAGAAAGCGCTGTCTGACAGCAAGGTAAAGCAGTGAAAATATTGTAAATATAGCCTACACTTAAAACTGATATCGATTTCCTTTCTGAGGCAGCGTAAATGCGTTATAATAGCTAGTGCCCCTTTCAACAGCAATACAGTGCTTAGCTTCTTTGTTGCCAAGGCGTTCGGACTGTGTGGCATACATGGTTCAACAGCAGCTTATCTGTCAGATGTCCGTGAGAGACAGACAAATGAGAAACCCTGGCTAACAGGGGGCTTTTCTCACATCAATACAAAGGACGGGTCAGACAGATTAATAGTAATACTAGCCTGTTAACACACACACACACACACACACAAAAGTGTACATATACATTGTACATATATATGTAATTATTAACTAAATCATTTCAATTTGATTTTTAAATGTAAAAAAGAGTAAGCATAGAATTATGGAAGAAAGGAAAGGGAAGTAAGAGAGGAAGGAGAGAAGTAAGTGAGGAAGGAGAGAAGTAAGAGAGGAAGGAGAGAAGTAAGAGAGGAAGGAGAGAAGTAAGAGAGGAAGGAGAGAAGTAAGAGAGGAAGGAGAGAAGTAAGAGAGGAAGGAGAGAAGTAAGTGAGGAAGGAGAGAAGTAAGTGTGGAAGGAGCTGAGGAAGAAATGAGAAGGAGGTAAAGGAGACAGTAAAAGGAACGAAAGGAAAGTGACAATACAGGAGCATCAGCTGTGGTGCAGACGCAACTTGAGCCGGATGACAACACTGTTGTAGGGTGAAATGAGTCATCTTCATCATCGTCATCATCGCCATGAAAGGCATGGCAAAGGGAATCAGTGGAGCCAGACACACAAACATCACATTGGTCCTCGGCCCATTTCACACATTTAGTACACACGATTCCCCCTGAGGTGTCCCACGCACACACACACACACACACACACACACACACACACACACACACACACAGCCGTGCCGGAACCCATATGTTCTGTGTCCTGAATGGGTAATGGACCTGCATCATCATCATCATCATCATCATCACACAACCATAGGCTATAGGTAAATCCCATGATTAGAGCTGCAGGAATCCTCTCATCCTCTTCATGCCCTGATTGTTCCTGCTCATTTGATGTTCTGCCAACACTCGTTCATTTACCTTTCTCTCCATCTCAATCTATCTAACCTACATCATCCATCCCCTCTCTTTCTTTGAAACCTCTGTTCCTCCCTTTCCGTCCTTTGTTCCTGCCTTTATCATTATTACTTGTCATTTATTACCTTTAGATGTATTTCAGATGTATAAGATTGCCTATGACGTTTATCTATCTTTACTGCAATCAACTTTTAAAACACAGCTTTTGATTCTTCCAATGATGTTCCATCATTTGCATGTTGTGTGCCCATCTATATGGACGTTGTTTGGATTTTTGGGTTGTGTGTATTGGCTTGTGTTCAGGGGGCTGTTTGTGTGGTTCCATTGTTGGGACGTCTCCTTATTTGCCTTATTTGTGTTATTGATGATATTTACATATTGTGCTGTTATTTTACGAGTTGGGAGTGAGAACGGGTAGGAATAGCATGTAGTGTTAGTGACTTTTACAGCTAAATAAATAAGTTTCCTCCACCCCACAGTCATTTTTTCTGTTATCTGTTATTTTTTATCTCATATCATCACACTGGTCCTATTCCTCTGTGTTTTAGCTTTGCAGTTATCTGATAAGTGACAAATTGATATTTGAAGCACCATTTTTAGAGAACTGGTCCAAAACATAAATGCAAACAACTCAATATGTTGGATTGTGAGTACGTGCTGGGTGCCTTGGTTTCATCCTCTACACCCTCTGTCCTCCTTTCTGTCCCCTCCATCCCTGTCTGTCCCTTTTTTTTTAAACCATTTAAAATCCATCCTTCACTCCTTCCCTCCGCCCTTCGGTCTCTCTCTATCATTAGTGGTTTGTAAACACAAACACCTCACCATAAGACTGAAATTTACTTTTAACATTAGTGGAAAGAAAAAGCTTTTAAAGCATCCAAATCTAATTGATTTACATCTCTTATAGCAAATGGAGCAGGAGCTGTGTCTGAAAGTGTGTGCACATGTGTGCCTGGGGGGTTTTATCTCTTCACAAACCTCATAAATAGCTTCCATAATGATTTTGCATTGGTTTACATTGGGGTTTCTGGCTCTCTCCATTTGCACTAAATACAAAATCTGAATTTTGACACTTCGCCAATACCTAGTGGCAAATGGTGATTTTAGAGGCAAATAAAAGTAAGAAATCCCATTTTCAAAGCAAATGTTGGCATGTGAGAGAAGGGGAGCTCGGTGGGATGATTAAAGCTCCTACACCAAGAGGGTGAAGGTTCAATTCCCACCAAGGGCAGCACGTCTTAGGATGTATTTTTCTTTAAGGGTCCCATATTATCCTTGTTTTCAGGTTTATGTGTTATTATATTTAGTTATTATACCTGTACTCACTAGGGCTGGGTTAAAATAATCAATTCTCCAATTGAAATCAATCTTTCTTTGAGTGATCTGATCTTGATTAATAAAATTTTTAATATATGTCTTTTCACCATGGATGTATAACCCACCACAAACGTTTTGTGGGTCATTTCTTAATGGAAGCATTAACCTGGTGCATTATACTTAATATTTGAGGGTTGCTTCTTGCATGTACAGCATGAGTTCTCTAAGAATCTCGTTAAATCAGGGGCCCTTGTGAATCAGAATCAAATTGATTCAGGAAAGCGTTGGCGATAACCAGCCCTCTGTCTGAAACGCTCCGTTTTAGCGCCTGTCTCTTTAAAAAACCCTCCCAAAAAGCCCAGTCTACTCTGATTGGCCAGTGTTTACGTGTCTTCCAAATTGGCGCTCTCGGATCTCCTGCTCTGTCATTGCAGCCGGGGAACAACTGTAACGGCACTTTTAACCTATCACTACAGTGCAGAAGTCCCGGTGGCTCGTTTAAAGGAACAGTTTCTGAATACAGGCCGTGTACATTTCTCTATGGACTAAGCATCTTGATACTTTGCAGTAATTGCATAGCAAATCCACCTGCTTTATCATAAAAAAGACAATATGGGGCCTTTAATGACTTGCATAAAAGCCTCCTAAAATAACACAGGTGGGATTGTCATTGTGCTGTATGCATAACAATCTCATATAATTTGCATGTAATCTACATTTCAATCAAAGAGACATAATGTATTCTCAGCACCCTGAAGAAGACGAAACAAAACTTTCTATCTATATAAACTTTTTTACAAAACAATGGGGTTTAGAGTTTCAGACATGAAAGCAGTTTGTGCAACAAAGCAGAAAGAAGCGCAGACTAAATCACCCTTTAATAGATCAATTACTTCCCCAGATTTTCTGTTGAAAAACGACGCCGATGCAAGATGTTCACAGCGTACAATGTGCTGAAATGGCTCCCTGGGGTCTCTGCTCAAAGCGTGCTGTTTTTTTTTTGGCTGTGTAGCTCTTAAATCCCTCTTTCATTCTCCTTATCGGATGTTTTGTGTCTGTCGTGTTTTGGATTAAGATGTCCTCTGAGCGAGGCTCTCTTGCGGTTCTTTAAGTATCTAAGAGCTCGGTTTACATTTGTAATTTCAACAGGGTTTTTGAAATCTAGTGATAAAGATGTGATTTGATGGAGTAGTGAGACAGTGTGTGTCCGCATGTGGCCTGGAAACGTCTATCACACAGCTTCTGTGGCTTTTTGATTTGTGTTTTTTTTTTACCTCATCTTACTGTTCTGTCTACATTTGTAATACACCAACTCTTTTCTGTAGCTTTATAAGGCTTGTTATTCCAGTGGGTCTGAATGGTTACCAGAACTCGTACAATGTCAGTGAATGTTCAGGCACTGTGATTTGTGAGTAGTAATTTGTGATATATTAATATAAGTAGTGCTGTGCTGTGCTGTGCTGTGCTGTGGTAAGAAATGCAAACCCTTGCTCTCGCCAGGCCAGTCTGCATCATGATGCTACGATCACACCACAGGATTACATGCAGGGAACATTGTCTGGAAGCAGTAACAAATGTTCATTCAAATATAAGTAAAGAACATCCTCAGGACCAAAGGCTTATTATTTATTCACTAGAGGGCCCTTCATCTTTCCACAATATGTGTGAATAGTGTAGATTCCATTATATCATATTACATACTGTATATCATAGTCTAGATTTATGTGTTAAAGATTTAAGGTACTCAAAGTGCTCATAATGGTCACATTATATCTGCTGCAGGTGTTTAATTTCTTAACATGCAAACTGCTACCCAAGACTTCTTTTACTGTCTCCTATTAAGTCACACCAAGTGCATTTGTATATCCAATTATCAGGAAACATGTGGGCTTTAAAATGCTCACAACTTCAATAGTTTCCGACGCAGCCGAAGACAAGGACTCCTCCTCAAAAAGGTCTGAGTGGGTCTATCAAGAATGTGGGGTAGGCTAAGTAGCTTTATAGTCTGGATCAATGGAAGTCTTCCAGGATAAAGCGAGACAGGCTTTGACCCTCATCAATTGGTCTTTGTCTGTTGCCGTTCTCACAATCCTGTTGCTACAGGAAACAGATTTCGAGCTAGCAAGCTACACGCTGAAAATGTTTTTGGGAACGATTGGTGGGGTTGCTGTGGACAAAGTACACATAGTGATACACTGTTAAGAGCGGGGTTTTGCTGGGTGAAAATGTTCCACTATTCAGCAGAGCCACCATCGCTGCGTCCGGAGCTTAGCACCGCCCAAAACGATTGTGATTGGTTTAAAGTGCTCATATATTATTTTCACACCCTTCATTTCCTATTTCCACAGAGCTGTGGAAATGGGTCTGGCAATGCAAGTAACAAAGTGCTTGCACTGGGAAGCTACGTGACGTGAACCTAAAGCTGGATGCTGCTAAAAACAAGCATCAGAGCTAAACTGAACTCCATTTCTCCGCATTTCCAAACGTTAATTAGGCTCACAGGTGGGAATAAAGCTGCTGAGGAGGAGATATGTTGGAACCACAGAGGTTGGTTATGAATGAGTAAAGGGACCTTGAAGGATCTGGATCAGATACCGGAGCATACCTCAGCCCCTCTACACAGACTCACATGTTTTTCATCAATGTTTTGAACTTTTTCTTACTTTTTTGCTCCTTTTTCATTACTTTTGACACTTTTTTCAATGTTTGTAATGTTTTCAATACTACGTAACACTAACTTATTAACTTTAGTTTTACAGTTATGCTCGGAATTTATGATCAATAAACCTAATTTATAGGAATTATTTTGACTAAAATTAAAGGATGGATAATCACAGACTGGAATATGTCAACTTTTACTCAATACAATTTCAAAACCACTTCAATTTTTTTTTAAATGCTATAAAATTGAATAAGACGCCCCAAAATTAATGAAAGTAGAGATTTGTACTTGGCAAAGAGCGTTGTGTGGAATCAATCATGTTATTTTGGGGAATTAAAAAGAACATTGATATAGGACAACATGAGGGTTAAAGTGGATGGATACATCCTTTGTCTGTGAGCGGGTTGAAGTGTGTGTCTGTATCTATCCAACTGTGTTCATTAATAGAATGACTAGTTAACAATCAGCAAGATGTCACTTCTTAATTAAGGACCTGCCAATCATGCACATACTGTAGGGTCAGAAATTAGCAATCCATTTGTGGCAACCAGTTTTTTTTTGTAAAAAATGTAAAAAATAGGGATAGCAAACAGCAAAATGTGCACGGCAAAAATTTTGTGGGACCAGACAATGCTGCACGTGCATACAGTTATCTACTTTAGAGACAGAAAATTATGTTGTTTGACTTTTTTGTTTTGAGTATTTTTGGGGCTTTTCCACCTTCATCCTTAAGCTGGCTGTATCTGGATAGTATCTTAATTAGTTAAATTATAAGGTGACTAAAAATGGCAACCATGATTTCAGTTTTGGCAACCAAAAGCTGATGACTGGATTTACCCTGCACAGATCTGAGGACCAGGTAACCATAGTCCTCAGTTTAGAATGCCATAACAAAGAAAGCTGAAGGTAATGGACATCTGGTCGAAAATAAGGACATACGGTGGCAACGGTGCAATCCCGGAAGTGGAACGTCGTGGATGAAGACAAGGTTAGACCTATCTGTATTCAGACTGTGCAGTCTGTTTATTGAATTCTCTGCTGTTAAATAAGGAAGAAATGGATGAGGTGTCACTCTCACACACACACACAGACACACACACACACACACACACACAGGCCTGCAGGCCATTGTGAAGCTGCTATAAGCCTTTCCTAATAAGGTGGTAAAGACAGGGAGATTGGCGTTATTGATCAGGCCTTTAGGGAACACCTCTTTGTTTCCTCATAGAAAGCTAATCAATAGTGAGCCTATAAGTCACACACACACACAACTATAGTGAACCCATACAGTAAATCCCTGTGCTCGAGTTGACCCGTGGGAACTCTAAATCCCAAAAGCCCTTGCTGTGCGGGTCACAGCTGGATTGCTTGACCTATAGGAGATTGAAGGCTGAGCATGTGAATTCTGACACTAGAGACAATGGATGGGAGGTTGTCTTCTGTTTAGCTCTAACCCCAGGTGTCTCATCTGTCACATTGTGTGTGTGTGTGTGTGTGTGTGTCAGAGGTAATGACATGTAGATAGAAGAGTGTGTGCAGGCCTGAGGTGTCACTATGTATCATGAAAGAGAAGGTTAAAGGGAGGTAGGGTGATAGATGGAGGAAAGAAAAAGAGAAAACTTAAACAATCAAAATACTGCTAAAAAAAGAGCAGATACAAAGAAAAAATGGATAAAAAAGAAAGCTATCAAAAGAATGAAGAAGAGCAAGGGGAACCATGAAAGAGGTGAAAAAAAGAGAAGAATATATTCTTTTTCATCCTGCCGATGTTTTAGGTTTTTATTTCTACTTTCTTGGAGTCACATCCCCATTGTCATTATTGTTTTAAAAAATTATGTAAAACACAGCAACTCAGTTTGGCCTTGTCATAAAAGTTCCATGAAACAGCTGAAGTTCAGTGGTGTTTCCCTTTAATGAAGACGACCCGGCGAGGCTGACGTATTGCTCAGCGTAGCGTGTGTGGATCCCAGGTGTGTATGAGACTAGTGTAATTATGTGATCTTTCCCCGTGTCTCTGGAGTCCAGAGATAATTACCAATGGATGATGGACTGAAATGGTAAACCTCAGCGTGGCTATAGGAGGGGCCAGTTTGAGTGTGTGTGTGTGTGTGTGTGTGTGTGTGTGTGTCCACATACGTAAACAGAAGGTGTGAGCAATGTGTGCTTGACCTCACACATGAGTGTGTGCTGTTTTCTCACAATACATGTGTCTATCTGCCTCTGTGAGTGTGTGTTTGAGTGTGTGTGTGTTTACTCAGTGATAGATGACTCTCACACAGTGCAAAGTGAACGTGAAAAATGGTAATAAAGTTTAATATTGTTCCCTGCAAGAGCAGATTTATGACACAGTGAATTAAACATCCGTTTCTCATCGAGACATTGATTTACAAACACACACTTTAGCGCTTGCATGCACGGACACAAAAGTGGCTTGCACAAAAGTGGCTTGCACACACATGCAGAGTGCACAAATGCACAAGCTCACAAATGCAGGTGAGTGCACACACACACACACACACACACACACACACACACACACACACACACACACACACACACACACACAAAAACACACACAGCTATTTTGTTTCCATATATCACTAGGTTTACGATTGCTCTCCACTATTCCCTGATCGTCTCCCTGTAGCACTGCAACCTGTGGGTAATTGGCTTTTTAATGACTTCTGCATTTCCACACATTTCCAATTGGTTATTTGCGTCTCAAGCCTCATTTGAGAAGTCCCACTCAGCGAGAGAGGGAGGGGGTGGATGGTGGACAGGTGAGAAAGGAGAAGAAACAAAAGTAGAGAGAATATTAAGCTGGAAAGAAATAAAAAAAATACACAAATCTGCTTAGACTGAGTTTCCATCCGTGAATTCTAATTCAAATTAGACCTATCAAATTACAGATAAAAAGGGGAAAATAGAAATTAGTTTTGAGTAGAAAATGTGTTTATTCTTACTACTATTATAATGTCACTGCTTCTACAATGCATATATGTTTACATGTTGTTCATACGTTGTTCTTATAACATACAGTATATGAATATAATACTATACTTTGTATATCACATTGCACTTTTCTGCCTTTTCGCACATCTTGTTAGATGCAAACTGCATTTTGTGGACTGACTCACTGGCTGACTGGCTGACTTTCTCAAACTACATACAACATACAAACAACTTTGATTCACTCCCAATCAAATGCATGTAAACGCCCAAAGGCGTTAATTACGTTCGCAATTCAAGGTTGCATCAAGAACTGTGAGCAGGCCTCTTGGTATTGAGTATCATCCGGCTAAAAACTAAGTTAGAAGGAAATTTAAGTGGGAAAAAGTGTTTAGTCAAAGAGCCATTACCATGCTTTTTTGGGATTTTCCCCATCTTGAAGTGTGTTATTTAGTTTTTTGTGTATGTAATAGATGTATAAAGTACAAAAAAATTGAAAAATTGAGCTTTTTCTGAGAAAGCCAGCCCAGTTTTTCCATAGGTGCTGCTTGAGCAAGCACAGCCCGCCCAGTAGGATTCTCTGTTGTATGTAGTTGAGAGAGCTAGAGAGTGACTGAAGAGAGGGAGCGGTGTTTGAACATAGCATTCAATCAGATAAATACTGTAAAACCTTGTTTTCCCATTTCATCTTGGATAGAAATGCAACTGTAACACGCATCTCACTATATCCTCACTCATGTTTTAAGATGCTACAAATGATACCCAGCCACAAAAAGCCTTAATAGTCTGAAGTTAGAACGAACATATAGAGAGTTGTTGCTATGGAGATGATGACCGTCTCGTCTTGTGGTATCAGTGTAAAACTAGCAGGATTCAGAACGTTGCAGACCGGCACAGTGCAAGTAGTTCCAAGTTTCAACTGGGTTTAATACTGTAACATTTTATCAAGGCTGTGTCTGGGGCTGGAAATGAAACCCAGCTCTGGCAGTATTAGTGCCTTGCTGTACTTAAAACGGTCAGGTTCATCTCTCTAGGTACTGCATATGACTGTGTTTCAAACTTGCCATGAAAATTTCATGTTGTCCATTCCGGTCAACACCGAGGCCATTACAGACTTAAGGCACAACCATGTTTCATTCCTGCCAGGTTTACTGTCCCTTGAGTTCTTTTTGTCCCATTATTTTTCTCATTTTAATGCTCTTATCAAAATGGAAAAGTGGATCGTGTTAAGTGTAGTGTTCAAGACCCCCCCAATATAGCCTACTGTAGTGTTCCCCCCCCAGCATATAGCCTACTGTAGTGTTAAAGACCCCCCAGCATATAGCCTACTGTAGTGTTCAAGACCCCCCCAGCATATAGCCCACTGTAGTGTTCAAGCCCCCCCCCCCCAGCATATAGCCTACTGTAGTGTTCAAGACCCCCCAGCATATAGCCATATTGCCTACTGTAGTGTTAAAGACCCCCCCCAGCATATAGCCTACTGTAGTGTTCAAGACCCCCCCCCAGCATATAGCCCACTGTAGTGTTCAAGACCCCCCAGCATATAGCCTACTGTAGTGTTCAAGACCCCCCAGCATATAGCCTACTGTAGTGTTAAAGACCCCCCCCAGCATATAGCCTACTGTAGTGTTAAAGACCCCCCCAGCATATAGCCTACTGTAGTGTTCAAGACCCCCCCAGCATATAGCCCACTGTAGTGTTCAAGACCCCCCAGTATCCAAGACCCCCACTGCCTTTTAGTGTTAGCCCACTGTAGTGTTCAAGACCCCCCAGCATATAGCCTACTGTAGTGTTCAAGACCCCCCCAGCATATAGCCTACTGTAGTGTTCAAGACCCCCCCCAGCATATAGCCTACTGTAGTGTTCAAGACCCCCCCAGCATATAGCCTACTGTAGTGTTCAAAAAGACCCCCCCAGCATATAGCCTACTGTAGTGTTAAAGACCCCCCCAGCATATAGCCTACTGTAGTGTTAAAGACCCCCCATATAGCCTACTGTAGTGTTAAAGACCCCCCCAGCATATAGCCTACTGTAGTGTTAAAGGCCCCCCCCAGCATATAGCCTACTGTAGTGTTAAAGACCCCCCCAGCATATAGCCTACTGTAGTGTTAAAGACCCCCCCCAGCATATAGCCTACTGTAGTGTTAAAGACCCCCCCAGCATATAGCCTACTGTAGTGTTAAAACCCCCCCCCCCAGCATATAGCCTACTGTAGTGTTAAAGACCCCCCCAGCATATAGCCTACTGTAGTGTTAAAGACCCCCCCCAGCATATAGCCTACTGTAGTGTTAAAGACCCCCATATAGCATATAGCCTACTGTAGTGTTCAAGACCCCCCCCCAGCATATAGCCTACTGTAGTGTTCAAGACCCCCCCAGCATATAGCCTACTGTAGTGTTCAAGACCCCCCCCCCCCAGCATATAGCCTACTGTAGTGTTAAAGACCCCCCCAGCATATAGCCTACTGTAGTGTTCAAGACCCCCCCAGCATATAGCCTACTGTAGTGTTCAAGACCCCCCCCAGCATATAGCCTACTGTAGTGTTAAAGACCCCCCCAGCATATAGCCTACTGTAGTGTTAAAGACCCCCCCAGCATATAGCCTACTGTAGTGTTAAAGACCCCCCCAGCATATAGCCTACTGTATCAAGACCCCCCCCATATAGCCTACTGTAGTGTTAAAGACCCCCCCAGCATATAGCCTACTGTAGTGTTAAAGACCCCCCCAGCATATAGCCTACTGTAGTGTTAAAGACCCCCCCAGCATATAGCCTACTGTAGTGTTCAAGACCCCCCAGCATATAGCCTACTGTAGTGTTCAAGACCCCCCAGCATATAGCCTACTGTAGTGTTAAAGACCCCCCAGCATATAGCCTACTGTAGTGTTCAAGACCCCCCCAGCATATAGCCCACTGTAGTGTTCAAGACCCCCCCCAGCATATAGCCTACTGTAGTGTTCAAGACCCCCCAGCATATAGCCTACTGTAGTGTTAAAGACCCCCCCCAGCATATAGCCTACTGTAGTGTTAAAGACCCCCCCAGCATATAGCCTACTGTAGTGTTCAAGACCCCCCAGCATATAGCCTACTGTAGTGTTAAAGACCCCCCCAGCATATAGCCTACTGTAGTGTTAAAGACCCCCCCAGCATATAGCCTACTGTAGTGTTAAAGACCCCCCAGCATATAGCCTACTGTAGTGTTCAAGACCCCCCCAGCATATAGCCCACTGTAGTGTTCAAGACCCCCCCAGCATATAGCCTACTGTAGTGTTCAAGACCCCCCCAGCATATAGCCTACTGTAGTGTTAAAGACCCCCCCAGCATATAGCCTACTGTAGTGTTCAAGACCCCCCCCAGCATATAGACCCCCCACTGTAGTGTTCAAGACCCCCCCAGCATATAGCCTACTGTAGTGTTCAAGACCCCCCCAGCATATAGCCTACTGTAGTGTTAAAGACCTACTGTAGTGTTAAAGACCCCCCAGCATATAGCCTACTGTAGTGTTCAAGACCCCCCCAGCATATAGCCTACTGTAGTGTTCAAGACCCCCCAGCATATAGCCTACTGTAGTGTTAAAGACCCCCCAGCATATAGCCTACTGTAGTGTTAAAGACCCCCCCCAGCATATAGCCTACTGTAGTGTTAAAGACCCCCCCAGCATATAGCCTACTGTAGTGTTCAAGACCCCCCCAGCATATAGCCTACTGTAGTGTTAAAGACCCCCCCAGCATATAGCCTACTGTAGTGTTCAAGACCCCCCCCCCCCCCAGCATATAGCCTACTGTAGTGTTAAAGACCCCCCCCCCAGCATATAGCCTACTGTAGTGTTCAAGACCCCCCAGCATATAGCCTACTGTAGTGTTAAAGACCCCCCAGCATATAGCCTACTGTAGTGTTCAAGACCCCCCCAGCATATAGCCTACTGTAGTGTTTAAAGACCCCCCCAGCATATAGCCTACTGTAGTGTTAAAGACCCCCCAGCATATAGCCTACTGTAGTGTTAAAGACCCCCCCCAGCATATAGCCTACTGTAGTGTTCAAGACCCCCCCCCCCTACTGTAGTGTTAAAGCATATAGCCTACTGTAGTGTTCAAGACCCCCCCAGCATATAGCCTACTGTAGTGTTAAAGACCCCCCCAGCATATAGCCTACTGTAGTGTTAAAGACCCCCCAGCATATAGCCTACTGTAGTGTTCAAGACCCCCCCAGCATATAGCCTACATATAGCCCACTGTAGTGTTAAAGACCCCCCCAGCATATAGCCTACTGTAGTGTTAAAGACCCCCCCAGCATATAGCCTACTGTAGTGTTAAAGACCCCCCCATATAGCAGTGTTACCCCCCAGCATATAGCCTACTGTAGTGTTCAAGACCCCCCCAGCATATAGCCTACTGTAGTGTTAAAGCCCCCCCCCAGCATATAGCCTACTGTAGTGTTCAAGACCCCCCCCAGCATATAGCCCACTGTAGTGTTCAAGACCCCCCAGCATATAGCCTACTGTAGTGTTCAAGACCCCCCCAGCATATAGCCTACTGTAGTGTTAAAGACCCCCCAGCATATAGCCTACTGTAGTGTTCAAGACCCCCCCAGCATATAGCCTACTGTAGTGTTCAAGACCCCCCAGCATATAGCCTACTGTAGTGTTAAAGACCCCCCCAGCATATATAGCCTACTGTAGTGTTAAAGACCCCCCCCCAGCATATAGCCTACTGTAGTGTTAAAGACCCCCCCAGCATATAGCCTACTGTAGTGTTCAAGACCCCCCCCAGCATATAGCCTACTGTAGTGTTCAAGACCCCCCCAGCATATAGCCTACTGTAGTGTTCAAGACCCCCCCAGCATATAGCCTACTGTAGTGTTAAAGACCCCCCCCCCAGCATATAGCCTACTGTAGTGTTCAAGACCCCCCCAGCATATAGCCCACTGTAGTGTTCAAGACCCCCCAGCATATAGCCTACTGTAGTGTTCAAGACCCCCCCCAGCATATAGCCTACTGTAGTGTTAAAGACCCCCCCAGCATATAGCCTACTGTAGTGTTCAAGACCCCCCCAGCATATAGCCTACTGTAGTGTTCAAGCCTACCCCCCCCAGCATATAGCCTACTGTAGTGTTAAAGACCCCCCCCCAGCATATAGCCTACTGTAGTGTTCAAGACCCCCCCAGCATATAGCCTACTGTAGTGTTCAAGACCCCCCCCAGCATATAGCCTACTGTAGTGTTCAAGACCCCCCCAGCATATAGCCTACTGTAGTGTTAAAGACCCCCCCCAGCATATAGCCTACTGTAGTGTTAAAGACCCCCCCCAGCATATAGCCTACTGTAGTGTTAAAGACCCCCCCCAGCATATAGCCTACTGTAGTGTTAAAGACCCCCCCCAGCATATAGCCTACTGTAGTGTAAAGACCCCCCCCCAGCATATAGCCTACTGTAGTGTTAAAGACCCCCCCAGCATATAGCCTACTGTAGTGTTAAAGACCCCCCCCCAGCATATAGCCTACTGTAGTGTTAAAGACCCCCCAGCATATAGCCTACTGTAGTGCTCGCGAGCCCAAACACCGTGTGTGGCGTGCCTGTTATGTTTCCGGTCTAGCTAGATCCGGTGGGTGTTTCTACGTTACTAGTTGTTACAACAGCATGTGAAAAAAAACTACAAGTTTGCTAGGCAAAAAGAACGTTAATTCCACAATAAAAAAATTGTTGCTGTTAAAATGGGTTTGCGTTAACACCGTTAATAATAGGTTTAACTTGTTAAAATAGGATCTGGCAGGTGGGGGGGAACCCTAAGATCCAAATTTAAATGACTGTAAATAACCCTACTACTTCTAGCTTATGTTAATAAAATCTATCCTATGATAACTCTCCTAACGGCCAGGAATTCAATTTTCATTAGATCTAAATTATGATTGACGTGATAACTGCGTGCCAAATTAATGGCAGCACACAAGGCCATATTGCCTCCTGAGTTACCACATTGCAAAGTCTATTTTTAGGCAGAGTCCGACGCAGTCACTCCACAGAAAAACACTCCGGGGCTATTTTCACATCCCGCTAACTTCACGGAGAACAATGGGGGCAGAACACCATCACCAATAATCCAAGATCCACGTGTCCAAGATCCACGTGTCAAAGCAATTTGTAAGCGAAAATGAGAAATATTTCCTTCAAAAGGTGAGAAAGATGATAAAAGTCAGTCTAGGTAAAGTTCTTCAACTACCATTCACTTCCAAATCCTGCTGTATGGACTTGTTTCATGATGTTCCAGCCACTGCAGTCACTGAACCCAAAAGTTAGCTTCAAAGAAAGATTATGTTTGTCTCTGCATACACTGTATGAGAGAGGTACACCTATAAGAGCTCATTTCCTCTCCATGTGCCTTAAGGAGGAAATCACTCAGGGACGATTACGGCTATTTTCATAAGTCAGCATCAATGCTGCTTTGTAAAGACACACACACACACACACACACACACACACACACATTCGACTAACACACACGCAGTAATATGGAGCCCACAGCTGGGGTATATAATCTAACCACTAACTGCAAATGAAGCAAGGAACACATCAGGGGCTCAGATTAGATGGAGCTGGCAGAGATGGAAAATGAGGCTGCCATTGATGTCCTCGTGCCTTTTTCTTCCAGGTTGTCGGTCATTTTTGGGCATTATTGCCTTTCTCTCAGTGTTTGTTCCATTTATTCAGTCTGCCTCTCTCTCTCTTTCACAACCCCCCCCCACACACACACACAGAGTTATCACTGGCCTACAGGGACCCATTACTTCTGTGATCCAAGGCTTTTATATGGTGGCTTGGTCTTAAAAATGGGCATTTATTGCTCCCCTGATAAATTGTGTGTGTGTTGTGTGTATGTGTGCGTGTGTGTGTTTGTATGCGTGTTATTCATTCAATCTGCTGTTTGCTTGGTTCTGTTTGGAATAGCTGGACACAGATACAATAAGAGCCTCCACATGCACATGCATATTGTTTGTGTGTGTGTGTATGTGTGTGTGTGTGTGGATTGCGTGTATATTAAAGAATTTAAAGAGTCTAAAGTGAGAAAATTGAGAAACAGAAAAGGCCATAAAAAAGCTATATGTAACCTTTTAAACCCACATTACTACGGTGAGATGAAGGCTGCCAAAAAGTAGTGTGGTCCACTGGTACTGAATTTGATCAAACACACACATACACAGCAGAACTCCCCACTGCTAGGAATCTACCTTGCCGGAAGGACAGTGGGCAGCAGCTCACAACTTTCTGACAAACTTTCTGTTAACCGTAGCCCTTCCAAAAGGAGGACACACTGATATGTATTTCTTTTAAACCCATACCCCATAAAAGCCCAGATTATCAAAGTCAAAGATAAGATACTGTTCCCCAGAGAGGAAATTCATGTCCTTGAGCTGTTGGTGTGGTGGGTGCTACTTTAACAGACGATGGACAACTGGGCATCCCACAGTTAGTGGGCTATTAATGGCATCACACCACGTTACATTACGTTTCTTTAACGTGGCTACAGCTTGTCCAAACTGCAAATAAGAACATCTGGTTTTCAGGCATCACATGCCTCTATAAGGACAAATGAACCAATGGAAAACAAAATCATATGGTCTGTAAAGGGAGATATTGAAGCCGGATCCCCAATAGGATATTCTGTGAGACAAAACCAGGAGAGACATAGAGCCAATCAGAGGCCTTTGTTTTGATAATAAGAGCTAACTATAATTATATAACAAAACAAATCAATGAGACTTAAAGGAAAAGTAAGTTTGAATCTCACAGTGCCCTATCCACTCCATCCCTGTTAGTAGTGATGGGAGAATTAGTATAATTGAAATTTTGGCTCTGAACGACTAAGAAATGTATGTATATTTGTATATTTGGCAACAATATGAGCGTTTGAAACATACTGAGATTACAGGTGGACAATGGAGTGGTTTGAAAAGATTCTACAGACAATCTGATTCTTTTATTCTGCTTTTCCTTCTCTTGTCCTCTGTTTCCAACCTCCATCGGGGCCCTGATGATGAACTTTAGGTACCTTTTCATTACTTTCACTGAGCTAAAATTGCAATTCCTTCCTGGTCTGTTAATGTTGTTTTGTTTCTGAGAGCTTATACGTTGAACTCAAGCGGCTAAAGCAAAGAAATGTGTAAAGTTGTAAAAGGTATGTGACCCAAAAAAAACATCCCTTGCGCATGTTTTGAAATTATTTATTTTTCTGGAAAACGTCTCTTAAGATCTCAAAATATCCCAGTGATTTTCCAAAATGGTCCAACCATTATCCAACCATTCTGCCACTCTTTCCCGATCTTCCCTCTCTCCATTGCTCACTAGTCTTCTCATCCTCTCCTTCATCCTGTTTTTTTCTTCTCTCTATCTATATCTGTCATTGACAGCTCTATCTGCTCTGAGTTAAAAAGGGATTTTACCACTCAGGTAACCATCTATCTTCATCTTACAGTCTCTCTGTGGATGTATAACGCTGCTAAAATGGCTTCACTCTGAAATAGACTGACAGCTCCATACAGCTCTCAGAGCGACGTTTTAATGGGAGCTGTGATTCAGAATCACCATGGCTTATCCCAAAAGGAAAGCTTCAAACTTAAGAGGATTTGGTTTTTTTTCTTCTCTTGCCATTACATAGCCAGAATGAGTTTTACTAATATTCTTTTATCCTCCTTTCAGTTATGAGATGAGTCATTTTACTCACTAATCACTCAGGCCTGAAGGCATGGCTGAACACAGGGCTGTAGTACTCGGGACTCCGACTCGAGACGTTTTTCTATTGTCTAGGACTCGTCTTGGACTCGCCAAATATTCTAGTTGGTCTCAACCGAGTCCAGCTCTCTAACCATTGATGAAGCACTTGTTCAGAAAACAGATATTGGTTTAATTCAAAATCCATGCAAACACCTGTGTGTGTCATCTGTTGCATTTTCCATCGGCAGTCCACAATGTTCTTGTTACACCAGAATAAAAAGACTCAACATCTAAAATGCTTGCTTTTTGAGTATTACACACGCATGTTACATATTACCACACATATGTAAAGTAAACTGAAGGTGAACGCCGCTGAAATGTTGCCTTTGTAAAAGTAAACCAGGTTTCTTGTCCAAAAGATAGATACTGGTAATACCATAATGTCACACATGTTCCCATTATTATCCCATTGGATTTCATATATGAATTCAGACTAAATCCCCATTATTATAATGTTAAATAACATTCCTCCAGCTCGGCTTGTTCATAAACAAGCACAGTGATGTAGACAATGACAGACAGTGTTATTTAATATTATTCTAATTAAACTTACTTTGCTTAAGGCTGTTGCTTCCTTAACAAAGCATTTATGTCATTAACCGGGCCACTTGGCATGCAGACTTATGGGAAAGATTTAGCTTGCAGTGTATAGTCACCAACTCCACATGATCTCTAGAATCTATCAAAAAAACGTAGTGTGATTATGCTTCCCACGCAGCGATGAGGACAACAGTCACTGTAAAGTTCAAAATGGCTGACAGCTTAAACTAAACTCCAAGGTAATATATGCCCTCTGGTAACAAGCAGACATCTGCAATATTTTCATAAAACATATTCACATGTATCCATCTTCTTCCAGCTAATGTCAGTTTGATCCAACGGACTGATGATTACAAGTTGTGTCATAACGCTTTATTTAGCCTTATTTAGCCTCTCCTCCAGGAGACCACAATGGGACTTATTATGGAAAACATATGTATGGTAGTGATTGGGCAGAGACTGGGTATTGTTCAAAAATGTTCGTACAGGTACCAATAGGCCCGGGCGACATGGAGAAAATCAAATATCACAATATTTGTATACAAATATCTCGATATCGATACCGCAATGATATTGTAGTGTTGACTATTGGTGCTTTCACAAAATATTTACACAATGAGATTTTTGTAATGTGTTTTTATTTATATCAGTAATGTGAATATAATGACTTTTTCTTCAGCTCCTACTACATGAGCCGTGTCTCTGTGTAATGTAGAGGTTTTCCTGTGTGTCTTTGCGACCTGTAACATTAGACAGCCAATCACAGACATGACTAAATCTTGGTAGGATCATGCTGCATGCTAATTGGCTCGCTGACTCTGAGGAGATTGACTCCGCATGTATTGAAAATGGATATTGAACGACAAGGCATTTTACTCAATTCTCGATACTTTAGAGGCAATTCGGTCTGTGCCTAAAATGTATTGAATTCGCTACTCGCCACAAACACATATAATGTCGAAAAAGTCTCAGTTTGTCGTAAAACTGTTGAAGTAAAAGACTACTCACCCAAAGGCCGTATAGCTGATGTCTCACTAAAGCTACAATGTCTGCGTGTTTGGTACCTATGTAAAGTTACTCACACAAGCAGTGGGTCTCGCTCACTCTCTTTTCTCAGCTGATAAAAAGATACAGGATGAAACACATCAGGTGAGATAACGTTATATGTGTTTTGGAACATAGCTAAGCTAGCTAGCTAGCTAGCGAGCAAGCCGAGCATCAAGCAAGACGATGTATATTGTGCGAGACGAGGTATGTAGTTCACCGAGCGGTTTCACACAAAACTAAGTGCTACTACGACAAACTGAGACTTTCTTCAGTTGCAAAATGATCTCTTAAACTGACACATGTGTAATTCATGGCTCAATTGAAACGGGATCAAAACAGATTTAGTTTCTCCCCATTCACTACCATACATATTTTTTCCAAAAGAAGGCACTTTTCTCTCTCTATTCTGCACTAAACACAGTGGATGTGAACTACTGTTTGTATCTGTCTGTCAATGTAACCCCAGAGCTGCCATTTACAACCTCTCCTTCTTTACACTCAAATACAAAGCTAACAACTTGCAGCTTTCTCTCAATTAACACTGCAAAAAATGTAAGTATTTACACAGCGGCTGTCGGCCCCCCTGTCAATGTGTTATTATCGCTTTGTCCCATTTGTCATTCCTCCAATCCTACCTCGCTGCTTCCAGCCCACCCACAAATCACAAATGCAATCAAGTCGGCCCTGACAAGGGCCCTCGAATCACCGCCGGCAACCAAAAAAGCGGACGGGATATTTAACCTCTGTACCCATCAGCAGTCACTTGACACAGACACACACACACACACACACACACACACAATTAATGCTATACCGCTGTGACACGCTATAATTCAGAAATCTATTACTGATGGCAGTTTTAAACAAGGCATGATAGTGTGTGTGTGTGTGTGTGTGTGTGTGTGTGTGTGTGTGTGTGTGTGTGCGTGTGTGTGCCTGTTAAATATGTGTTGCAACGGAATGGTGAGGCACTCTCTGATTAGTACTGATTTGTTCTCAGCCTCTCAAGGAAAAAAAAGAGTCTGCACTGAGCAGACACACACACACACACACACACATACACACACTCCGAAGAAAACACACAGAGAGAAAAATGTCAAAATACAACCTGAGACGTTCACTGCATTTCAAACATACTTTTCTGTCAAGCTGTCAAATCTAAAAAAATAACATCAACGGAAACTGAGAGGCAAATTTAGGACAAAGACTCCTCAGGAGGAATGAATGTCTGGGAGAACGAAGGTGAGGGAAGAGAGAGCGAGAGAAGAAAAATAAAGAATGAAAGTCATAAAAGGCTTTCTGCAGCATGGTTTGGGTCCTGGAGTGTCAGTCAGTGCAAACATTAACAATGCAAGTCCATACACCCACAAACACACAGACTCACACACACCTCTACACTCTAAGAAATAAATCCGTAAAATAGCAGAAACGGTACCGGCAGCTCATTACCCGGACTTTCTACCATCATTAAAAAACATAACTTTTCAGTTAAATAACTGTGTCAATGGTAAAAAAAATAACACTTTCTGTTATATTGTAAATTAACAGAAATATTCCTGTAAATCACGTACAAGGGACAATTTCTGTTAAAGTTTACAGTCAAACAACTGTTAATTTACAGATATTTCTTAGAGTGTAGCGTTGTTAGCTCTGGCTAGTTTTCTTTAAAATTACCTAAAACCTAAATAAAAAGTACCATATATTTCATTTGACTGTCAAACTTTCACAAGCCTACAAAACGCCGAAGGAAAAGAAGGATTTGTGCAAAAAAAGTGACAGAGAAAAGTAAAACTATGGGAAAAAAGATTCAGCCTGACCTGAAATTCATACACTTGCACAGAGAGTAGGGAAAAGCAGCTGTGAGTGAGAAAAAAAGGATGATATATGACAACAAAGAAAAGGCTTATAGGAGTGATATAATGTGACACCACCCGCTTCAAACGGTATCAGTCAATTGAACGGGCGTCATCAGTTTGCTTTTGATTCAATACTTTTACGATACATGGGTGCCATTTATTTCTATTCTAGACGCATTGCAACTCATATTGACTATTGCGATTTTCTTTTCCTTCTTTAAAAAAAAAAAGTTGAACTTCTAGAGACAATATACAGTTAATATAAGTAATATAAGTTTCTAAAACCAAATTGTCCACCAGGTAACCATAGTCCTCAGATTGGAAAGATAGTCTAGCTAGCTGTCTGGATTTACCCTGCAGAGATCTGAGGACCAGGTAACCATAGTCCACAGATTGGAAAGATAGTCTAGCTAGCTGTCTGGATTTACCCTGCAGAGATCTGAGGACCAGGTAACCATAGTCCTCAGATTGGACAGATAGTCTAGCTAGCTGTCTGGATTTACCCTGCAGAGATCTGAGGACCAGGTAACCATAGTCCTCAGATTGGACAGATAGTCTAGCTAGCTGTCTGGATTTACCCTGCAGAGATCTGAGGACCAGGTAACCACAGTCCTCAGATTGGACAGATAGTCTAGCTAGCTGTCTGGATTTACCCTGCAGAGATCTGAGGACCAGGTAACCATAGTCCTCGGATTGGACAGATAGTCTAGCTAGCTGTCTGGATTTACCCTGCAGAGATCTGAGGACCAGGTAACCACAGTCCTCAGATTGGACAGATAGTCTAGCTAGCTGTCTGGATTTACCCTGCAGAGATCTGAGGACCAGGTAACCATAGTCCTCGGATTGGACAGATAGTCTAGCTAGCTGTCTGGATTTACCCTGCAGAGATCTGAGGACCAGGTAACCATAGTCCTCGGATTGGACAGATAGTCTAGCTAGCTGTCTGGATTTACCCTGCAGAGATCTGAGGACCAGGTTACCATAGTCCTCAGATTGGACAGATAGTCTAGCTAGCTGTCTGGATTTACCCTGCAGAGATCTGAGGACCAGGTAACCACAGTCCTCAGATTGGACAGATAGTCTAGCTAGCTGTCTGGATTTACCCTGCAGAGATCTGAGGACCAGGTAACCATAGTCCTCGGATTGGACAGATAGTCTAGCTAGCTGTCTGGATTTACCCTGCAGAGATCTGAGGACCAGGTAACCATAGTCCTCGGATTGGACAGATAGTCTAGCTAGCTGTCTGGATTTACCCTGCAGAGATCTGAGGACCAGGTTACCATAGTCCTCAGATTGGACAGATAGTCTAGATAGCTGTCTGGATTTACCCTGCAGGGATCTGAGGACCAGGTAACCATAGTCCTCAGATTGGACAGATAGTCTAGCTAGCTGTCTGGATTTACCCTGCAGAGATCTGAGGACCAGGTAACCATAGTCCTCAGATTGGACAGATAGTCTAGCTAGCTGTCTGGATTTACCCTGCAGAGATCTGAGGACCAGGTAACCATAGTCCTCAGATTGGACAGATAGTCTAGCTAGCTGTCTGGATTTACCCTGCAGAGATCTGAGGACCAGGTAATCATAGTCCTCAGATTGGACAGATAGACGGATTTACCTTGCACAGATAGTCCTCATAAATCCACCAGAGTTTAAAATTTCAACACAAAGAAAGTGAAAGGTAATGGACATCCCGCCAAAAAGAGGGACATCCAATGTAATTTTTTCCGGCGGCACCGGAGCAATCCCAGAAGTGGAACGTCTTGGAGACTGATTGATTGATCAGTTGCTGACACATTCAGATCAGCTGAATTCAGTCAGGTTATGCAGCGTTGAAATAGCACCGACATCCTCAACATGTCTGGAACCGGTCGAGGTAGATGACCTGGCACGCATTTGCATTGCTGACATTATAAATACTGTATTGTGTCAACAGTTAACTTCATTTCATATTGTATGTGGCGTTTTCTTTTGCGGCGTGCAAATATTCTACCAAAACAAGTTCCTTCCTGAGACTATTTAGCAGAACCACTGTCTCTAACATCGGAGCTAACGCCGCCCAAGAGGAATTTGATAGGTGTAAAGACATGCAAATAACCCAGAGCATTTGTGTCTCCTATCCCAGAATGTATGTGTGGTGCAGCCAGACAGAGATAGATCTGACAATTCACGACTACACGTCAACTTTTCCCAGTAATCTTAATGGCATTGGGCTGATTTCCTACCTGTGCTACAATACTTACAGCTCTAGTGAGGCTAACCATGCCTGCACACGTTTACTGTATAGATCTGATAATGTGAATAGTTAATTTCACACTCAATTGTATACCTGTTTATCTTTTTTTTTTTCTCAATTTTTTGTTATTTTTAATATAGTGTTTTCTTGTCTTGTAATTACTCTCCATATTACCATTAATACTCTTTTATATTCATATCCTCGTCCTCTCGGCTTTCTTGTCTCAGCTGCTGCAACAGCTCAATTTCCCTTCAGGGATCATTAAATCTTCATCCACTCTATCTAATTCACAGAAAGGCTAGAAAGAGAGCTTGCCTGGTACAAATGAACACCTTTTCTGTCATTCTCGGACTTGAAAAGCACAGAAACACACAACAGCGACTTCGGTGTTGTTTTGCCGATATGGGGTTTAACTGGTTCTGAAGACTACTTCTTTCCAGAAAATTAAACAATAAAACATGTATTAAGACAGATAAACATATGATGCAGAACTAGAGAGAGGACAACAGGGGAAAGACAAACAAACAAAGACACAGACAAAGAAAACAGTAACAGCAGAAAGCCATGCAGTGGCTGTGGTGATGGGAGCTTTTTGCAAGAGATGACCACAGCCTCAAAGAAATAAAAATGAAAGATATCTTTGATTACTCCTCCTCTGAGAGAAGATTAGGGCTCTGTTCATTCCCACTTGAGCCCTTCCATCTCTCCTTGTTTTTTTGGTATCTGTGGCAGTAAAAGCCAGAGGTGGGACCAAGTCACTGTTTGGAAAGTCTCAAGTAGTCTCAAGCAAGTCAGTGAGCACATAGTGAAGAAAGAAAGCTAGCAACCAACAACGTCAATGGGATCTTTATGTTATCCCGTGTCTGAAGGATACGTAAGCCTGTGAGTGTTAATGATAATAACTTGATAAATGTGTGGGTTGTCTCTCTATGCCCTAGTGGTCAAAACTATTGACCTTCACCAACACTTGTACTTTTAAACTTTTAAGGACATTTTTCAGACATGACGTATTTTCAATTGGCCGTCTAGCAAATTTGATTTTGATTGGATGGGCGAGTGACAAAAAGTAAGGGAGAGTCAATAAAGGAAACTCTTTCTGCCTTTGTGTCAGTCTGGCAGTTTGTCTCTGCCCTTGTCTCCATTTTATTTGGTTTCTTTCACAGTTTCTGTCTCCTTTGTCCATCTTTGTGGATGCTCATCTGTCGGCTTCTTTTGTGTCTTTTTCCATTTACATGGTTGTGTGAAGTCTTTCTTTGTGTTCTACAGCGAGTATAGGCCCTCTTTTAGTGTCTGTGTGCCTGCTGCAGGCATTATCTCTCCAGACTGTCTGCATTCTGTGAAGTCATTTTTGTCTCGTATTGTCTGTCCTTATATCTTTGTCTTTTTAATAAAAGAAAATCTCAAACTTTCCTTTTATTATGCTTTTTAAAGTCAGTATTTAATCTCTTACCTTTCTCACTGTTTGTCATTCCCATTTTCATTCTGTCTTCATGAATGAGATATCGTCATTTGGTTTCAGTGTCTCGGTCACGTAGTTTTGATTTTTTTTTTTTATGCGTGCATGGGACTAACCTGACGACCCAGATGGTTTGTTAACACAGATATATTTGAGAACCGGTCATTGGGAACTGTTTGGGAAAGGGCAGACACTTTCAAGGAATACCAGGCAGGTGATTGGATGAACCCTCTGTCGATTGCTTCCGCCCCTGTCGCTGCTAGTAGCTCCTCACCGGACTCTGATGGCTTCAGTTTGCTGCTGTTCAGACACCAATGCATTACTTCCAGCCTGGCAAGATGTACAGTGGGTACGGAAAGTATTCAGACCCCTTTAAATTTTTCACTCTTTGTTTCATTGCAGCCTTTTTCCAAAAATCAAAAAAATTCATTTTATTTCTCAGTAATGTACACTCAGCAACCCATCTTGACAGAAAAAAACAGAAATTTAGAAATTTTTGCATATTTATTAAAAAACAAAAACTGAAATATCACATGGTCATAAGTATTCAGACCCTTTGTTCAGTATTTAGTAGAAGCACCCTTTTGATCTAATACAGCCATGAGTCGTTTTGGGAAAGATGCAACAAGTTTCTCACATCTGGATTTGGGTATCCTCTGCCATTCCTCCTTGCAGATCCTCTCCAGTTCTGTCAGGTTGGATGGTAAACGTTGGTGGACAGTCATTTTCAGGTCTCTCCAGAGATGCTCAATTGGGTTTAAGTCAGGGCTCTGGCTGGGCCATTCAAGAACAGCCACAGAGTTGTTGTGAAGCCACTCCTTCGTTATTTTAGCGGTGTGCTTAGGGTCATTGTCTTGTTGGAAGGTAAACCTTCGGCCCAGTCTGAGGTCCAGAGCACTCTGGAAAAGGTTTTCGTCCAGGATATCCCTGTACTTGGCCGCATTCATCTTTCCCTCGATTGCAACCAGTCGTCCTGTCCCTGCAGCTGAAAAACACCCCCACAGCATGATGCTGCCACCACCATGCTTCACTGTTGAGACTGTATTGGACAGGTGATGAGCAGTGCCTGGTTTTCTCCACACATACCGCTTAGAATTAAGGCCAAAAAGTTCTATCTTGGTCTCATCAGACCAGAGGATTTTATTTATCACCATCTTGGAGTCCTTCAGGTGTTTTTTAGCAAACTCCATGCGGGCTTTCATGTGTCTTGCACTGAGGAGAGGCTTCCTTCGGGCCACTCTGCCATAAAGCCCCGACTGGTGGATTGCTGCAGTGATGGTTGACTTACTACAACTTTCTCCCATCTCCCGACTGCATCTCTGGAGCTTAGCCACAGTGACCATTGGGTTCTTCTTTGCCTCTCTCACCAAGGCTCTTCTCCCCGATAGCTCAGTTTGGCCGGACGGCCAGCTCTAGGAAGGGTTCTGGTCGTCCCAAACGTCTTCCATTTGAGGATTATGGAGGCCACTGTGCTCTTAGGAACCTTAAGGGCAGCAGAAATTTTTTGTAACCTTGACCAGATCTGTGCCTTGCCACAATTCTGTCTCTGAGCTCTTCAGGCAGTTCCTTTGACCTCATGATTGTCATTTGCTCTGACATGCACTGTGAGCTGTAAGGTCTTATATAGACAGGTGTGTGGCTTTCCTAATCAAGTCCAATCAGTATAATCAAACACAGCTGGACTCCAATGAAGGTGTAGAACCATCTCAAGGATGATCAGAAGAAATAGACAGCACCTGAGTTACATATGAGGGTCACGGCAAAGGGTCTGAATACATATGACCATGTGATATTTCAGTTTTTGTTTTTTAATAAATATGCAAAAATTTCTAAATTTCTGTTTTTTTCTGTCAAGATGGGTTGCTGAGTGTACATTACTGAGAAATAAAATGAACTTTTTTGATTTTTGGAAAAAGGCTGCAATGAAACAAAGAGTGAAAAATTTAAAGGGGTCTGAATACTTTCCGTACCCACTGTATTTCCATGTAATATGTGATCCTCCGATTCTAGCATTATCTTGTGATATCGCAAGAATATATCTGCCGTTAAAGATAAGCATGGGACAGGGTGTCATATATATATGTGACAAAGACAGCCATGTACTACACACACTCACACACGCACACACACACACACACACACACACACACACACACACACACACACACACACACACACACACACACACACACACACACACACACACACACACACACAAATCCATACATACTTTTCTTTGATTGGGCTTTCATATGCTGATGATGCTGACATACACAGATGATTATTTTTTTTTGTCATTTGTTAATACATTTCTCTCAATCATCCTCTACCTCTCTTTCCATCTGTGTATTTTTTCTGTCTCTCTGTCTTCAGTCCCCCCCACCTCCCCCTTCTCTCTATGATATTTTTTTTATGTTTCAGACCGCGGCCGTGGTGATGGGTGCTCAAAACATCGACTGGCTTTGATGTTTGATATTAGTGTGAGTTTGCCTCGCTCAGCTTGGGGCTTAAAGCTAATAAGAGGTGTGTGTTTGTGTGTGTGAGCATGTGTGTGTGCATATGCACGTGTGTGTGCGCGTGTGTGTGGCCAAGCAGGGAGTAGAAGAAAAGCATTTCTTTTCTTTTGGCGATTTGCAGGTTTGTGAAAGTTTGACAGTGTAATACATTCACTGTGGTGGCATTTTTTTCTGTTTATTGTTGTGTTTGAAAAAATTCCTAGTCAGAGTTCAGCAAGAATACCAGAGGTGTCCATTTACGAGTGTGTGACTCTTTCCATTTCTAAGTTCTTTGTACAAGTCTCACATACATGACTTTTAGCCTACATTACAGCAAACATATGAAGTTGTATCATGATTATGCAAAATAATATGCTACAAACAATATCTATGCTGTCACCAGGAATGTGGGTATGCATTTTATTCCATTTCCAACGTATTATTTAGGGTCAGTTAACAGGTCTGTCTTTTAATATAGGTATTATTTTTAAAATGTATTCAATAAAACAGGTTTTTGCATCCAATTTAAGAACTCTGCAAGAATTCAGACCGTGAGATTATTATGTCCATGTGGGTAATGAGAGATAGATAAACACTCATGCCCATCCAATCTTGTCAAATTAATAAATTATCATGGGTGTGGACAGTTATTCCATATCAATACAGAGATGATGAAAAAAGAAGTTAACAAAACATTCATTCCAACCCAATCATGCCTAACCCTGATATCTATAAAGTGTCAGGACTATGGACTTCATAACCACGATGTCTAAAGAGTGAGAGAGATGGAGAGAGCGATGGTGCCAATCCAATCTTGTCCGATCAACAAGCTGTCGGCTGTGGGTTACGCTCTATGGCAACCGTATCAACCACATCAATATTATGGAGGTGAGGCGGGAAAGAGGATTATATGACAATTGTGTCGATAATGGAAGCAAAGAGACAAAAGCAAGACGCGTATTTGCTCCTGCGTACATGAACACGCCGTGCCCAACTTCTGAAACATTAAAGAGCGCTGAGTGAACACAGCTTCAAATCTCGAGGGATGCACTGACGATTTCTGGGCCTCGATGCACATGCATGCACCTTAAAAGGATTTCAACATTCATACAGAGCCTTGACTATTGTTTTTCTTTTCATAACAACTAAGCTTGTGACAATCACCTGCAATCTAGCTCCCCCCCAACCTACTGATTACCGGGTCGCTTTTAACAGACGCCATTGTGGAGTAAGAAAAGGTAGCCTTCCAGACAGGGGCGTAAGTTTCATTTCAACATGGGGGGGTGGTGGGGGTGGGTTCTTTGACCCGCCAATGTAGCACAAGTAGACCCGGCTACTGTTTTCTGTTTTCAGCCATATGTTTATGAAGTTGTTTTTTATAAAGATATGCGCATCCCTGTCAACCTGCAAAATCTAATCAGATGGTCTAAAGCAGGGCTCTTCAATGTTTTTTAGGCCAAGGAGCCCTTTAGAATGTATTTTTCCTCTTTGACTCTAACAAAGCAGCATGTTTTTCCAGTAGATCTGCAAGTCTACAGTATTTGCTTTGTACGGATAAAAAATGGCACTTATATTTTATATAGCGTTCCAAGGTCCAGTATGAGCGCATCAGCAGACTTGACATCATGAAAAACATGACTAAAAGCTAGAGACAGACAAGAGACTGACAGACAATTTGTTCTTGTCCTGCCTTATCAGATCTGTAGTCAGCGGGGCAGCATGCAGTCAATACGTTTTCTATGAGAAGGGCTTATAGGACGTGATGGCTATTGCCCCTGACAACCACAGCTCGCATCAATAGATGACATGAGACATATATATATATATATATATATATATATATATATATATATATATATATATATATATATATAGGGAGAGCCAGACATAGCAATCATGCCTGTTCAATCGCATCTGATTTTCAGTACGAGATGTTGGTGTGGTGAGTGCGGGCTGTGGCTGACAGATCTCTCTCTCCATCTCTTTGATAAGTCAGAGACTATGATAGCTAAGGAAAGATGAAGATGGATGAGCGCAATAATTGACATGACTGAGAGATAATAGAAAGAAAGAAAAAAAGAGGGAAGAAGGGAGGGATCATTTGGGTGCAACGTGAAAAAGATCAACTTGGTCAGTGTCTCTTAGAGTCAGATATACAACACAAAAATCCTCCTTTAGAGTCTGTATGGAGCGCACTGGGCAGAGCAGCAGCTTTGTATTAAGAGCGGCAACGGTAGCGAGTAGTATGAAAGTCCGGAAATCTGCGTAAGGAGGTTGGTTGGGGGGGTGGATGGGTCAAACAACACAGGACTGTCACCCAGGAGACCGAGGTGTGTCCTGTTCTTGTGCCACATGCGTGTTCAATAAACAATCACGTCAGCCAAATATATAGAATATAAAAGATAGACAGAGGGAGAGGAAATGCAGGAGACCGAAAGTGTGAAAGAGAAAGCGTGTAGGGCAAGCATGTGTGTGTCTGTGTGAGAGCTAGAAAGTGAGGGAGTGGGCGAGAGAGAGCAAAAGGGCAGAAGTGTGCAAGAGAATGAGAAGGATAGACGGGCCGTCTGATTGCCATTTGGCGTTTGGCAGGTGGAGAGGGACCCCCAGCTGGGTTCACGTCACGATCTGTCTACCAAACTCCATCAGTCTGCCAACTTAGAACGGACAGAAGGAGAGTTGCAGATCTAAAGAAAAGTAAGAAAAGGATGCCTCCTGGGGTGTTCCAGTCACGTCCAGCTAGGAGGAGTCCTCGGGGACGACCCAGGACTAGGTGGAGGGACGTCCAGCTGGGAGGAGGCCTAGGGGAAGACCCAGGACTAGGTGGAGGGACGTCCAGCTGGGAGGAGGCCTAGGGGAAGACCCAGGACTAGGTGGAGGGACGTCCAGCTGGGAGGAGGCCTCGGGGAAGACCCAGGACTAGGTGGAGGGACGTCCAGCTGGAAGGAGGCCTAGGGGAAGACCCAGGACTAGGTGGAGGGACGTCCAGCTGGGAGGAGGCCTAGGGGAAGACCCAAGACTAGGTGGAGAGACGTCCAGCTGGGAGGAGGCCTTGGGGAAGACCCAGGACTAGGTGGAGAGTTTATATCTCCAACCTGGCCTGGGAACGCCTCGGGATCCCCCAGTCGGAGCTGGTTAATGTGGCTCGGGAAAGGGAAGTCTGGGGTCCCCTGCTGGAGCTGCTGCCCCCACGACCCGAGTCCGGATAAGTGAACAAAGATGGATGGATGGATGGATGAATAGGTGGATGGATAAACCTTCAATCCTACAACTTCAAATATAACGTTTGCATTGTTAACAATGGGACAAAACAAGTGAGTGAGTGGATACCTGTAAGAAAGTATACATTATACAATTATTTTCAATTTTGTATTAAAATATGTTTATGACAGTTGTTTTTTATAAAGATATGCGCATCCCTGTCAACCTGCAAAATCTAATCAGATGGTCTAAAGCAGGGCTCTTCAATGTTTTTTAGGCCAAGGAGCCATCAGCTGAAAGAGAGACAGAGCAGGGACTCCTACTATATTTTTGGCCCTATTTTAACGATCTAAGCGCCCAGCATTAAGCGCATGGCGTTTAGGGCGTGTACAAATCCACTTTTGCTAAGGTCGAAAAAAAGGGGCTGTGTGCCAGGCGCATGGTTCAAAAGGTTCTCTCTTCATTAATCAGAGTGTGTGGTGTGAATGTGGTGTGTTTTGTGTTTTGGGGCTTAATATGCAATAAACCAATCAGAGTGTCCCATTCCCTTTAACAGCCAGGAGCGTTTGTACGTTGGTGCATTGCTATTAGGATGGAGGATTTGCTAAACCGGATGGAGAGAAGAAACTGATCTGTTTTAGTTGGTTAAGTGGCGCGATCACTTGCCGCTGCCTGAAGATAAGATAGTAATACGCCCAGAATGCACCAGAACACACCTCCCTGTAAAAAAAACCCCGCCCAGAATGCACCTGAACACACCTCCCTGTAAGACCAGCACACCCAGAATGCACCTATGGGCGCAGGTGCATTAATCATTTAAACGACGAGGGTGCTGGACAGGAAATTGACAACTGCGTTGGTCTTAATCTAGCAAAGACACTTGTACCAAGTGCAAGATAGGGCCCATAATGTATATACCTCTTTAATGGTACATAAAATACTAAGCTATTAAAACAAAGTTGTTGAGATATTCATATATTTATACATCATTGTTTAATGTTAAAATATGAAGTGAATCCTTAAGTTTAAGTCTGTATCAGTGGATAGCACACCTTATCTATAGGCCCGTAAACCTATCAACAATGTTGTGTAAATAATTTAATTTAGTAATTTTTTTTATATGGTGCCCCCCAACTGCAACATCTCTAAGGACAACCCTAGGGGGTCCTGGTCCCAATGATGTAGATCTTTGGTCTAAAGGGTCTTGAGTTAGGGTTAGACCTTAAAGGTGCTAGACACTCAACACATAATTGTTTTCCACCAATATGGGCTGATTTTTTTTGTCTTTACAGTCAGAAAGGAGCACATTTGAATCGGGTTGGCGACCCCAAAAATCACACATGTAAGCGATATCAGTTCAAATCATCTGCCTTTGCAATGGATGAAGGACAAATACAAACTTTGGATTAGATGTGGATTCTTATTTTACTTGCTATATTCATGTCATTGGAATGTTTGAAATAATGCTAATGAGAAAAAAGGGACGTGACTGGACCAGAAGACTAATTATTAGAATCATTAAACACCAAGTACTGCTTGATTTTATCTACCCATACCAACTGGCCCAGACCGCAAAAGATGTCGGCCAACTTAGTAGGACAACTTGTGATGCTCAAATCATAATTGGCTCAACAATAGGTAGGTAGGTACGTAGGTAGATAGGTAGGTAGGCCGTACATGTTTTCTAAATTACATGCAATATAATCCAGAGAGGTTAAACAGAAACCCAGAGAGACATAAGTAGAATCCTACCTGTAGGCAGGGCAGGGTCCATGGTGGGTTTTTCCCAGGAGTTGACTTGTTCCCAGGTAAATCCATTGGTTCCGAGAGAAACGCTGTACCCACAGCTGCTGTACGACTCTTCAAATGTACAGCCACCTGAACAGAGAGGGAAAAAGATGCATACATTGTCAGATGGCTGAGTTTCACTGCAGCAAGCAGTTTGGGTGTAGCGTCTTTTCAAGGACATTTAAACAAGGTGGGGTAGTTTCGGGAGTGTATCTGTTTAAAGTGCAACTAAACAAAACATGGGCTGAGAGGAGCAATAGTGTCACATTATTCTGACTGAAAAGGTTGTCAACAACCACACTTCCTCTTCCTAAATGCCTGACGTCGTCCACTACGATGCATGGACACCCAGCATCCACGCATTGTTGCCTGGAAACACCTTGGGTATGCCATCTGAAGGACGGCCAAACTCTACCACTACCACTTAAAACCCTTACATAGAAAGGGAGCTATAATAATAATTTTAATAAATAGACCCCTTTTCACACTCCATGAATTATAGAGTGCAAATACATTCAACGTCTATTACACCAACGTGGGGTTAGATATAATTACACCCTCTGTTATTTGCCATATTTGTGATAAGAATTACACTCCAGCAAGTTTTTAAATCACATCTTCAATCACTTCAGTAGGATTTGAAATTAAATGTTTAAAAAAAAAAAGGTTTGGCATGCTCATGACGGCATTGACAGCATATAAATATATACACGGGTACGTGAAAAAGAACCCTTTCCTGAAAACTGACAGATGTTGCACAATGTTATTTTTGAAACTGGAGAGGTTGAAATGATTATGAAAATAGCCGCCCATGTGTAAACGTAGCCTATGGCATTGTTAACCCTATTATACTAATGAAGTTATCAGCATGAACTGAAAGAGCGAGCGCACGACAGACACTGTCACCGTTTATCAGAGAAGAGAGAAGGCGGGGGGGGGGGGGGAGAGAGTACGCCTTTATGTGAGAGAGTGAGGGGCAGATGAAGAGGAAGCTTTATGTGTCAACATGATTAAGTCACAGAGTCTCATCGTTATTTCATGGCCCGGATAAGACACATTATCCACCACATTAGCCTTCTCCGCTTGCCCCGAGCTCCCGCACACACACACACACACACACACACACACAGTTCCCTAATTAGACATATGCTTTGACACACAACCATTTGAATTAGTTTTGAAGCATTTGAAATGGGGGGACATCATTGCTTTATTCATGACATCACTTACTACTTACTCTACATCTCCTGAGAGCGTAGGTGTCAGTTTAAACATAAAAAGACAATGGAGAAACTTCTTGACTTTTCAACTGCAACATGGTGTAACAGTAACAGGTGCCACACAATACTTGGAAGTGGCTGAAGCAGGTGTAAATTAAGACAATTCCTATTGGATAGATTTGCTATTAAACTTGGCATCTACTGTACATTGATGGTTCCCAGATGATGACTCCAACTGCCCTGACCTTTCCTCTAGCGCCACCATGGGGTTCACATTTGTGGATTTTAGTGAAATGTCTAAACAACCATGACATTTGGTATGAAAATTCATGTCCTACCAAGGCTGAATTGTAGTAAATATTATCAATTTGTCCAATTCTTTAGTTTAAAACAAATAGCATTCCTATTGCTCTCAGCGGTACGTCGTGTTTTGTGCTATTTAGCAAATGTTAGCATGCTATGGTGGTGACTATTCAACTGCTTAACATCGGCCTGTTGGCATTGTCATCGTGAGCATGTTGTGGATTTTCTTAGGCCCGTTTATCAGTCAAAGAATCTTCAGGGAGGCAGGGTGGTGCAATAACAGAATTTTGAGCCATTTTGTGCCTTCGCTCTTTTTACCCCTAGCCATAAATCAGGCCCACACTTCTCATTGGACATCCCAGCAACCAACATCCCCATATAAGGTCACTCAAACGCCTCACGCTCTTTCAATCAATTAGATAAAGAATTGATGGATTGACTCCCAGACATAGTTACGTTCAGAACGTCACATAGAAGCACCAACCCTAACCCAATTAGAGTCTGCTCAGCGAGTTACTCTGGCATCGAGAATGCTGCTCATTAACTATGCCCTTGTAGCCGAGCTGCACCAATCACATCGGTGTATCTGATATAGGGGGCCAGAGGGGAACTGCACCAATCACATTGGTGTATCTGATATAGGCGGGGCCAGAGGCCAGCTGCACCAATCACATCGGTGTATCTGATATAGGCGGGGCCAGAGGCCAGCTGCACCAATCACATCGGTGTATCTGATATAGGCGGGGCCAGAGGCCAGCTGCACCAATCACATCGGTGTATCTGATATAGGCGGGGCCAGAGGCCAGCTGCACCAATCACATTGGTGTATCTGATATAGGCGGGGCCAGAGGCCAGCTGCACCAATCACATCGGTGTATCTGATATAGGCGGGGCCAGAGGCCAGCTGCACCAATCACATCGGTGTATCTGATATAGGCGGGGCCAGAGGCCAGCTGCACCAATCACATTGGTGTATCTGATATAGGCGGGGCCAGAGGCAAGCTGCACCAATCACATCTGTGTATCTGATATGTGCAGGGCCAGAGGCAAGCTGAACAGATGACTACAGTTTAATCTACCAGTTAGCTCTAATGGTAGCTAAGTGTATGGGTTGTTGTTGTGATTGGTCGTAGTGTTATCAAATGAGATTTTCAAATTCAAGCTTGGTGCCGCTCTTCGAGATGAGCAACTTTCGTTACTCAATGCCAGACCCTTAATCTTTCAGATTTGGGTCTGGATTTCCAGGTTACCACTGTGCTGCACTACAACAATTTGCCCCCTTGGAGACATGAAAAGGGTTAATGTCACGAGGCCTAAGGGCAGCCTCATGACGCGCTAGCACGGCTGTAGAATCTTAGTCTTGGTAAACCAAGAATGTTACATGTCACTTGAACCTCATATGGCTAGTTTAGCTCCAAATTGTCAATCAAAACGCATTCAGAAGCATCAGTGACGTTTGAAGCTTTGGATGGCAATTCAGTGTTATTTATAGTATCAAATCATAACAACATAACCATCATAACAAGAGCAACAGTGGCGAGGACAAACTCCCTTTTAGGAAGAAACCTCAGACAGACCCAGGCTCTTGGCAGGCGGTGTCTGACAGGGCCGGCTGGGGGTGTGATGCACGGTAGCAATTATAGTCACAATGTCGTAAATGATGTGGCAATCTTCATTTGACACAATTTTGGATAAAACACACAGAAATGGTACTGTTCACATTAGGGAAAGAAATTGCCTCAGTCTCATCTGTCAATCACTCTGTTTTTGTTATACGTTTAAAAAAAAACTTAACTATACATTTTTTCTTGAGTTGCGTTTGTAACACTGTGAATCAATCACTCTTGGACTTTAACATAAACGTGTTGAGTCGGCCTCATAGACTGTACAGTCTATGGTCTGCCTTCCGACCCCTGGTGGCCAGTGTCCCACATATACACATACACCCTAAAATGCCCGAAAATGTACAATGCAAAAAATGTATGGTATAGTTTCAAGCCTATCAATTGGTAAATAAAATGTAATAAAAGAAGAAAAAACCCTCCTCAGCTCTATCTGTAGTCTGTGTTAAAAAACAACCTCCAGCAGTGGGTGAAACCTAGGAAAAACACAATTTTTCTTAAAGATATGAAAAAAGCTTTTATAAATTAATCAATACTGAGATAATTAGTCTTTATCGCCCCCTCGTTGTTCTGTGATCTCATTAGAAATGAAAAGAAATCAAAATGATGTCATTAGAATAAAAGTTATAAGCAGGCCAGAGGGGCTGTGGAGGAGCTTTTAGGACCCCAATCAGGGGATGAGAGGGAGAAGTAGCTCCCAGCGGTAGGCGAGACTGTGCCTGTGTGTGTGAGAGAGAGTGGGTGGGTGGCTGTCAATGCCCCCGATCTAGTTCTGAAAATTCAGTACAACACCTCCCTTTTCCGCATCTCATTGACAACATCACACAAACATAATTACACACACATGTACTGTGTCAGAGCATTTGCATAATGATAATATCTGATCGGGGACGGGGATATGTGTGTGTGTGTGTGTGTGTGTGTGTGTGTGTGTGTGTGTGTGTGTGTGTGCGTGAGGGAGAGAAAGACGCTGAACATGGTGGAGATAGAATCATGCATATAGTGAGATATGACCACATGCAGTACAGTTTACGGTAAGTGTGTGTGTGTGTGTGTGTGTGTGTGTGTGTGTGTGTGTGTGTGTGTGTGCGTGCGTGCGTGCATGTGTGCATGCGTGTGTGTGTGTGAGCATGTTGCAGCTGTAAGGGTTTGTGCATAAATGTATGTTAATGCGTAATGCATAAGTGCGTGCATGCATGTTAGTGTGACACCAAAACAAACCGTATCCCTTCATCTCTGCTAATTAACATTCCTGTAACCAATATAATGAAATATTGATATTATGACTCGAGTATGCCAAAACACACACACACACACACATACACAAAACTAAATTTTTACTTAAAAGTTCAGTTAAAAACACACACTGTAAAAATTAACAGCTAAAATCTCACCAAATCACAGTTTTAATGTTATACAGGATCATACTGTAAATGACAAGTGCATTCTGGGAGAAAACAATAATATTACAGCACTGTCTGCGAATGTCACTGAGTTTCTGTTAATACCAATGCATCTCGGGGCAATAATGGAAAAGGAGGGAATTACACTGCAGCCAGTATAGTATTGTAGATTAAAATAATACAGTAAGAAACAGTATGCCGATTTACAGAATACATACCTTCAATTTTTTTTAACCACTGTAAATAAACAGTTGACTTGCAAAGCTGCTCCCAGTACATTACGGTAAATGATTCAGTAGCATTAATCAAAAGGTAAACAAAAATCCAATTATTCGTCCTATTTTTGGAATAGCATCAACACAAACACTGACTGGAAGCCCTCTCAGAACATTATCTTTGGAAAAAGAAAGCTCTGAATGCTGAGGTGACCCTCTCACCTTGTTGTTCTGCACTTGCCAAATAGGAATATTTATCAAAAATCTAATTTCCTTCAGTGGGGAGAGAGAAAGGAGCAGTAATGTGATTGCTGTTTGTTTACAGCCAATCAAATATTTCATATATGCAACATATTTCTCATCAGTATCTGCTGCTCGGTGTATCAAACCGTGTCTCTCCAGGCATTTGGTCACTGTGCTCTTTTAACCCTTGGAAGGTGTTCGGGTCTGTGGGAATGTTTGCTAAAAGAAAAATGATGCTATTTAATATTTCTTCTAACTCAAACTCATTGGCCTGGGCTCATTTCCTCTTTCATTTTCAATGACTACACACGGTACACCCCTGAGTGTATTTAACTGTAGGTGCTATGAGACTACAGTATGTTGTCTATATGCACCGGCTATTCTCACACAACGTTACAACATTGTAGCATTTCAAGCACTTTCACCTGTTCTGTTGAAGTTGAAGAAATCTTGTTTCTATTTTTTTTCTCCCTTTTTTATAATTGAATTTCCTTGTTTTCTCCCAAAAATGAAAAAGATCCTATGATCATAAACATGAGCTCACAGGGGTAAATGGAAAACATGAACAGTAAATGAATGAATATATCACTGGTAATTGAGCTAAAGTAAACATCTATTTAGTATTTTTACGTAAATTGTTATGGCTGTATTGATTTAAAAGCCTAATAATGTGTTGGCTCCACTAGACCGGGAACATTGGCTGTGGAACAAAAAGGGTTAAACTTGTTTTTGTTTTTTTTTATAATTGAGCCATTCCATGTCTTCACTTATGGACCCAATGACAATTGCTTTTTCAATTAAAATATGTTATTGTCAACAAATTAATAACGGGACTTGTTTTGATGTCATTTGTTTGTTAAAAAAAGACTCTCATTAAAGTGTAAAAAGCAGAATGACCTTTCAAAGTGTTAATAGTGATGTGTGCGCACAAGGTGGCATAATCACATTTTATCAATCCTTGATATTAGCTCACTTGCTTCTTTTAAATGTTTCATGACCACACATGCAACATGGCATTATAACTACATCGAAATATAATGTGTGTTACTGCTATAACGTGAAACAAACAGAAGAGATTTGTTTAACATGTTAAGACGTTGTGGTGTATTCATGCATCCACAACTGATTATTCTGCTTGAGCTCACACATTGTCCACTTAGACATGTGGTTCGACATGGATCAGACTTACTCTATATCACTATAATGCGCACAACACACACTGACATTATGCAAGCCAGCTGGCCTTCATCCACAAACACTCACATCCATGCAGAAACAGCAAAGTGATCACACACACACACACACACACACACACACACACACAAGCAGCAAAAATAGCTGTGCCCTGAATACACCTACTTACACATAAACACCATCTCCAATAATAACACTTATTTAAGCAGAATCCCGTCTTTCTCATGTTAAGATACCCATTCCCCTGAGACACCAGAAGCAGCCATTAGAGGCTTTCATGTCAGCCAAAGCTAACACAGTGCGACAGGACCCACGGAGTCCCAAACCAGAAGGAGGCACCCTGAGGCGAATGGCTCTAAAGAGTCTGTTTACTGCTCACTTAGATAACATCTACTGATCCTGAGTGTGACTGTGTTTTCAAGTGTAAGTGTGTGTGTGTGTAGGAGCAAACGAGGACATGTTGCTGTGTGTTCATGTGTTCATGTGTGTGTGCGGCAGAGCACTTTCTATGTCAGAAGTGGAAAGTGACCAAATAATACAACAAGTCCTTCAAGCCACACGACCACATTGGTTGTTTCTTCCTACACTCTAACTGTGTGTGAGTCTGTGCACACGTTTGTGTGTGTGCACTCCTATCTTGTCTCTTAGTTAACTCATATTAAATCCATTGTCAGCTAACATGCCAAGATCCCTAAATAGACCCATTAAGTCATTTAAAAACATATGCCATCTGCCTCCATGCACCCCTCGCGCACACACACACACACACAGACACACACACGCACACATACAAAAACACACCCTGCGGCCCATAAAGTCACTGGCTTAACACTAAATGCAATTACTACCACCCCAATAAGCCTGAATAATAGGAGAAAGCAGACAGAGGTTTCTTAGCGTAACACACACAGAGACATGTTTGAGGGTGTGTGTGTGTGTGTGTGTGTGTGTGAGAGAGAGAGAGAGAGAGAGAGAGAGAGAGAGAGAGAAAGAGAGAGAGAGAGAGCACAAGATAAAGTGCTGAGCAACCAAAAATGCATAAAGAGGGTTGGGGTGTTAAGTGAAGTCAGTTCTGGATTCAAAAGCAAAAAGTTGTGAGGTGAGAAGTTTGTGTTTTGCATGTGTGTGTGTGTGTGTGTGTGTGTGTGTATGTGTGTGTGTGTGTCAGCATCTGGAGAGTAGGATGACAAAAGATGAATGTTTAATAGAGTAACAAAGTAAAACAGAAAACATCTGTTGCCTTGACCATCTGTCTGTCTGTCTGTCTGTCTGTCTGTCTGTCTCTAAGTGAGACAAATGTAGAGAAGTCTTTAGGAATTTTGTTCAACTGGGAAAGTGCTACTTGTTTTTTAATGCTAGCTTGTATTGGCCATGTTCCACGCTTTACAGAGACAAAGACACATTATGGGAATATTCGGGAAGATGCTGACGGTGAAGGCCGCTGATCAGTCCTGTGAGTTAAATGTCTGCTACATCAAAGTTTATCATCAAATGCATTACCATATCCCATTTAGAGAATACACAAAGGTACCTCAAGCTAGTGTTTTGTTTTGAGAAAGTTTGATAAAATTCTGCCGTTTTCAATTAGCTTTTTTAATGCAACACTTGAAACTGCAAATAAAATTAGGTGAGTAGGTGAGTGGAAAACTGACTATTGTTTATGTGATTTCATATCTCAGGAAGTCTTCTTCTTGATGTAGGAAAGAGAGGGAAGGAGCTTCAGTGAGCCTGTGTGAACGAGCGATTAAGCAAAGGCAGTGTGGGATTGTCTTAAATCTCCTTCTCTCTCTCCAGTACAGTATGTGTTTATGCGTGTGTGTGTGTGTGTGTGTGTGTGTGTGTGTGTGTGTGTCTAAAGGGGAGGAAGTGGTTTCCTGAAGGGCTCTATTGTGACTTTAATTATCTGCTACATAAATCAACAGAGGACCTGCGTTATAACCTTTAGTTCTGCATGAAGGAACAGAAAAAAAAACGTCACCACTGATCACTTTCACTGGCTTTTCACTGGCTGTCACACACACACACACACACACACACACACACACACACACACACACACACACACACACACACACTTCAAGATTCATGACCACACCTACATGACCAACACACAATGATCACACACAAACACACACTAATGCCTGGATGCATGTAGGTACTCAATTGAATCAATTGGTTTGGACAGAGGGGTGACTACAAAGGAGAAGTAGGAAGATTGGAATGCATTGGAGATTGATGTGCGCGCACACACACACGCGCATACACACACACACACACACACACACACACACACACACACTTTTACCCACACATATCTTCTGTTTGAAATGACTGGTTGCAGCAAACAGTCATAGTAAATTAGAAGAGAAGAAGAAGCAGACAAAGGAAAAAAGCCTGACCTACAACCAATCAGAGCAACGAAACACAACCTCACAACCAATCAGAGAACAAAAACATGACCTACAACCAATCAGAGCAAGGAAACATGACTTACAACCAATCAGTGAACAAAAACATGACCTACAACCAATCAGAGCAATAAAACATGACTTACAACCAATCAGAGAACAAAAACACGACCTACAACCAATCAGAGCAAGGAAACATGACTTACAACCAATCAGAGAACAAAAACACAACCTACAACCAATCAGAGCATAAAAACATGACCTACCACCAATCAGAGCAACGGAACATGACCTACCACCAATCAGAGCAGCGAAGCTTGTGTGAACTTTACATATCTGAATTGTCAACGATCCTTTGTGATCGGCCCGCCACGGTTCTCTTGGGCAGGAAATCTGTCTGTGAATGTGTGTGTGTGTGTGTGGGGGGGGTCTCGGCCAATATATCTGGTTGCTGGCAAATAGAAAGAGCTCAATTTAGTTGGTTTGGCCCTTATTAAAGTACTTTTACTTAATATTGCAACATTTTGAAAGCAGGACTTTTACTTGTAGTGCAGTATTTTCCCAGTGTAGTATTAGTACTTTTACTGAAGTAATGGATCTAAAGACTTCTTCCACCACTGCCACTATACTCAGCGTCTTACGTCTTATGTGGTTTGACTGTCACAAACTGCCAGACTTTTCTAAAAGTGTTAGAGATGGTCTGAATCACAACATGACTCATGTGAAAGCCACACACACACACACACACACACACACACACACACGTAGCCAGTGACATTGACACTCTCCCTTTGTCGCACACATGCAAACCCTCTGGGAACTCTCTGTCTCACACACACACACACACACACACACACACACACACACACACACACACACACACACACACACACACACACACACAGGGGTAGATTCTGTGAAGTTCCTGATGAGGTCCTGTTACTATTAGCATGCTAATCCTGCTCAGGATTACACTGCTGTCTGAGCACAGAGCTCTGCATTAATAACCAGTCCCCCCCCCCTGCTCTCTCTCACACTCAATTTCACTCCCACAGACGGATACACTCTTCTACTCTCTGAGCATCTCTATAAACTAACATTTTTTTCGGCAGGCTTCTCAAGTCTCTGTTGTTCACTCAAATTTGAATCAAAAGAAGCACTATTACAGCAGAACTGTCAGAAAAAAAGGATACATTCATAAGACACTCACATTTGCACACACTAACAAGCCCAAACATGGTTTCAAAGTAGACGTTACAAAAAACGTATTCAGAAAAATAAAAAGATATATTCTCTTTTCTTCACATTGTTTTGCTATCTGTGCCTCTCATAACACTTTCTGTATGCACAAAACTAGATGAGCAGCACACAAATAGTATGAGAAAGTGTTCTTTGATGCACGCACACAAACACACACACACACACACACACACACACACAGACACACTAATATACACACACACACAGAGACAGACACACACACACACACACAAGGTTTAATCTCAATGCTCTCATTAACATCCTGCGAAACAGAGACAAAAAAAGGAAAAGCAGCAGTTTGTCAGTACTACTACTACTGCTGTTACAACTACTTGCAGCTTTTACTAATCAAAAATAGTTATTATAATTATCCCCATCATAAATCAAGGCAAATAGATGGGAAAGCATGCTCACATGTCTACGTATTTCTACTGAGGATGGCCGACATAATGAACTCGTAACAATGGTAGTGTCGTCCCATCCGTTCAGATATGTCTTGACCTTGTTATTGACTTCCCTCGTTGTTATGACATTTATATAAAGAGGTTGCATATGTAGTTGGAAATGAGCATTGTCCAACAGCAATATTTTAAGAACACGTATGCACAATTTCAATGTTACCCGGTCACCTGACAGTTAAGTGTCTTTACAATTAAATCTATCTGAGATAAGGTAGGTCGGGGCGATAGGGAGAAAATCATACATCACAATATTCTTGATCAAGTACCTCAATATCGATATTGCAGCAATATTCTATTGCTATTATTCTATTATAATATTGGTGCTTTAACAAAATAGCTTTACTCTTAGATTTTAAATAAATAATCATAAGTAATGTGGACATAATGTCTAAGTGGGGAAAAGGCAAATAATAGAACAGCTAGAAAAATCTGGTAAGTTCACTTTACTTTGCTGTAATGCAGCCTGTAAAACCAGGTAAAGACATATTACGATATCCAAAATCTCATACCACGATATTGATATAATTGATATATTGCCCAGCCCTAAGATAAGGTGACTGTGAGCCGGGTACAGAGCCCTGTGAGGTCCCAGTCATTGCTGTTAAGTTTAGGTGACAAAAGGTGACCGCCATGCAGTGACTACAGTTTAGGATCCAAAAGGACTAGTAGATCATGGTTTGGGTTAAAACACTGGCCCCCTTAAGTAGTACTCCCTGGATACAAACACCCATTTCCTGGGTGAAGGTCTTGGGCTGATCCCCTTAACTTCTCCAAGGACATGAACTCCGCTGCCCCCACTTCCATTCTGATCCGTCCATCCACCTTGACCTCCTCTAGAGGTGGCTCTTCACACTATACAGCGGCAGTGGTATGTGGTATGGTACAATGGTAGCGAGTAGTATTAAAGACTGAAAGATGGGTGTAGGGTCAAACAACACAGGACTATCACCCAGGAGACCGGGTCCTGTCCCACGTGTCACTGAAATATACTTTTTAATCTATTTACACTTTTGTCTGAGATTCCTGCTGTAGTTTTGTCATGTCAAGAGTACAAAACATATTGGGTAGCAGTTTTTACACACACACACACACACACGCGCACACAAACACACACACACACACACGCACACAAACACACACACACTCTCTCTCTCTCTCTTTCTCTCTGTGGTGCTCATTAGGAGAGGTAGCAGGTCCAGACCTCCTCCTAGTAGAACTACAGGCGTGACCAACTCCCTCCCTGTCTTCTTCTCTTCCTCTACTCCTCTGGTGCTGTCAGCTTCACTATCTCTCTCTCTCTCTCTCTCTCTCTCTGTTTCTCTGCTCCTCTTTCCCCTGTCACCCTCTCTGTCTTTTTTCTTCTCCTCTATATGCTTCTTTCTCCCCCTGTAATCTCTTTTGATCCTCCTCTTTTTTTGCTTTTTGCTCACCACTTCACTGGCTTCCTATGTCCACCCTCTCTCCACTGTTTCATCCCCCTGTCTTATCACTTGCATCTCTTACCCCCTGCCCTCACCCCTTTCTCCTTTCTCTCACTCCTCACTTCTTCTCTTCTTCTCTCATCTCTCCATAACTATTTCATCCTTGCTTCTCTCTACTGGGTCTTTCAGTTTCTCAGCTTCAATTAATGCAGGAAACAAAGTTAATCAGTAACTACGTTTACATGCACATAATATTCCAGTTTTTGCCCTTTTTCCTAAACTGACCATATGCATCTCTACTGCAGCCCTGCAAACTGCCGGCTTCAAACAACCATAGCAACGCACAGCGCTGACTGTAAGCTGTAAACAGGCAGGAGGCTTTAACTGGCCATAAACTGCAGTAAAAACCCCAGATTCACAAACATATTCAGAATTTGCTGTATACATGTCCCAACAATCCCTCTAAAAGCCAAATAAAACCAGTACACCCCACATCTTAAACAGAAAATACTGTATTGGCAAAAAAGGCCTTATTCAGAATATCCAAGTGGAATATGCTGTTTACAAGACCTGTATCAAATTCAGAAAAAGCGTGCATACAAACACACACACACACACACACACACACACACACACACAGTCATTGTGTCTACCATGAGTGTTACTGGGAGTTTGAAAATCTCAGTAAAGCAGGGGTGAGGTTTAGGCCACATCGGTTGGATAATTCCTTTTGGCCATTTATTGCCAGAAAGATGACATTTTTACACCCACAAAATAAGTTATTTGAAAACCTGGTCATATGCCTCTGACATAGTGAGAAATACGCAGAAATAAGAATATGAAAAGCAGAGTTTCTGTAATTAACTTGCTGTGTGATTGCCTATTTTGAATACCAATCCCACAGCATGTGTCACCGCTGATCTGTACTCCTGTTTATAACGCAAGACAAGTCCATCATTGCAGTTTAGAAGGTCCTGTTTTTCTCTGTAAACAGGCATCATTTATGAGCCAAAATCAATGAACAAAAAACTTTAACAAAATTATTCGCATATTATAACTATTAGTTAGTTAATTACTTGGAAGGTGTCTCGACCGTCCCATTCAGAGCTCATGTCGTCTGAGCTAGCCTCAGGCACATCTTTATTCACAGAGCTGCTGTCATCAAAAACCCTCTCCTATCAAAGAAAATGCTGCTCTACGCCCCAGGGCTGCACAATCATAATGTAGATACACTTCTTTCATCATTGTGTGTGTATTTACCCTTAGTAACGGTGAGACAAAAGTCCTATCATGATGCCATTGAGGGGAAGAATTAAATAAACGCTATAGCTTGCATAAAACATTGTTGATGGAACATAACTAAAAACAAATAGTTTAAGTAATACCAGGTAGTTGTGTAATTATTTAAATTAAACAAATGCTTCCTGAAGACCTGAAGTATGCACGTAGGGGTCAGGGCCGCGAGGACTACGGGTGCGGAGGGTGCTGCAACAAACAAAAGGACAAAAAAACTACAATCATAATTTAAAAAACAAAAACAAAAACATTTATTTTTAATAAATTGATTATTAATATGAACCTAATCCTTTTCATTAGAAATTAAATGCAATACAGTTTACATTTAGGTAAGTAAGAGATAAACACATAATTTGATTAGAATGAATCTGCCGAGGTGCGCTGCTGCCTCCGACGCTGATGAGTGGAGAGAGTTGTGGGAACTTTCCCGGCGGGTCAACAGTCCAGAAGTTCGCTAGCCATGGCACAAAAGCGCATTTTGGATGTCTTTATAAATCAACCACAGGCTAAAAAGCCTAAAAGATCGGAGGCAGAAAATTCAGCAACTGTAACCGAAAGAAGTAGCAGCAGGACCTCACCTCCAAACTCCCAGAGCCACCTGCTAGCAACAGACGACGAGGGAGCTAATGTTGTTAGCCAAGCTAGCAGCACCTCTCCACCTCCACACTCCCAGGGCGACCTGCTAGCACCAGACCACCAGGCAGCTAATGTTGTTAGCCAAGCTAGCAGCACCTCTCCACCTCCACACTCCCAGGGCGACCTGCTAGCACCAGACCACCAGGCAGCTAAAGTTATATCTCTGAAGGGTTAAGACACTTATTATTTTTTATTAAGTTGTATTGCTATTTGCATGTGCACCAAGTAGGAGGCACACTGATAAAATTTAGTATTTGTTATTATGCTGCCGCCGTGCAGTAAATCAGCATCAACTGTTCAGTAACACATCAACTGAAGGTTAATACGAGTTATTGGAGATAATTGGGGTTTTTAGCCACGTGTTAAGCTTTCTTATTGGAAAACCAGAATGAGGTTGCACCTACATTTTATTATCCTACCGTATAGTTATAAAACTAGTTTTTATGCCTTAAATTTGCTATTGTTGAGCTACAAAAACTTAAGAATGCCTTTTGCTATTTCAGTGTTTGTGTCAGGACTGACCGGCTTGCTTTACTTTCATTTGATTTAATATAATTCAGTGATGTGTTCAGGGTTTCTGTTTTTTAACTTGCAGTAGGCCTATTCTGTTCATTGTCTCCGCCATGTGCCTATATCCTGCGTTACCCGTGCCTAGTTGGTCCTGTCTTGTATTATGGACTTTATCCTTGTTTTTATGATTGTGGAGCATGTAGCATACATGTGTTCCAGTTTTATTATTCAAGCCTTAGTACTGTTTTGACACCGCAAAGTGCCTTTGTTTTAATAAAGAGTCTTTATCTTGACAGCAGGCCTATGGATAAGAAAGAAATTTATATTTGGTAGAATAGCGATAACGATCTATTATTTTCTGACGTTTCCGGATCAGTAGCCTATGGCAACCTAATTATTGTCTTGGACAGGCTATTAATAATGGCTTGAATCTCTATAAAGCTCAATAAATTGTGATGGGTGCAGTTAGATGTATGGTGGTTAACTTCGGCTGAAAACTTCACTCTGGAAATTAGTCAGCATCCCCAGTTCAAAATATGTTCCCGCGGCTCTGGTAGGGGTTCATCTGCCTGCCTCATCCCCAAGATGTGCTTTGATTTTTTCAGAGAGCGTTTCAGGGAGTGTGTCGACCATGTGTTGCGTTTTCAAGCATCTGTGTCTGTGTAAACGAGACACACAGACACACCTGGGAATAAGCGCAAGTGGTGCTTATCTATAACCAACTGAATTCCCAAAACTGAAGAAGAAGAGTCTATTATTTACTGCCATCAGCATTGCTGTCTCTCTCCCTCTCTTCCTCTGTCTCTATACACACACACACACACACACACACACACACACACAGAAAAACAAGTACATATGCACATATATGTGTTACGTAAAATGCATGCACACACCAACAAACAAAAGTTATGCACAAGCACACTAACCCCATGGCTGGCTGGTGTGTGTGTGTGTGTGCGTAGTACATATTTCACAGCCTTCAGCGTCTGTTTTTCCCACAGTAATCAGAATTAAGCAGCAGGGAAAATGCAGGACATGCATTCTACAGTAGCTAATCATCTTGTACTGACAACATTTATGAGATTTAGGCTTTTTTACGATGCCGGAGGACTGCATCAGAAGCGTTGGTCAATTCCGAGTAGCTCAGGGTAGAAATGGACTGGGTTTTATTTTATCGTAGTTATTAATTGAACATATTAAGGAGAGAAACGATGACAAAACCCAAGCTGGTGAAGAAACAGCTGAGCTGTATTGGCACATTTTGAGACATTCATAGTGTCATGAGGTAGCTGATCCATCCGGGTATGCCTCCTCTACTTTTAACTTTTACTTAAGTAGGGTTGTCATTGTGGTACTATGTCTCTGGTTATTTGGACTTTTATTTAAGTACTAAGATTCAGAACTTCCACCACAATGCACGACTAAAACAACCTTTTACCCTTTAACCTCTGGCGGTACACATGTTCCACCGAAACAAGTTCCTTGCAGAGGCTATTTAGCAGAGCCCCCAGGCGACTGTGATTGGTTTAAAGAAATGCCAATAAACCAGAGCATGTTTATCTCCCATCCCAAAATGCTGTGTGGAGTTGTTAGACCCTCTTCTGCAGAGCTGTCGAGGAAGGTCTGACAATGTGAGACTATGTTATTTACATTCGGTAGTCTTTAAAGGGTGTTAATGTTGAAAATTGATCGGATGGTGCATATTTTTAACAGAGTGATGTTTCTGGGACGCGATACGTCACAGCTGGTGGATGAACAAGCATTGTCTTGAGTGGTTGCGATCTCTGGCTGCGACATCGCTGGAATCTTGGGGTTAGGGTTTACTTTTTGCAGGCCATTGGGTAAATTATCAGTTTTATGATTCTAACTTTTCAACCGAAGACTGAAGTACTTACTGTAAGTTGATCCCTATGATTTACCGTATCTTAAGCTTCCTCTGCTACTTATAATTAAACATGACAATACCAACTCCTTCCCATCCCTATGAGGAGCAATTAAAGGCTTCTGTTAATGCAGTTGGCCGTAAATTAGTATTAAAACAACCACCCACATGCACACAAAAAGACTCACTACACCCACAAGATGAAACTTTCTAGTTTCATAAGTCAATAGCTTTCAATAATAACTCTCTCCCTCTCAACACACACACAGAATGCCACACACACACACACACACACACACACACACACACACACGCGCCATGCTAACAAACTGCAGCACAGCTACTCTACATAATTTTCCCTTAGGCAAAAGCCAGTTTAATCCCTGTAAATATTCATAAGAGGAATGTGTAGGTTGGAGTGACCCTTCACTCCGCACTCCTAGCAGGCTTAATACTTGATTTAAATTAGCTTTAACCCCAAAAGCTCCTCTTAGCTTTAGGTCGATGGATACCACAGCCTATTTGGCCTACACTTCAGATTTTGAAAGCAAGTGACATATTTGCAGATAAAGGTTACTTACTGTAGGGCTTCATTAGCTCATTCAGCACTTATTCTCCAAGACTTGACTTATTTAGATTGACTGATTGCATGTTTTGAACAGTTTTGGCGAGGGTTATAGTCACTGTTGGTGTTCATTTTTCTGTGTTAGTGTGTGTCAAATGCATTCTGGTTGCACATTGGCCTTTCTCCAATTGCTAAAACTAGGGGTCAAGCCTTCTTTATGCAAATTGTGGGCTTCAAGCCGAGCAGCTGCCTGTAGAAGTTCACAAATCTCTTGAACCAACTTGTGAACTGTGTGATTCAACATCTGCATGCCCTTGTTTCCAGACACTGGCTATGGTATGTCTCATAACAGGATACAACAGTTGTATAAATATATCTACTACACACATGGTAACAGGTGAACAGATGTTTGCAGCACTTTGAGGGTTAATGACGTGACAAAATGTGATGTATATGCAATGTGAACACGTGCTGATTAGGAGCTATGACAGTGTTCATTGTTAGTAGCAGTTGTAGTGATAGTAGTAGGTTGCCGAAGAGGTGATAAAGATGATTCCTTCCTATCACTTATACATTTGCATGTGACTATTGTCGAGAAAAAAATGTTAACTTCTACTCTCCCAATGATTTTTGAATTCTGGGTTTCATCTTGAAATCTGATGTTTGACTTAATAAAAAAACTGGAGTGTGTTCTGACGTGATCACAAGCCCTCTTACCCCTGACAACACACACGCATGCATTCACACACACACACACACACACACACACACACACACACAAACATATATTGATTACCTATCTAGCTCCCTCTCTCCTCAGAGTCAACCGAAACAGTTATAAACAAAATGTATTCTCCCTCCATGACAAAGACGGATCAAAATCAGTAAATTCATGGATGGAATGAGCCAAACATGTGTGAGTGACAGACTGGCCAACAGCCAAACAACAGAAACTATGTGCTCTCTAAAGAAAGAAAGCTACAACATGTGTGTGTGGAAGTGAATGTAAATGCAATTACCTCAGGTCATTTGTGTGCACCAGCACATATTTATTTGTTTGAATGTCATTGTGTATATGTGCTTTTGAGTGAGTTTGTACCACCTGAGGTCATATTGTGGAAACCAGGTCAGCCTTTCGCCCCAATCGGAGAGCAAGAATGGGCACCCCCAAGGGCTCCAGTGTGTGTGTGTGTGTGTGTGTGTGTGTGTGTTTGTGTGTGTGTGTGTGTGCGTGTGTGTGTGCGTGTGTGTGTGTATTTATAGCTTTGGACAGGTAACCCTCCAATACACATCTACCCGTGTGCCTTATATCCTTGTCCTGATTTTATTTGTGTGTATGTGACTGTGTGTGCGTGTGTGTGCATGCATGTGTGCATGCTTCTGTTTGCCTGTGTGTGTGTTTTTCCCAAAGCCTGCCATTGGCCTTTTTCTGACTGAAATGCTAAACTGTGATGTATTTGTACCTGTCTCTGACTCCAGCTAACCTGTCAGTGACCTTGGTCCAACCAAACAACCTGCACCTGAAGGCACCTTCCACTCAAATTTAGATTTTAGAGCCTACGCATGCACACACATGGATATGGAAATATATAGTTTTCCCCTGTAAAGTGAACATTGTCATTATTTATCAGTGAGCTACAATTCAGCTTTGTTTTGCTGGACCTTAGTTAGGGAAATACCATGGTTTGGATTCAAATAACTAACTACTTTTTAAAGGTCCCATATTGTAAAAAGTGAGATTTTCATGTATATTTTTTTTATTATAAAGCAAGTTGAGTTTCTATATACATACTGTGAAAGTATCAAAAAATGCTCAATCCACAGAGAAATGCACACAGCCCGTATGTCACAACTATACTATAGTGCCGCTACAGTACCGTTCCAGTCATTGCCCGGCTGCAGTTAAAGTACAGAGATGCCAAGAGTGCAGATGCGGAAGACCCAGAAAATCTGACCAATCAGAGCAGACTGGGCTTTTTTGGGAGAGATTTTTAAAGAGACAGGCGCTAAAAAAGAGCAGGTAAATTCAAACAGACAGTATGAGAAAAATAATGTGTTCTTTGAACATTAAAGCATGTAAAACATATTCTATAAACCTGAAAATGAGCATAAGGGAGCTTAAAAGTTGGGGACCTTCATCGTTATGGTTAAAATAATAACTGCTTAGTAACAGTTGTGGACCAGTTATAGTCACAGTTAAAAGAAATTCAACGTTCTGTCGGTATGAAATAGGATCTGAACTGCGTCTTAAAGTTTGACATTTTGATGACTCAGCCATCCACACCCACCTGTGCACTTGTGCCTCTATAGCAACATCACACTACTTCATCTTTTGCTCCCGACAGACATCATTTATTATTCCTACCGACGCTACAGAGCTTCATTTCTTGCATGTAAACATATGTTGTTTTCGATGTGTGCTGAATTCCTTTTGGGAAACTCTCATCCCCAATGTAATTCCTGTCTTTCTGCTCCAGTCTGTAGATCTAAAGGTAGTTTGGGGAAATCCGAGACACAATTGGACAATAATATTGTGACAAGGTGATGTGTGTGTGCATTCTATATTGCAGGCCAGTGGTCAGAACGTAGACTGTAAATTATGAGTCTCACAGTCAGTGATGCTAATGCTAAGCCACACACTCTAAACACAAGTTTGTGTATTTGTGTGTTTGTGTGTGTGTGTCTCACTCTGACTTGTTAGTTAACGGACTCGGACATGTCTTCTCTCTTTGCCTCTTTGTGGACAGACAGAGAGACTCTCTCACTATTTTGTAGCTGGGCAATGCATGTACTAAAATATGGGTAACATAAAATTAGAATTAGTGTGTTCATGATGCAGAGCTGCAACTAGTTTTAGTGTTCTGTATATGTTTTTCTGTCTGCCTGTCTTTGTGTGCGTTACCCATATTTGTGGCAAGGGGGTTGATGAGTTGGGCACGGGGGAGGAAACAAAATGATTGACAGCTGGTCTGGGCCAGGGTGGTCGGATGGAACGGAGCCTCAACACAGCCCAGCAAACATGGCCACACACACACACACACACACACACACACACACACACAAAGCAAAGCTCACAACAGGCCTAAACACACGAGCATTGAATCACTTTCTCTCCCATACAGACACTCACACACACACACACATACATACAAACACCACAGGGACCTCTCCTCACCTCAACTTGTCTCCCTCTGACAGCTTTCAGCAGTGGTCAACCCACACACACTTAGAGAGCACACAAACACACCGCACTGAACTCTTGACAGATACATCCTCCCACTCTCCTCCCTGCCACAGTGCTGGCTGCCTCACTACCTATGCATGGACAGACATACACACACACACACACACACACACACACTGAAGGACAGCTTGGCTCTTGGTCGGGTCAATGGTTTACAGAAACACCTTAACTTGTAAAAGCCAAGGGATACTTTCACTCTCTCTTCAAACGATATCCTTGTTTCTCTTCCCCTATTCTGTTCATTCTACTGAACAATAAAAACATAACCTAACTTCTTCATCTACTCCTGTATACCTATTTATCTTCTACATTTGGTGTCTGCATATTTTTGTCAGAAATGTTGCGCTGCATGTGAAACCTACTTTGTGGCCATGCAGTTTATAGACTGTAAGAAAAGATGGACAACGCGTCTCCACTTCTTTACACTGTGCAAAAGTGAAGCCAAAAATAATCCCGCATAAGGGCGCTGCCATCTAGTAATTTTTGGGCCAGAGTATTGCAGTGGAGCCGCGATGTCGAAGTCCCGCTCGTACACCCGTCCGACCAGTCTTGAGTCAATCCCAACTGTCAATCATCACGTTTTACCCAGAATTTATAGCATCCAATAACTCATAAAAACCAAAACCTTTCAGAAAAATTAACACTTAAATAAAAATTAGCGTGGTAAGAACTAGCCGCAATCTTTCTTTGGGAAAAATGTATTTGACGTGTACTTTGATTTGTTTTTTTAAATCTTGTCAAGAAGTGACATCAGCCTTCGTTGCTTAGTTATCTAATGTACTGTAATCTAAAGGGATAACTGACCCACCACAATTTAGATCACAGACACCCAAACATGCTACACACTCTGATCTCATTCCCCGTTCCAAAAATAGCCTTTAAATATATTTACAGCTTACTGGTTTAGATTAGAACAAATTGTTTCAATCCAATGGAAAGGCCCCAAATGGAAAAAAGACAAGGACCTTTTCAAAATGTGAAATCCACAGAACCTCGTTTCAGCCTGTGATTTTACAGGTCCAAGTTCCCTGACACTAAAAATAGTGTTTGTCTCTCAAGAAAGATTTAAAAGGATTACCAAAAGGGCCAGCTGTAATTTGATTGGTATGCTAATCAAAAGGCTCATTCTCTGCTGTCCATCACTGAGAGAAAGTACCAAAGACTCGAGAAGCTTTTCAAAAGTAGCCCTGTCTTTGAGATTGAAAAGGGGAAAAAAGCACAAAGAAGACTTTCAACTCGTTCAAAACAACATCCCCACGAGTAAACGCACACACGCGCAACTTTTAATCAAAGGGTTAAGTGGAACTTTGAAAGAATTTGAGTTGCAATTAAGCTGTGCAAATTGAATTATGTTGACTAACTAGATGATTTTTATACTTCAATGCAGGAAATGAGGCTTTCACTTATCTGAAAACAAGTTGTACTATTTTAGTGATGGTGAAAGAAAGATACACAAACATGCACACACCTAGAAATCTCCACGTCCAATTTCAGAGCCTCAAGGTCACTGAACTAGAATAAGAATGGGAATCAGTGTGTGCATTTTTGTACTTATGCATGTGTGTGCGTATGTGTGTGTGTGGGGGGGTTTAAGCCTCGTTAAACTATCACCTCCCAAGACCAAGGACTTACATGGCATCTCTCGGGCAGCTGTTTTCACAGTCATTAGCTACTTTGCATCCAAGCATGCTAACGTGCTAACAACATGGTGTGGACAGCAATATGTCTTGCTAACCTTTTAGTTTTTTCACCTCTTTCAGCTTTAAATTACCATTGGCAGTGAAGAAAACAACATACCTAACTTCCAAATGACAAGGACCCACTATCTTTTATAGGAAACTGCTTTTTAATTTAGTCAAAGTGATGAAGCTACATTGTGCCACTAGGATGCATTTACAGAATATCTGTGATTTTCTGTCTTGCTTTAATGCTAACATTGTATGCTATGCTGTATCAATTTTTTCCTCCACCCCTACTTGAGAACTACCTTTGCGAAGGTGCACCATTTTTTTTCACGTGACTTGTGATTGGGATTCCTTTGTCAGAAAAATACAACTGACTACTGAAAATCCCTGTTTAGACATTGCATTACACTGCACAGCCCTGAATATAGTTCTTATTGCAACATTGGGGATGAATTGGCATCCAATCACTCAACACAAATATGGTGGTAATTAAAGATGCCTGCAGTAGGGGGTCTTCAGGGTCCACAATTTGGGATCCAGTCTCAAAAGACCAAGAGCGAGTTAAGCTGGATTGTAAATGTGGGAAACCGGGAACAGAACCAAATGGAATGAAAACAGTGAAAGGCCTACTGGCAGGAGCATGGTGTGTCACCAATGAACCGGCAGCTCTCAATTTTTCCTGCACTTCCTAGACACGTTGACGCACAGGCCAATGGCAGTGGACCCTACCTGGACCCAATCACAGTAAACATAATTTGGACAACGCCTGGGTATTGTCAATATATCCCAAATCCATTGATTCCAATTGTCAAGTTACGGATCCAATTACAATACCAGATTAGCTTGGATATAAAAGAGATTCTCAGAGAATTTATTTTGCTGTAAATTTTACATGCAAGAAGCAACCGTCAAAAAACATTTTTTTAATGCCCCAGGTTAATTCTTACAATGCGAATTGACCACCCTCAGATGTTTGTGGTGGGTTATACATTCATGGTGAGAAGGCATGTATTAAAAGATTGAATTCAGGATTTTATCAATTGATATCAGATCACTCAGACAAAGTGCGATTTTTTTAAACCCAGCCCTAATTTGGACCAGGCCGGACTTAGGGTGACTTGTACCCACATACCCAAGACCTTAAGCCTCCACAGCACAAACACAAATGATTCCTAATCACCCAATCAGTTTTATGGGGTGAGTGTAGTAAAACAATCTTCCCATCAGTTTCCAGCTTTGTCTCCTACTTACAAGTGTTTTTTTCACTTTATGTCCTTTGTCTGCTTCCAGTCGATGTGCCTTTGCCTGAGCTAAGTAGAAACACCACACAAAACCACAATTGAAGATGTTTATCTCTACAGCTGGTGCATTCAGAGAACAATTAACATGACCAGCGCTCTGCTAAACAGCATTGGAGGTTTTTCTGTTCAGTGGGCTGACATGTCTTGCTGCTGCAGTGCCCCTTGATTTGTTTTTACCAAAGAGAGTCACAATTAAGCTCTTTCTCTCCATTTCTTCCACCCACTCTTTCTCCTCTTGTTATGTGAAGTTTTATGGCTCGTTATTTCATTTGTTGACATCAGTTTCTTCTTTCTTTTATAGGACACAATATCAAAAGCTTTTTTTAAACCCTCTCATGCAGCTTGATGCTCTGTCTCCTCCTTTTATTTATACAGCTTCCTAAGTCTGACTTTTTCCTTTCCACTCACGCAATCCTCTAGTTTCACCTTTTTTCCTTACAACCTTATTTTTTATGCCTACCTCCATCATTTCTTCCCCCCTTATTTCTCTCTACATACTTCCTTTTTCCCTCCTGTGTCTAAAAATCCCAAATTCAGTGAAGCTCAGAGTGCTGTAACTGGCTCGCCCATGCAGAACACTCTTATGTATCTCTATGTATTGCACTTTTAGGTATAAAAAAATCCCAAAAACTTTGTCCTTCAAGGGAGGAAAATTATTCTGACTTGGAATTAACTGTCTACACACTAAGAGTCACATGATTGCACAGCGACTGATTGAAACAACACATTCCCTGTGGCATACCAAACATCTTTTGCATTTACATTAACTTCAGGCATAGCTCTCATTTTGTGCTTGTAAGTGTGGAATTAAGCACAGTTCAATAGCAACGTATGGAAGATCTGCTAGACAGCAAAGTACCACAATGGCATTACCTTCTAATGTGAAGGGGGTAGCTGGAGTTCTGCAGCACAATTAATCACAGCCAGACTGCAAACAAAAGTAAATGTCCTCTGCCTCATTTTGACTTCCATTTAACACAATAAATGAAAGATATTACTAATATATAACAGTCCTCAGCACTTCATATCATCTTTGAATTCATGCAGAGAGCAAGTATGATGAATGCTAAAACACTGATTTGGCCATTAGACCGCTGAAGAAAAACTATATCCAACATAGCGGTCTCTCCAATCAAAACCACACCACCCATTTGAAAGTTTTACACATTGCTTAATAGTCAAATAGAGACAGTCAGAGTCTGGCAGGACTACTCTCAGAAACCAATGAGAATTCTTTTGGTATTAGTTTGAAAGTGAGCCTAGTGATACTAGCTGACTAGCACGCTCCTGATAAGGAGCTTTACTTTCAACATCCACCAAATTTGCATTCATATCTTTGAGCAGAAATGATTGTAGTTTGTATATGAAAAATGGCAGCGGCACAGCCAGATGTTCAGAACATTCGGGGCTCAGCCCAAACCCAGGGGGGGTTCGGGGCCGTGCTCCATTTACAGCAGCTACAGTATGTGCATTTTTCAAGCCATTTCATAATAGAATGCCTAGAAATCCGTACATCATTTGGGAAACACATGATAGCTGCGAAGGAAAAGAATCATCACTTAGAGCCGACATCTGTTTTGTATCTAGCTTTTCTCCAAATATCTTCATCATTCTGAAACCAGAACACAGAATTAACGTTGACTAGTTTTCACTCCACTATCCTAAAAGTGAGAACAATTGTTAGATGGAACTATTTTTAATATTTAAGTTACATAACATAGGAAGGGTAGGAATTTGGCTTAAACAGCATTACTAATCTCAAAATCTATTTTTAGTAGATATTTCTACAGTAATATAACTTTTGCTCCATTGATTTGTCGGTCCAGAGAGACTGAAGGGAAAAGGCAAAAAGTTCAAGTTATTTTAAAGCCTTAAAGTGTAACTCTTGCCAAAATGCAACCTAGGGACTTTTTGTGAATGTCAAATTTTCTTTTTAAAAGCATAATTAGGACGGAAGCGCCACTTTTAAGATTGACCATGTTTTTGGCACCACTATGATAACATCAAAATCCCTATTTTTAAAACACTAAGAAGGCTCAACACAACATGAGACTTTGCTCCAGGTGTCATCTAGTGGCTCTACACATGAACTCAGCATGGAGAAGATTGGTTGTGTTCACAGAGTTTACTAAAAAAGGTTTTGAACGACTTGATCTCAGATTTTTAGTAAACTCTGTGAACACAACCAATCTTCTCCATGCTGTTTTCATGTGTAGAGCCCCTGGTGACATTTGGAGCAAAGTCTCATGTTGTGTCGATCCTTCTTAGTGTTTTAAAATGTTGATTTTGATGCTATCATAGTAGCGCCCCCAATTCTCCAATTAAAAAGGACAGACCAGAATCAAAAACACGGTCAATGTTAAAAGTGGCACTTCTGTCCTCATTTTTTTAAACTAAAGTTTGACTCGGGTACATTTACAAAAAGACCCTACGTGGCATTTTGGTGAGTTTTTCACTTTAAAACATCTGGAGATTTTGAGGCCCCTGCTCAGTAGACACAACCACTCCACTGTTTGCATTACTATTAATTTACCGTTCAGTAAACCAACCAAACATGTAGCTATACAAAAAAGACAAGTGTTCAAAGCTCTGTGGAGCCTAGTCAAAGGCTTCAAAGACGTTGGAGTAGTTTTTTGCCCAAAAATACAAATGTAGATAATGCTATGAAATATGAGACCAAGGTTTTTGTAACATATTAAGTGAACATTGCGCTTTTCACACAAACCACTGACAATGAGTAAAGTAGCAATTATATATAACTATTTTTTTTTTAATTTTAAAGTATATGAGCAAATCTGAAGATAAAACAACCCACACACACACACACACACACACACACAAACACACCTTGGTACCCCCTACCATCATAATTGGACTATTATGGCTGCAAAAACCAGCAACTGTGAGAAACACACACACACACGCACACACACCTGGACCCAGCAGTTGTCCATCGACACACTGCCAGGTGCATCAGTCTCTCGCGTACACACAGAGAGGCACACGTTAATTGCACCACAGTAAAAGGACTGCCAGTACCACCTGCATCCTGAGCAGAATGAGCACTTTTTCCTACTTAGCACTCACGGGTGGCTGTGGCTAAGTAATGAAAAACTTAGTGTCACTAAGTGGTAGAGCCGTTGCCTGCACCTTGGATGGCAGCCTCGGCCACAGTGTATGAATGGTGAATGGTTCCTGTACTAAGTAAAAGTGCTTTGAGTAGTCGTTGAGACTAGAAAAGCACTTTATAAGAACAGTTCATTTACATTTACAAGAATGCACGCAAACAAACACACACGCACATACATGCATGTGACTATGTAATCAGTTGGATTTACGTATAATCATGTCTAAGCACAGATGGGTGGGACCAAATTACACTGATGTTCTGTCTGTGTGGGTGTGTGGGTGACACTTGAGAGAGGAGAAGAGTGAACGGAGGCCAAAACATTCAAGATTTGTTGTTTCTTTATTTTATAATGTGGATTAAAATGATATATCAGTTTACTTTTAGCCTTTCTGTTGTTCCTTTTTCTTTGTCTTTAAATTCACATTGTTCTTCTTGTCTTTTATTGTCTTGATCTTGTTTTGCATATCTTTGTTCTATCACTCCATCTCTCTGTCTGCTTTCCCTGTTACAGTTCTATGTACTGTGTTGTTCTCTCCTCTTTCTGTATGGGCGCCTTCCACTTGGAGAAGAGCTGATCCAAATAAAGTGAGAGAGGGGTTAGTCCTCTGAGAGAGCGAGGAGCACAGGGAGGCTGCAGACAGGGAGAGGAAGAGAAAAGGAGAGAAACAGAAATGGAAACAGAAGGTGTGGGAGGCGGAGAGAGAGAGCGATCAGGTCTGGTTTATCAGTCGGTATTAATGGGAATTAACCTTCAACCTGCACTCTCAGTGACACCCTCACAAACACAAACGCTAAGCGAGTCCTCTAATTACAAATGTCATATAGCTGCAAGGTGCTATCAACACAACCTATTACTGTTAGGGGAGCCGTGTGTGTGTGCGGATGCTTTACTCTGGACTTCTAGAAATTATTAAGCTGAACTTCATCAGTTTTTTTTCTCTTAATTCTAGCAGCAGTACAATAACTTAGAAAAAATATAATCAAAATAATCCAACAAAAGTGTTATGTCCAGAGGCGGACTTACCATTAGGCAAAGGTAGGCAATTGCCTTGGGCCCCAGGCTACCAAGGGCCCCCTAAAACACCTCATAAACTTATGTCTATGATTTGTTGTCTTACTTTTCCTCCATTTTAATTATATCTCTAAACATTGATACGCTAAAGTGCTATCCGATTGTTTAATTCATGATGAGAAACTCCCCCCAGTCCCCACTACATTGGACTATTCCGTCATCCTAATGCGCATCTGCGTGTGTTTGTAAACAAACAGCTCAGCATGCGCTAAGCTGGAGACTACAGACGGTTGAAAAATGAAGCGAAGCTACCGAAGTGGTTCTGAAAAAAGGAAGAAGCGGGAAGAAAGCAGAACGTTTTTAGCAAAACTTTCAAAGGTAACAGCCTTTTTCACGATGGCTACTGACAACACTAACATTAACGTTACTAAAGAGCAGCAAGAAGCCGGTGCTTGCGCTAGCAAAGCTAACACTGATGAAGAGCTACCCACCGGCAGCATCAGCCCAGGTTGCGCTAGCAATAGGCTCGTTGGAGATGAACTGCGCCTCGCCTGTAAAGTAGACGAGAGCAGGCAGCAGCAGCGGGGGCGGGGACAAAAAGCTGCGGTAAAGTCGGACAGTTTCCAGCCGATTCCAGCCGCCTTCAGGCTGGACAGGAAGTGACGAAAACACTGTGGTGCGATTCCGATTTAATAAAATATAATCAGACCCACATATCAGCAGGTACACAGTCTCCAGTTGTTTTAATTATGACAGAGTAGCTCTCAGAATGTTCTACATGGGATCTGTTGCTGATTTTAATGAACAACAGACTGGAGATGATCAGTGATCTGAACAGATTTAGTCTCTCTGACTTCTAAACGTCACTATCAGCCACACAACGTGTGTTCTGTACAGAATAAGTCTTTAAATCAGACAAATAGCAATTAAAATCCCTCCGATTCAAAAACAATAAAAAGTTAATATATAATATATTTTATGTTTATATAAAAAGTTATATAAAACGTCATCATGTTGTAAACCAATCAGGTGGTAAATCAGCTGAGAAGCCGGCGTTTCCCAGCATGCTCTGGGTCCGCCTGGGTCCGCCCTGGCTCTTGCAGTTGGTGAAAACCAACTGCGCCCCCTGGTCTTAGACCTGTGGCCGCCTTGCTCTCGTGAGATTTCCGTTGCCCACGTGTGCATGACGTCAGAGCAAGTCGGGATCAAGTCGGACACAAATCTAACAACGGGCGCCGATCGCCGGTGATCGATTCTGCGCAGACCTGGCTCATCTCGAACGAGCCTCATGCTAACACTGATGAAGAGTAGTGTCAGCCCAGGTTGCTCTAGCGATGCGGGATCTACATACAAGACAACCTTACAGGATCCTTCGAATGGAGATGGTTACGGAACTGCTGCTTTCACTGTCCATGATGATAACTATGGCAATGACGAAGATAGTGACACACATAATACTCGCAGCTAGACCCCGTGAGTAGCAGTCACCCTAATCAATGTGTTATGATTGAAGATGATCCAGCACTCTGGCCAATCAACTGTCAGACAGAGAGCACGTCTTTCTCAGATAAATAAGGACTGAAAAGGGGGAGAACACTGTGTTTGCCTTAGGCCTCAAAATGACTAAATCCGCCCCTGGTTATGTCATTGTGTTACATTGCGGTCTAGCAGAACTATACAGTATATCCGGGTGTATATACAGCTGTACACCCATACAATCACAAAATGAGAGCTATGCCTGAAGTCAAGGTAAATGCAGAGGATGTTTGGTATGCCACAGGGAATGTGTTGTTTCAGTCAGTCACTGTGAAATCATGGGGCTCTTAGCGGAGACAGGTAATTCCAAGTCAGAATACTTTTCCTCCCTTGAAAGACAAACTTTGTGATTTTTTTTTAAACCTAAAAGTGCAATACATAGAAAAGCACAACAAAAGGAAACCAACGTCAAAACAACACTGAGTGGAGTGAAGAATCCAATATGGAAAAATAGTGTCACCAATTAAAAAATAAATTACAGCAGTCACCACTGCTTGTGTATTGTGTATTTGTAGTTTTCGTGATGGCAGAATGACACAATATGCGACCTCGTGGATCACTTGTGTCACTAGCATAGACTGTATAAATATGGACATAATCTCCGTGATGCCATTTTGGCGGTGTGTGACGTTGGCTTATTCAAATTAGGCCAAAGAGTTGGAGCGTGGATGGAGCTGAGGGGGCTGAATGAAGTCAGTGTATGTTGGCCTACAGTGACAGCAGCCTCCTGTCAGTCTAACCCTAACAACATTAATTATGCACAACTTTAGGCCTGAATGTAGTTCTGTTGTAAGGTTTTTCATTTTAACATGGGGGTCTATTGACTCCCTTTTGGAGGGGCCACTCCAGGTACTATAGTTTTTGGCTTCATTTTTCATCACCGGAGGTTGCCAATTTCACTAGGTAGCATAAATTACACCAATGCCTGACAAGATTCACACATGAGACAAAATTTGGTGATGTTACAGCGGAAATCTGGAGTTCCACAGCAGGTAAAGAAATCACAGTGTGAAAATGTATTATTACATGTTCTTAAACACACACACACACACACACACACACACACACACACACACACACACACATACACACACAGTGAACCACAGAGCCAGGTACAATAATCCCCCCCCCTCTCTCTCTACAAGTTTCTCACTCATCTAAATGCAAATCCAGTACATAACCTTTATGCAGCGTAGCTAAGCTAGCAATTGCTGTTGACTGTTGGGTGCATTTTAGCACTCTGCTATATGGCAATCAGCAGGGAGCGAGAGACAGATGGGGGGAAAGGAGAGAGCGAGAGAGAGAGGGAGAGAGAGGGAGAGCGAGGGAGGATCATAACTTCTGGTTGTCAGACTGATGACAGCATCTTTGGAAAATACTTTTACAACATAGAAGAAAATGAATAGAGAGAGTACATGGTGCCAGCAGGGCCATGTGAGTAAAATCCAACATTAGCACTAAAAGAATCATCTTACATATGGAGGAGCTGGAAGACACAAGGAGTCCCAGTTATGGCCCGCGTGTGTGGGCCTGCATGCATCTGTAAATACTTCAAATACTGTTCAGTAAAAGTACTTGATTTTATTCTATTGTCTCAGTAATTCTTCAAGATATCTGGTCTTTTAGGTCATCAACAAAAACGTGGGGAATTAGAATTTAGAGAGATTATCTGAGTCATTAGCCAACGCATTTAAGTTTAACTTGTTAACAAATCATTGCAAACTATAATATATAATATAAACTATAACTATAATAAGAGAATTAAGAGAATGCCCATAGAGCTGGTGGGACTTCAGTGTAGGTGGGTAGCTAGGGCTGCTTGACTATAGAAAAACATCATATTAACAATTATTTTGGTCAGTATTGAAATCACTATTACTTAATACGATGACTCATTGACTTTTTTATTTTAAAAACAGTGAAACCAACAGTAAAAACACCTCAAACTCTGAAATGTATGCTTTTCGGGTTTAACTTTTTTTTTAATTTCCCTTCAGAACAAAAGAAGAGTTTACTCGCAAAACAACACATGCAATAATAATCGGTTTTCTTAATTGTATTGTTTTTTGTGATTTTTAGAAGCTGAAATGGGAATCATAATTCACTTCTGTGTGCATATGTGTCCATGTATAAGCACATGCCTATGTACATGCTGCATCTGTATCTATTTAGTTTTTTTAGGGGTCAGTGTATGTGTGTTTTGGTATTCAGGGTTCGGACTGCTCGTATCAATATTCCATGACTGTATTCATTCTCTGTTTTCTTCTACCTGCCAGGCACCAATTACTGCTGCCAATCACACACACACACACACACACACACACACACACACACACACACACACACACACACACACACACACACACACACACACATTTTAACCATTTATTTATGTCCACATGAAGGAAATAAGAAAATATTACAAATGCAGTACAATACATACGCAAACTCATGGACCATGGCATGCAGCAGGTCACACACACACACACACACACACACACACTCAAGGCTTAGGGTCAGGTTTATTTATCACCAGCATGACACACTGATATTGTTTCTTTTTTTGCAAACACACACACCCACAGTCATCTGGGACACATTATTATACCAAAAACACACCGTCATGACACTACACACCCACAGAGCTTCATCAGGACAAACGATCAGGTTTGCACTAGACTTGCACGATTTGTAAATCACGATTTTTTTACCTCAGGATTGATATCACGATTCTCTGCCATGATTATTTTGACCGTGTCAAAACAAAACAAATTGGCAGTACCAAACATAGATATTTTGGGCACCTATAGCACATTGTGCATCACCACAAACCTGTAAACACTGGGGGGGTCACCAGACGCCTCCCGATTCGATATAATCACGATACTTATGCAACGATAAGATATTTTTGATTTTAAAAATATTGCAAAATTCTGCAATATATTGCACTTTAAAACCTTTTTTCCAACTTCTTATTTTTCCCAAATTCAAATGACGTCCCCAAAAGGAACATTTCTCTCTTTGTTCGTATCACTTTAACTTTATTGCTGCATACATACAGTATACATACAGTATATAATAAAGTATCTATACTTGGAGCCTGTGTATCGATACAGTATTACCATTGGAAGTATTGCGATACTATGCTGGATGTAAACATAGAGGCCTCGATGAAGAGAAGGGAGACAACATATTTTATACAGTCTATGTTTAAAAGTTACAGAAGAAAGTAGTGTTTGTGATGCAGTTGGCTTTTTTTTCCAAAGTCATTTAAAAAAAAAAGTAAATTAATTTGTTTTGTTTTTTAAATAAAAACAAATCAAAGTTGTTTAAAAATGAAATCACAAACAGGGTGAATTGAGATCCTGATTCATGACTTTGCCGGTGAGATAGCCGAGGTGAGGACAGCTGTGTAGTAACCTTGTCAAACCGGAGTTCTCTCTGAAACCGGTGGTCTACTCCCTTCTGTCCTAAACCCATTCATCTCAACCTCGATCAACCAGAAAGAGAGAGAGAAACAGAGAGAAAGACAGAGATAGACAGAGAGAGAGTAAAAGTGCGCACTAATTGTTATAAGGAGTTAAACAGATAGAGAAGGAAGAACTACCATTATAAAAAATATGATACCAAAATACCAATTTAGGGATTATAGCACCACTCAGGGAAAGAAACTGCTATTCAAAGTTCTTTATAATAATAATGATAATAATAATAATAAAAATAATAATACATTGAATTTACATAGCCCTGTTCACAAACTCAAAGCTGCTTTATTCCATCTGCTATCAGATGTTTAAGTCTCTTGGAAATAAACACATCATCATTTACTATTCTATGGTTTACTCCTTCCATGCTCCTGTGTGCGCTTTTATTTATTTTTTTAATTTTTGGTCTGACTGTTGAAATTGAACTGCCCATCAAGACATAAATAACTTTTTTTAACTAAAATCTGAACAATCTGTTATGAGTTATAATATTGGTCAACCAAAAACAACCAACTTCAACTTTGAAGGTACACCCCCACAGGTGTAAACCGGTTTGAGTCGGGAGTCCCTCGGATCTTTCCCCCAAGTCTTTAAATTGACTCACGAGTCGTGAGTCTCTAGTATCATTAACTTGGATCAGTTGAGTCCTACTACAGTTCGATGTAAAACGATGACACCGCCACACACAAACCTCTTGCAAGATTAGCTACTACTAGTCCTAGCCTCCTTAGCTGCCAAAAGCTTTAGAACTTAGGGAGGGAGGGAGACAGTCTGGGACAGGTTATAGGAACTTCCTGACCTGCAGACTCAGAGCCGAAAGCTTGCAGACCGTGGGATTCACTCAATGACTCGCGAGTCCCCAATCACTCATGAGATCTTGTGTGAGTCAGTCAATCGCGCAAATCAGGGTAAAGCAAATCCACAACAAAAGCCATTCTTTCACTTATGAAAGAAGGGGACACTCTTTTTTACACTCTTTAATTGTACTGTACCTTTACACCTTTGCATGCAGTCGGAAACCTCATGTCATTTCCATTATATTTGTGCCTAAATTCAACCAGAGCAGACCTAATAATAAGAATTAATCTGTGTGGGTGAGCATGGCCACATGAGTTTTTAGTTGGCAGTTGGCAAAAACACAGAGGTGAGACTCATGTCTTCTCATAACGTATCATACATTAACGAGTGAACACAACCTCCAAATCTACAAAACACACGTTTTATCAGCAAGTAACGTTTGGGTTACATTAGTAGATACATAGAGCAAGAGAGAGAAAGAAAGAAAGATAGTGTGTGTGTGTGTGTGTGTGTGTGTGTGTGTGTGTGTGTGTGTGTGTGTGTGTGTGTGTGTATGTGATAAGAGGAGAACATGAAAAGAGGCCATTGAGTCAAATGTTATCAGCATCAGCAGCTGTTCTGTAATAGTCATAAACATGATGAATGTGTGTGTTTGGGGGGGGGGTGGCGCTGACTGGGTAACGAGCAGCCATATTGTTCTGAACTCTTGTTCTCATTTGGACCACATTTGCATTTGATTTTAGATTGTATTGGTGGCCATTCCACTTTAGCCTCCAGATTCACATTACAGGGCATGAATCTCTTTGTTTGTTTGCTCCATTCTGTCTCTCTTCCCATCCTCCTGATAATCCTTCTATCCTGTAACCTACCTCCTTTACCCATAAAAAATGCCTGACACACCAGGCTGACCTAAAGACATAGCACAGAGGCTGATCCGGAATTGTTGGGTTTCTGTAAATAACATCTCAGAGTATGATCTAGACCTGCTAAGCGCAATGAGATAACTGTTGTTGTGATTTAGCGCTATATAAATAAAATTGAATTTATTTAATTGAATCCGCTGCAACCGCTTAACTTAGGAGTTATTAGCTTTGCTCTGGTCATAATAACTACGGCAACTACGGGCGCCATCACTATAATTATAACTATAAGTTGTAATTGCTGTTTGAACAAACGACTTATGTGGGCATTTTGGGGGGTTGTTAAAGCTTTAGTGCGTAACGTTTTTATTCTAATGAACATCTGTTACAGTCAACCGATCGCCAAATGAGTAAAGCTGATTTAGAATATCATCTCCTCACAACTCTCTCTGGATTTCTCAGCATGGCTGTGTCCCGATAATTGTGGAGTGAAGATAATGACCTCTTCTGAAGAGTCCATCATGTTTTTCAATCCTCTGTGTCCTCCTTGGCTACTAGCAACTGCGTGGAGGAAGGCTGGGAGTGAAGGCTTGTGGATGCACCAACAGAATTGTTGTCACTACTTAGAAGTCCTCATGGGGAGACAGAAACTAGGCACTGTAAGCCTTTTTGTCAATCAAATACTGTAATCCAGGAACTAAAGTTCCACTATGCAGGAGCAATTCAGTCTGAGTGGATGCAGTTTTTCAAAGTTGTGAATAGGGAGAGGCATTTATTTAAAACGGGCAAAGAGGGAAAGTTGCAGGGGCCAGATCAAAGCACCGCTCCAGACTGAAACACTGGGAGCTGACTCAAAGACTTACTTTTTCTAAAGATAGTCACTAAGAATTAGGCCACAGTGAAAGGTTTGCACAACCTGCTTTCATCTGTCTCTCCTGTGTGTGTGTGTGTGTGTGTGTGTGTGTGTGTGTGTGTGTGTGTGTGTGTGTGTGTGTGTGTGTGTGTGCGCCTACATATGCTTTTGGCATGCTGACCTTTAGTTCTAAATCCCAAATCTGTAGCTTCTATTTCCTCCTCTCCACTGCACAGAATTGATCACTATGCTGTTCTTCTACCAGCGTAGAAGCTCAACAACACTCATCAAAACAAAATACCAGTCTGGTGTTCATCGTGGCCGTACTCGGAGGTCTGCGCTTACCCGCTGGTAAAAGATGACTTGCTTAGAAGGGTTGAAAATTGGCAATTTTCCCCTTTAGCATTTAGCGCAGCGCCATAAAACCATAAACAACGTTGTTTTGCCCGTGTCATCCTCTTCAGCTCCACCCCTGCGTCGGAAATTGTCACGTCTGGGCGTGTCTAACTGCGTGTCAATCACTGCTCATGAACACACGGGGGTAGTATCACCAACTAAGACAGTGTAAAACAGGATGTCTGAGTGGTAACATACTAGTGAACCATCTTTTGCTGATGACCTGGCTGTCTCTCCTAGCAGTGGGGGGGTTTCAGGAGTTGTTGAATATATGTTCCAATTATGGTGTTGAATTTGATGTTAAATATAATGCCAAAAAGAGTTATGATCTGTAGAATGAAAGAGGATAAGGACCTTATTGTGCCATCTTTCCATCTGGCAGGGCAAGTGCTAACTGTTGGTTGTAAAATGAAGTATTTGGGTCACATCTTGACAGATCTAATGTCAGATGATGAGGACATGTATAGGCAGCGTCGCATGTTACATCTACACGCTAACATGCTCGCCAAGAAGTTCTCCTGGTGTTCTGATACCGTCAAGACAAACCTCTTTAAAGCATATTATTCTGCTTTTTCCACTGCTCTCTTGTGGGTCAAGTTCAAAAAGGCAAGCTTCAATAAGCTGCGGGTCGCTTATAATGATTGGTTGGGTATTCTACTCGGAAAATCAAGGTGGTGCAGTGCAAGTGAATTGTTTAGTCAAGCAGGAGTTATTACATTATCTGCTTTACTGAGGAATCGGATGTAGCAATGTATTGGTCGCCTGAATCCTTCTTGTTGTCATTTTACAACTGATTGACCCGAGGTTCGTGCTTTGCGATACCAGTCACCCTTATGGGACTGCTGGTATAGCTGTCTTGTTTAATTGGTGTCTGTTCTTGTGTATCTGTCTTTTTTTAATTGTGTTTTTTATTTAAATTTTATTTTTTGTATGGACCATGAGTCTAATAATAAAGGCTATGTATTCTGGTCAACTTCATAGTAGCTGAAACAAAGAGTGTGCACACTTAGAAGTCCTTTTCCAGCTAGAAAAGACCTGCGTCTACATGTTGCACACACACATACACATACACATACACACACACGCACACGCACACGCACACGCACACGCACACGCACACACACAAAACCACAGGGAGCCATGCATGACGGTTGCATTAACTTTCAACAGAAAATTACCCTCAGCCAACCAATTAACTAGCTTAAATCTCCTCAGTGAGGACAGTGTGCATATGTGTGTGTGAGATAGAGAGAAACAAAAGAGAACATGAGGGTGTGTGTGTCTGAGTGGGACAGTCAAAAAAGAGAGGGCATGTGTGTGACTGTTGAGCAAAGGTTAATAGGACCTCAAGAGGGATAAGACAAGGGCCTTGTTACCACTAGAGCTGTCTCCTTCTGCTCTCTCACACACACACACACACACACACACACACACACACACACTGCCAAAGCTGGTGGTCTTTTGTAGACCAGGGTAGTTCATTACTGTCCATGGCTTACACTTGCACTAATACTCCTTAATACCCAACACTTGCCTCTTATTACTCTCCCTCTCTATCTCTATCACTTCTAGTTTTCTAATGCTCTCTTTCTTTTCTTTTCTTTCGTTTATCATCTATCCATCACAGGACACCAGAAATGGCAGAGCATCTAATTAACACATTACCGCAGTTACGACAGTTTACCTAAGAGTAATAGTGAGTAAAATGCTTCAGCACTAATACAAGTTGAATGAGCAAATAAGCAATGATTAATTAGAGTTTACACACTGCATTTGTGAAAGGGCTACTGGAATCTTGATCCCTTTTTAAATTGGCTTAGGGAGCCTTAAACTGGCTCTCCAGCCCTCAAAGTGTATGCTAGCTGGCTAGGAACTAAACCAACGGGACGAGGCAGATGGCCCCCGACCTAGACCCAGGGTCATTCAGAGGTTTCTGTCTTTTAAAAGGACGTTTTCCTCGCCGCTGTCGCAGCAAATGCTTGCTCTTGGGGGGGAATAATTGGATCTTTGTAAATTACAGAGTGTGGACTAGCCATACTCGTCCTGAGATAGCATCTGTTATGATTTGACACAACAAATACAATTGAATTATTCAGTTACATCAAAGTTAGTCTTGCACAACCAGAACTCTGTCCACAACTTATCATTCTGGGGAAAAAATGTATCAGGCTTCCTTATATTTTTTCTTTTAAACCAATTCCACTCGTCTTGGGCGGGGCTAAGCCCCGGATGCAGCAACAGTGCCCTTTCATGATATATAATCTAGTAGTAAGAATAGATAGCGGAGATGGTAAAGGGAAAGTGATTGTCATCTGAAACAGGCAGCCAATGGCAGCCTGATACCAACAGTCAGACTACAGCCAATTAAATGACATAAAAGTCAGTATTCAAATCATGGCTATAAAAAGTACAACCAAATAAATTTCCTCCATCGCTGCCAACAGAATAGCTTTCACTTTTTCCCTCATTTGACTCACTTTATCTTCAGTTTTGTATGTCCCCAATTCTCCTGATTGTTCTCTTTGCTGACCTTTCTATCTTCTATCTACCTGAGAACATCCTTCTTCATCTCTCGCTCTGTTTATGCCTTCTTACACTCTCCCTTTCTGCCACCATGTCATTCTTTTTCCCCTCACTCTGTCACTTTCTCTCACTCCCTCCCTTCATCTCACTCACTTTACATCTTGGGCTGTCACTCCCTCTTTCATTGCTCATGTCTCGCTCTCTCCATCTATCCATAAAAGCTCTCTCTTTCTAATCGCCCTGCTTTCTTCTCTCTCCTGTTATCTCTTTCCTCTCTAATCTTAAGAAAGGAAAAGGCCTCCTTTTATGGCGTACTTCATGTCTGAACTGAACTACAGACACGGTCGACACAGTTGGCTGGCTGCTGCTGGTGTTGGATTTTTTTTGGTTGTGTTGCTCCTTTGTCAGTCATGCTATTCTGGGCTCCAAACTGACAGCCTGACAGAATAAGACTATGGCTCTCAGATAGCTGCAGCCTCTGTTGCGTTGCAACAGTGAAACAAAAGTTATGGCAGTCACTTATAACTTTCATACAGTTAGAGGCTTTACATAATTTGTTTTATACACAAATGCTGGGTGAGAAGCAGTATGTTTCCATCCTCCTGTTTGATTGTGCAATTCAATTTGCATAAAAACAAAAAAAGTATAATAAACCAAAATCTGAAAAAGCTTGAGATGGAAAAGCTGGTGTATCAAAAAATACACGATTCAATACATGCCAATGGAAATACATTTTTTTACAGTTATATTGCAGTACCTGCTTATACTTCATTTGCTTCAGTTGTCATGTAGCTTCGCATTGCAAGTCCACAGTTCTGTGTCAGCGCTGGAGTATGGTCCGGCTACACCGCTTACAGTCTGACATAAGGGAAAAAAACGGTCTTGCTCGTTTGTTTTTCTTAAAAGCAAAAATACCCGCCTTGGGTCGGGCAAAGGCCCGGCTGCAGCCACGACGCCCTTGCAAAAAAGACAGCAGAGCTAGCGGAAGCGCCAGGTGGCTTTATCCCAGCAACGTCCATTCATTTAGCCCAACTAGATGTCATGCTATCACTTCCCCTTAAAGTCCTCCGTGCCGTTACAAAGTCCGAGGACTGAAGAATACAAGTAGTGGGGGCGTCACCTAAGCCCCTTTCACACATGCACTGCAAACCTGAAAGGATCTACACAAGGGGTCTTCAACATTTTTCAAGCCAAGGACCCCTGAACTGAAAGAGACGGAGCAGGCATCCCCTACTACTTATATTTTAGAAAATTGAGTTGCATATTAAACTGGGCCTACAATAACATGTAGGCCGGCCTAAAGCCTTTACACGTAGCTTTGTATGGTGTCCTACAATACTAAGCTATTAAAACAATGTTTTACATATTCATATATCATCACCTCTTAATGTCAAACACACAGTGAATCCAAAGGCTTAACTGATGGCTACCATAGTGGCTACCTTACAGGCCAGTAAGAAATCAATATTGTTGAGGTTGTCGATTTACCTTTGCTATGTTGGATTAATGTTGATATTTTCAGACATATTTTAAAGTTTTTGGGATAAAAACGTTGAAAAAAAGTATTAAAGAACAATTTGGCGGCCGTCCTGCAATGATTCAGCGGACCCCTAGTGTGTTGAGGATCACTGATCTAGACATTACCCGGTGAAACGGTATGTGAAAAAGCAAATGTCTGCATCAGTTGCATCAGACTAACTTGTTAAAAGTGCCTTTACCCTGCCAGCTCCCGAGTACAAAGGCCGTGTAATGTCGGCTTGAGCCCATGTATTTATTAGAGCGGCTCATTGTGCGAAGTATTCCCCCGGTAGAATCGTGTTGATGACGATCCTATTACGCGGCTCGCTAAACCGGAAGAAGAAAACTAACATCGGAGGGTGAAGAAGAAGAGTGATTTCCACAAAGGTGTCAAACAGGAAATTCAGGAACTTCTGTAAGTGAAGGGCCAACGCTGAATCATTAGATAAATTCAAGGATCGGCAAGACACTTGATATGATAAGAAGCAGCTACGTGACCGAGGTGAAATCCAGGTCACGTCCTACGTCCTGCGCGCTTTCCCCAAGCGCCCCCCCTCACCTTAACCAGACCCAGTTTTTCCAAGTGAGAATGCCTCTGACACGGACCATCTCCTGGGTGCTACATCTTTGGTCTAAGTTCAGCCATTGGTCCCTGCTGTAAATTGGAGGAAAGCATCTTTACCAACAAATTTCCAATAGACTTAGAGACTGAAACAAGTCTATGTAAATGGGGTACAAAACTACAAATGAAAACATTTTTCTACAAAGATTAACTCCAGTTATGCTATATCCCATATATCAAACACTAACGAGCAATCAGATGCTCGTGGATTAAGGAATCATTTGTTTCATTAGTGCTACTGACATTGAAATTCAAGTAAAGTTCAAAAAAGAAACTGAATAGGCCAGGACGAGTGTGTAGCTACAGTTAAGTGGGACATTTTGGAAGCTGATAATGTACGTTTTACAATTTCGGATCACCGATCTGTTGACGGCATCTCTGCCGTTAATTGGGACTCAAGTCTGGGTTTTAAAAATGATGAGACTATTTCAAACCACACTTATGCAGCCTAAAATGGGCCGTGCACCTGTTTCATGTGGGTCCATGCATGTTAAGAGTGTTTTAATGGACCATTATCTCACCGCATAGAACTGTGGAGGGCTTAAAGTATATTCATCATTAGTCATGATTCATAACTCAGCGGTAGCCATCAGTCTCATCCAGCATCTGCTCTGCAGTTATCTCGCAGTAACACACACAGCCACAGCAGACTGTTCTTTCTATTCTCAAAGGTTGGAGAGCGGTGGATAAAGCATTTTGAAATGCAAACCACTACTCTTCTCAACGGCATGACAAATTAGTCTTCACACTTCCTGAAAGCTGAAAAAGGTGTAAAATATTATGTTTGTGATCGCATTTTGTAGATAAAGTAACAGCCCGACAATAGTAGCCTGACTTGCATTGTGAGATTTCCCTTTTAATAAAACGTCCTCTTCAATTCCCCCTAACTCAGTGAGTCGTGAGAAGACTCCTTCAAAAATCACTCTTCGCGGCGATGATGGACCGTGATTGAAATGTTCTTTTAAAGCTTTGTTGATATCATTCCGAGACAAAAAGAATTTGAGTTGTTCAGCGGTGCGAATTAATCTAAAACAACTATTTAAAGGGCTGCCCAATGAACACACTACACTTCAGAAGTAGTTTACATTGTAGTAGACATCTCCACATTAAAAGTAAGAACTTGCAGTATATTAAATTGCCCTTAAAGGTTTTTGCCGTAGTAATTCTTAAAATGACACAGTGAAAAAGTAATGTACCAGTTGTATTTGAGCACAAAGTACTGCAACACCATGAACGTAGAGGTCTCTTTCTCTCAGTCTGCTCTCCTCTCCGGTCGGAAAGACTTCACTGGTGCACAGCTTTCATCTTAAAATATGCACGGCAGGCTATGTGTTAGTTTAAATGCCTTTTGCTCTATAACCGAGGTGCCCAAAACTATTTATAAAAAAAGTCACAAATGTTTCTGAATGAAAGGCCACGGGTCAAAAAGTAAATGTTGATTTTATACGAAAATGTATCAAATTTTATAGAAAATTAACGTTAAAAATCTGAAATAAAATTTTGAAAATAAAACAGCTCTTTAATCTGCATGTATCGCCCATATTACACAACATTTACAGTTATTTATCACTTGCAATATTGAGCCTTGTCCTTGTTTTTTAGAAGTCTTTCAACATTAGGGCTCCAGCTGACTTCCTAAATGTTCTTCTATCAGTGTGCCGCTGCCTCGATTGCTCCATCCTGATTGGCTGACTCAAAACCAGTGGACGTTAGCATGGCTCACAGCGAGTGAGGTGGAGCGGGAGAGAGAAGAAATACCGTAATCTTTGTCATTTCTTGTAGATAAAACTTTGGTGCATAATTTAATAAGGACGTTTACCAGCACTGTGCTTTACATTGCTGTAAAACTCTGATTATGTACTGTTTAGCTGCACAAAACAAAGTTTTGTAGTCATGACAGTTGGGATTTTACAGCACTTTCAAAATAAATGGAGAATAAGCATGAGCAAACTTAGCCCGCGGGCCCCTGATTGGGCAGCCTTGCTCTGTAGCGTTCCATTAAGTCAAAGTTGATGTGAATTTATTTGTAGCATCTTTAGCAACAAACAGGCGCTTCATGAAGTGCTTTACAGAGACCCAAGGACAGAGACACAGATTGATATGGACCATCGCTCTGTCTGTCCTGATGTGTGGGCCTGTATTCTGTCGCCTCCTTCCATGCCTCTATAGATTTGTTCAGACATGGAATATGTAGCATTGCTGGTTCTCCTAATCTGCCAACGTAACATAGGTTGGCGCTGTTATCCATACACCTTGTACTAGTATTTATTTGTTAGTACTGTTCCATTCCCAGTCGACTGTGTGTAATACTTGTATTTATGTGTCTTGTATGTGTTTATAATTGCTGCACAACTAGCCTCTGGGGACACAAATAAAGTTGAAGTTGAAGTAGGTCTCTCTGTAAAATCTTCCGCCATGGCTCTTGTTCACACAGTCGTCAAGTAGTGTCTAGTTTATTTTACAAAAGGGACAAAGTACAGATATTTGCAAATGACACAATGACAGAAACACACAGTGACCAGCCAGAAAAACCAAGTGGGTCTTAAGCCTGCATTTAAACATTCAATGGGTGGGGGGGGGGGCACTGATGGAACACGTAGAGGGAGACTGCTCTACAGCACGGTCACATGTACGCCTCGAAGGACTATCTGGGACGGAAAGGAGCAGCTTATTACATGTCACTGAGACATGCTGGATATCAGAGGAGAGTTCTCTTTCAAGCTGCATAAATTATGGATTACAAAAGCTCACAGTCGAGGCTTTAAATCATAACCATCTTGAGAAAAATGAATCCCTTAACTATTTTCATAAAATTTATCATTTATTAGCTATAATGCAGAATGTATTAAGTTCTCATTTTGCTGACATGCAACATGTAAATAGTACATGTGTACATATTTATATTTTTCCATTCTGAGTTTATTGTATTATGGTCACACTTCAATATAATTTATATCATGGTTACTTACTTTTGCTATTTATTTAATTACATATTATTCTATTCAATTTAATTTCACGTCACTTACTTACTTCCTGTGGCCACCTCACTTTACTTTAAAATACTTTTTATATTATATGATGTCACTTTACATTCATTCAGTACTTTTTGCACATTATTTGTTTGTTGGTTTGCTTTTCAATAAAACTATGTTTATTGACTGATCTGGCATGAGAAGAATTTCCTAAAAAAATCTAAATGGCTCATTCACAGAATTTCCTAGTTTATTAAACTGATTTTAGTTAGACGTTTAGTAATCTTTTATACTTATAAATGTAAATGTGCTGTATTTATATAGCGCTTTTCTAGTCTTAACGACTACTCAAAGCGCTTTTACATCATACAGGAAACATTCACCATTCACACACATTCATACACTGTGGCCGAGGCTGCCGTACAAGGTGCCACCTGCTCATCAGATACACACTCACACACATCTACACACCTGCTCATCAGATACACACTCACACACATCTACACACCTGCTCATCAGATACACACTCACACACATTCACACTCCGATGGGCAGCATCGGGGGCAACTCGGGGTTCAGTGTCTTGCCCAAGGACACTTCGACATGGGACTGCAGGGCCAGGGATTGAACCACCGCTCTACCGCTGAGCCACAGCCGGCCCACTTACAGTTCCTATGTTCATGTGACAGCCAGGCTGGGAATTCTCTGCTTTTACCTTTTCTGAATTTGTCTTCACTTCAGTTTAAAAGCTCATTTTTGCGATATGGACTGCCTATATAGCCCAAGTTTTAAGGCCTATTATGATTGTTTGTTTTTGGATTTTTGTTTTATTATTTTTGTTTATTTTCTCCTTTGTCCTTCTTGGCAAAGACTCTAGGCCATGTCACATTGAATGTATGCCCTCAGTGTGTTAATGATGGTGCTTGTGTATGTATACTTGAATGCATTGTGAACCAGTGCATGAAATGCAATGCACTGGCATTTGTATGTATTCAACGCATTTATTACTGTATGCCCCACGTTAACCACTGCTGTATAGGAGCGCTCTGGTCCACATCCAGAGGAGGACGGAGTGGATGGGTGGGTCATAAAACATTCATGTCCACATCCAGAGGAGGACGGAGTGGATGGGTGGGTCATAAAACACAGGGCTTTCATGCAGGAGCGCGGAGTTTGTGTCCCGTTGAAAAGACAAGACTTTCACCCAGGAATCAGGTGTTCCTGTCCCGGGAGTACTACTTAAAGGGGACCAGTGTTTTAATCCAAACTAAGATCTTTTTGCTAACCTTAGTCGTCGCCGCATGGCGGTCACCTTTTGTTGGCTAAACTTAACAGCAGCTTACGGTGACCATTGACAGTCACCTTATCTGGGCCAAATTTAACTGTAAAGACCACTAAACCTAACTGTCATGTGACCGGTCGTGGAGGGGCCAGCCGGCTGTCGCCTAATTTCTTAGGATATCGTACACAGTGCATTTCTTACGATATGTGAACCCGTTCAGGAGGAAGCTTTGTCACGATGTGTGTGTAAATGTATTGATAGATACTGTACATACAAATTGTGTACAGATTACCTTATTAATTCCATAATATGCCACTTTTCCAGCCCCTTGTTTCTTTTTAGGTAATTCACATTCCAAAATTTGCAAATTATATACTGTATTGTATCTTTTGAATTTTGTATATGTGTAAATAAAGAAAGGAAACAAATAAATCACATGGAAAGTTTACGAGGCCATTGTGATGGCAAAGGTCACTGGGCACTTATTTAAACATGAGGAAGATGTAAAATCCCCAGCCCATTTAGGTTATGAAGTGCATAGTATATACGTATGAAATGAAAGGCTTTTTTTTCCTCTTTATTGCTTCAGCCCTCCCTCTTAAACTTTCTAATCTCCTCCATTACCTTTTCTACACCTCCTCCTTAACAATCAACAATCTTTATTCCTCCTCCTCACCGTCTCTCATCATTTGTCATTTCTGCCCTTTATCCTGCACGGCCAATCGCTCTCTCTCGTCTCTCACCTCTTCCCCCTCCCCCTTCCTCCTCCTCCTCATCGCTTCACTTCTCCGTTCATCTTTTCCTCTCAATCTCCCCCACTTATTTATCTCTTTCCATCGCTGCCCCGTTCTCTCCCCTCTGAGTGGCAGGTAAAGCAGCCGCTGCCATGCTTCCAAGCCGAGGAAATGGTTTTTCTGTCTATCTGTCCGTCCACCTGTCTGTCTAAGTGTCTGTCTGTCTGTATTACTTAACCAGGCAGCATTTCCTGTAGCTGGCAATGACACAGGAAATTATCTTTTAATCAGCATTCAATCTAGCACACACACACACACACGTGGTGTTTTCCCTCTCAGTTCACGTGCAGTGCTAAACAGCAATTTAGTGTGACTGACAGACGGATGAATGATTGATGACATAATGAAATCACATGTGGGTGGACTGACAGGCAGATGGACTGGGGAACTAGTTGAAGTGAGGGTTATTGAATGCTAAATGGGTGGATGGATACTTAGAGAGAATGATATAATAAGACAATAAGAGATCAGAAGGTGAATGGATGGATGGATAAAAATCCCACCCACCACACACACACACACACACACACACACACAACAAAGGGATGAAGACAAAGTGAGCGATAAAGAAAAGGCAAGCAGATGCTGGATTACGGTTGTGTATGCTTGACAGTATTTTAGTCAAGGGAGTGTATGTGTGTGTGTGTGTGTGTGTGTGTGTGTGTGTGAGAAAACGAGGCAAAATCCAACTGGCAAATATTATGTTTGCTCTTCTTCTTCTCTGTCTGCTGAGCTCTATTCATCTCTCTCATCCAAACCTTTCTTTTTTAATTCATTCCCTTTTTACCCCCCAACTTTATATTCTCTTTTAATTACTTTTCTTCAGTCTCTCATTCTGCCTGCTGTAGTTTTGTGCAGTTTTCCATTGAGTACATTTTTTTTCATTCCAACGCCTCTCAGTTTCTTTGTCTTGTACAGTGATTATATATATAATGACTGTATATATATTTATTTTTATTTTTGGGTCAGTAACAAATGCCAAAGTCACCTGACCAAGCGTAGTCTTTTTGACGCATTTGGAGTGAGAATGTATTGAAAGACAAGCTGTCATTCGGTTAAACAAAACTCAACCAGAAACTGACAGTCTAGGTTATATTCGTACTTTTTGTCTCCATTGTGTTTGATTCTCTCTTATATGTTTTGATAAACTGACTGCTTGGGTTTCTCGCCCCATTGGACTAATTTGTGTCCCTGCAAGATCCATTCCCTGAGTTGTAATAAACTGGAATCATCTTTGAATGGGATTACAATGGCCTGTCTATTCTGTTACTGTAAGGTATGATTTAGACATTTTGAGTTCTATATTTCTTTTTAATAGAGCAGCTGAGAGAGGCTCTGTCAGTGACTCTGACTACATCTGTGAATCTTCTGGGGAAGACTTCCCACACAGTCTGACATAAATTAAATTTTGCCACAGTGAGAATAAAGTGAATGATGCTTGCATATCATCCAATATCTTCTGTCTCCATTCTCTTCCATCTAAACGCCATAACTCTGTTTCGTATTACCTCCCCCCAGCCCCTTTACCCACACTTATTTGTCTCATTTCCTCCTTTATTTTCTATCTCCCATCTATCCTCTCCCTATCCCCCCCTCCTTCCAAGCTTGTTGATTCAGCCGACTAAGCAGCCTCTCAGTCTCACTTGCCTAACATCTTCTATTAAATATGAATTAATTACTTCAAAACCTTGTTAAGCTTCATTAAGACCTTGTGCATTAATCATCAGTCATTTTAATTAGAGGAAAGGAAGTTTCCAATGTGTTTTACACCTCCGACATTCCAATCGACTGAATCACAACTAGATTTGTCTCCAAGTTTGTTTTGCAATTTGTGAAAAGAACATAACCTTTATCCAACCAGAGAAGGTTGCCTGAACATGTGCCTTCCATTCGCCAAGTAACTCAAATTAGAGTTCTAGAAGGGACTCCTGTGAGGATTTGTGTCCACGTTCAATATTCAGCTTTTCAGAAAAGCTGCAATAGCCAGGATGAGCCATCAGACCCATTCTTTACCCGTACTCATTCATCAAATGCCAAAAAACGCCAGATCTACGGTCCAGTGACAGTGCCCTTAAGCAGCCATTGGTATTCTAACCCACATCTGTTCAAGGAGGAAGTAGTTTGTCACAAAGAGCCACAAAATTCACAAAGGGAGGAGGTCTGGGTCAACAAAACATCAAACCTTTGACATAGGAAACAGGTGTTTATATTCCTACCTACAGTCAATGTTGGTTTCCTTCAACTATAACTGTAACCAAGTGGTATTATTGCAACCATGACAATGAAGGTCCCCTTACCTTTTTGGCCAAATCATGACCCTTTAACCATTTTGTTTTTGGGCCTAAACTTATAACCAAACCTTAACTATGCAATTTTTATTTGTGAAACAAATTCAATGTTCTGTTGATAGAGGCGTCAGATTAGAAAATGCTTAAATGCGTTGTTCTGGAAGCCATGGACCACCAGGGATATTTGGTTCTTGAGGACCTGTGGTGGCTGTCGCAAAAGTTACCTTTACATTTGTTCTGTAGAGATCTACTAAAACTGTTTGTATTAAAATTCCAACAATACAGATCACTACCCGGGGAAAACAAAAGACTTTCACCCAGGAACTGCATGTTCATTATGAGTGTTTTAATACAAACAACAATCTTTTTCCTAAACTTAACTGGTCCTTTTGGTGCCTAAAACTCAACTACTGTTGCTGCATAACGCTCAGCTGGCAGTGTTCTTTACACAGCGCACAGTCATCTACTTTAAGGTAACTTAACCATCAACCACCGCTGACCTGACGAGCACCACGGCCGACAGCTCGCGGTGCTCTGTACCCGGCAAACAGTCAACTATTCTCGGGTAACTGAACCACCAACTACCGCTGACCTGATGGAGCACCATGCTGAGCCCCATGCAGAGCACCTTAGCCAGTGTCGCAGAGCTCTGTAGAGGCTAAACACATCTACTAACTGCGGCTGATACAACGAGCTGCTTGTCATAGTGCCGCCGCAGGAAACTGCCGTGACATAACACGACACACACACAGAACGTCGGAGGTATGCTGTTTTTGATTCTCGTCGTGTAGTTGTTTGCCAGAAGACACATTTAGTTTCTAAAGAAGCTGGAGGCAGCAAAAAAACACCGCCGGATAAACTACTTAAACATGGCGGGTTTGTTCAGAACACCCCCCCACACCCCCGTCTGTCGCTAGCAATGATGACGCAGTGATTAGTGACGATTCTCTCCAACCAATCAGCAGTTTGCAGGTTTTGATGTTGAGCAGATACCCTGTAATGGAAAAACATCACAGAGCGCATGCATGTTAATGTTTAGGTGATATCTCATGAAGTCAAAGCGTAATAAAACATGGGAGATGAACATCTGCACCATCATGCCCCGAGGCTGAAGTTAACAGCCCCTGCAAGATAAAAACAAAAACATTTTCCATCTCATGTCTGCTAGCATTAAAGGGCTGGATTCTGTCTGGCATGCCATTACGCCCTTCCAAAGCTATGGTTGTGTCATTTGTGACTGCTGTAAAATTCATATGCTCCTGTAAAATTCTCCCTGTATAATTTATGTAATGAACGTATTAACTGTAATTAGTAGTTTAACATGGTATAATGAAATCATTGTCCACCAGGCATATCTTTTATTTAGCCTATTACTGAGAAACAGATGTGGTGGTGATGGTTTCTGCTGCTATGATGTGAAATACTGAACACTGATATAAATTCTTCTATGTTGGAATATATTTATATCATCACTAAAGATGTTCAAAGCCCACGGTTGTGTTGGTCTCCACTGAATTAAAAGTAAAAGTAAAGGAATTGTGTCTGAAGCTGTTCATAGCTGACATGCAAGTTACAAAGATGGAGGACCTTTAGCTTGTATCTGTGTTATGATGCAGTGATGAACCTTGGCAGTAGCAATCTGTGTTAACAGTACAAAAACACATTAACCAACACTTGTCTATAAGCCATAGCCTGCAGTTTTTTGAACTTATCCAAAGTTAATTGTTTTTATTATGGGTTTAATACGATGCCAAACAGCATATTAGAGCCATGCCTATGCAGTAAATCAGTATGAGTACACACTTGCATATGTTATTTGCATTTTAACACACATTGTATTCTTTTCACCAACTATTCTCAGACCATTTAATGAAGAATTATCTGCGGTACTAATGGATGAATGCTAGAACTTCTTTAATGGATACAGCTGTACATTTGTTCCCACTGAGTTGTGTGTTTTGGCACTGGTGATGCACCGGGTAAGAAGAATTTGCCAAGGCCACTAAATAAGAATTTTCCTTGTCTTTCCATTAGATGTGTGTTTCAATGCTGCGTTATCCCTTACTGCTCAGAGTGTCTCATTCTTTTTTCAACTGCCAGACACAACTGTCACTCTGACACCATGTCCCATCATTGTTGTTTGGCTCCTGCAGACAGACAAATAGCAGGGAGGAACATGGTGTTTTTTTTTGTCTTTGACAATGGTTTACTTTTATTTTAAATGTTTTTGTTTCTCTTTTTTGGCAAGCAAGCCCCATCATTGAGAGATGACATTATAATCTATTTTAAATTATTCTGACACGTTGAATCACATGCCATTGATTAAATGATTGACTTAATGATGATTGATGGACATTGAATTACCCCTTTAAAGGTCCCATGGCATGAGTTTTTTTATTTTTTTATTTGAGTTCCCCCAGCCTGCCTATGGCCCCCCAGTGGCTAGAAATGGTGATAGGTGTAAACCGAGCCCTGGGTATCCTGCTCTGCCTTTGAGGAAATGAAAGCTCAGATGGACCAATCTGGAATCTTGTCCGTTGAGGTCATAAGGGGAAAGGTTACAAGGCTTCAGATATGATATTAGGGGACCACTAAGGTCTATATAAAGAGCCTTCAGATACAGTATTAGGGGACCACTAAGGTCTATATAAAAGAGACTTCAGATACAGTATTAGGGGACCACTAAGGTCTATATAAAAGAGACTTCAGATACAGTATTAGGGGACCACTAAGGTCTATATAAAAGAGACTTCAGATACAGTATTAGGGGACCACTAAGGTCTATATAAAGAGACTTCAGATACAGTATTAGGGGACCACTAAGGTCTATATAAAAAGAGACTTCAGATACAGTATTAGGGGACCACTAAGGTCTATATAAAGATACTTCAGATACAGTATTAGGGGACCACTAAGGTCTATATAAAAAATATTTCAGATACAGTATTAGGGGACCACTAAGGTCTATATAAAAGAGACTTCAGATACAGTATTAGGGGGACCACTAAGGTCTATATAAAAGAGACTTCAGATACAGTATTAGGGGACCACTAAGGTCTATATAAAAGAGACTTCAGATACAGTATTAGGGGACCACTAAGGTCTATATAAAAGAGACTTCAGATACAGTATTAGGGGGACCACTAAGGTCTATATAAAAGAGCCTTCAGATACAGTATTAGGGGACCACTAAGGTCTATATAAAAGAGACTTCAGATACAGTATTAGGGGACCACTAAGGTCTATATAAAAGAGCCTTCAGATACAGTATTAGGGACCACTAAGGTCTATATAAAAGAGACTTCAGATACAGTATTAGGGACCACTAAGTCTATATACTTCAGATACAGTATTAGGGGACCACTAAGGTCTATATAAAAGAGACTTCAGATACAGTATTAGGGACCACTAAGGTCTATATAAAAGAGACTTCAGATACAGTATTAGGGGACCACTAAGGTCTATATAAAGAGACTTCAGATACAGTATTAGGGGACCACTAAGGTCTATATAAAAGAGACTTCAGATACAGTATTAGGGGACCACTAAGGTCTATATAAAGAGACTTCAGATACAGTATTAGGGGACCACTAAGGTCTATATAAAAAATATTTCAGATACAGTATTAGGGGACCACTAAGGTCTATATAAAGAGACTTCAGATACAGTATTAGGGACCACTAAGGTCTATATAAAAGAGACTTCAGATACAGTATTAGGGGACCACTAAGGTCTATATAAAAGAGACTTCAGATACAGTATTAGGGGACCACTAAGGTCTATATAAAAGAGACTTCAGATACAGTATTAGGGGACCACTAAGGTCTATATAAAAGAGCCTTCAGATACAGTATTAGGGACCACTAAGGTCTATATAAAAGAGACTTCAGATACAGTATTAGGGGACCACTAAGGTCTATATAAAAGAGCCTTCAGATACAGTATTAGGGACCACTAAGGTCTATATAAAAGAGACTTCAGATACAGTATTAGGGACCACTAAGGTCTATATAAAAGAGACTTCAGATACAGTATTAGGGGACCACTAAGGTCTATATAAAAGAGACTTCAGATACAGTATTAGGGACCACTAAGGTCTATATAAAAGAGACTTCAGATACAGTATTAGGGACCACTAAGGTCTATATAAAAGCATCCAAAGAGAACCATGTCATGGGACCTTTAAAGAACAGCCATGCCAGCATTAATATTAACATTTCCGACCAAGATCATTTAAAAACATTGAGTTTGCATAGGCAGTAAATCCTGGTGCAGCTTTCACACAGTTGATGAACGTTGACGCACTAACTGGCCCTTTGATCAATAGAAAACCATCTTGACAGAGCTGATCTTTGAGGTAATGGATAACCAGACACTGCAAAAACAGAAGAATCGATCATATTAGCTAGGAGTAAGAGACATGGCATGGTTTAAGGCATAGGTATAATTTACAGGGGGGGGATTTGACCTGCTCAGAATGTGAGTTTTGCCCCAAAGTGGAGATCTCAACCCCCCACAGTTAAACCCAAAGTAATGCCCTTGAAAGGTCAGTCTTGAGATAGGGCTTGATGGTATAACTACAAGATGGAAATTTACTACATTGTAACTGGGAGCATCTTTTTTTCTTTTGTACCTGTGCGGTATGTTAAGGAGTTTCAGGGACTGCTAACTTTGTGGAGGCATGTGAATACATGTCGTAGTGCCACTTTCTAGTGTAACAAGGCACTAATGCAGCACCTTACTCACTTTTTTTGCTTTCTAAATGCATATCATTGACTACAGAAAAGCCCCCCCTCTACTTTTTCATTCAATGCACAGCTCTCTTTCTCTCTCTCACACACACACACACACGACGATCCAGCACTCAGCATGCCCTGCTATTAGGCTGTCAGTTAGGCCAATAGAATAAGTGCTGTGGATTAGGCAGACACACACACACACACACACACACACACACACACACACACAGTGAGGGAGGATGGACAGCATACTAAACAGAGCGGGGCACAAGGTGACAGACATCCTGTCATTAAGCTCACACACACACACAAACACACACACAAACACACACACACACACACACACACACACACAAACACACACACAGAGCAGAGGAAACAATTATAGCCACTCAGACAGTCGATAGCAGTGAGACATAATCAACTTAGTGTCATTTTTCTTCTTTTCTTGACCTCCTGTCATCCTTTGTCTTTGTCATTTCCTCCAACCACTCCTCCTCCTGCTTTTCTCTTTCTCTCCTCCTCTTCTTCTTCTCTCTCCTCCTGCTCAACCAGACAGTGAGTGATGAACGAGACGACAAGACTCTCTCTTTTACCAGTCTTGTCCTTTCGCCTCCGATTTGCCTTCAATCTCCTCTCCGATCTCCTCTTCCTCCTCCTCCTCCCTTCTCCTTCCTGTCTCAGCCTTCCCTTTATCATCACTTCCTATTTCTTCCTCCTCCCAGTCTTCCTCGCTGATGTTCCCTTCTGTGCTCTTTCCTGTCTCCTTCATCAATGCTTCTTTCCCCATCGTTTTCCTCTCTTCTCCTACCATCTCTTCCGATCTCTCCTCCCTTACCATATCTTCTCCTTGCTCATCCACCATTATAATAATACATTTTATTTCAATAGTGCTTGTCAAAGTACTTAAAGACACTTTACAAGAAAACCATGGTAAGGACAATAAAAGCAGATGAAGCAATAATACAAAAACAAGGGCAACAGTATGACCAGCAGCTAACAGTAGATGACGTGTGATATTATTATATGTAGATAGGGTGAGGGCTATTCTAAAAAGATGAGTTTTAAATATGTTTGTACGGTCACCGATGTTTATGGGATCTCTATGCCCTTGCACTCCTCTCCTTCTCTCTCCTCCCTTCTCCTACACTCTTTGCCCATGTGTCCTCATCTCTTTTCTCCATCTCTCCCTCCCTACCCTCTTCTCGGCTCACATCCTCCACTCTATTTCTTACTCATCTTTCCGTCCCGCTGTCTTGCCCTTTCTCTCTTCAGCGCCGTCCTTCTCCTCTATCTCTTCACTTCTTCCTCTCCTCCTCCCCCGCAATTAAAGCTTTTCCATTCTTTGCCCTTGCCCTCCCACCGCCTCCTGTCATCCCCCCCACTGCATAGTCCACTGCTCTGTTCTCTTCCTAAATAAAACCCCATTTTCTCTCCCCACCTTTACCTTCCCACCGTCCCGCTCTCCACTGTTTGTATGACACTGTCTCTCTCCGTGTCACAGTCACAGGAAGCATGACACCCACACTCCACACTAATCACATAAAGGGCTCCATAATTGGGGGAATTGAAGGCAGGTGATTTGATCAGAGCCAGAAACTACTCCGCATTCCTCCAACATGTCAACACACTGGGCAAACAAGTCAAGGAGAAAGTGATACAAGGTCATTTTCCGTATCCCTTTCGTACTTTTTCCCTTCTGTCCTTTCTGCCAAAGAAATCTTATTAAGGGAAATAGAAATCACACACACACACACACACACACACAACAGGGGCATAGTCGTCACCTCCAGATCCGACTGGATGTTTCAACAATTAGCGAGCACTGGAGCTCAAAGGCACAGATCAGGAGCACAGCTGCACCCAACACACCCACAGCGATGAAAAATACAGCCTTGTCTATGTCTGGCTGCAATTAACAATTATTTTCTTGATTTATCAATTAGTTGTTTAGTCTACAAAATGTCAAAATGGGGGAAAATGTCAATCAGCATTTCCTAAAGCCCAAGATGACGTTTTCAATTTGACCTCCTGGATGAGAGGCCAGTTGATGCCAGACAGACAGAAGCACTCAGGGTGAGATCACTTTCTTCTTCACTGGCTCTCTGTCTGCTGTCATTACAGCTGAATGGGTTGCTTCACACTTTCTCTAAAAACAAAACCCAGCTGCTGGAATTGGGAAAAGAAGAATGATTATTAAAATAACTAGAAAGAGTGAGTGTGTGCGTGTATGGATGGATCTGATGTACCAATATCGCCCCCCAACGGCACAGGGGCGAACATTCTCTCTCTCTCTCTCTCTCTCTCTCATAGAAAAGGAATAAGAAGTCAGAAAAAATAATTTATATAAAATATTTGGTCCTTTTCATGAGCAGATGAGGCTGTAATGCAAAATTAACTATGAAACATAAACAGCCATCTCCAATTAATTTCTTAAGAATGTGTTTTAAACATTGTTTACTCTCCTGCAGCTCGCTTTAAATCAATAAAAACACAAACCATGTGTTTTAGGGATTTATTCCGACATCCAAGCATTTATTTGGCCAAATATATATTTTTATTTCACCATAACGCGCAATGTAGCGCTATAGCTGCACCATTACGCACGGATAGAGGGACTGCTGCTCCGCCGCGATGCAGCCCGCAGCAGAAGACAGAGCCAGAGGGGGACAGAGAGAGAGAGGGAGAACTTAGTGTGTGGAGCCAGTCTTCCCTTCAAAGTAGCCTCTTTTTGCAGTCTTACAAGTCATGAATACCAAGCAGAAGGTGCTGAGAGAGGGGCGGGCTGCACTGCAAACATCGCTGATTTAAAGAGATGAACTTGTGAAAATGGGTCTCGCTTGCTTGAGTTACGCAGAACACACTAGCTCCTGCGTGGTATTCAAAGAAACAGACAGAAAAGCAGGTTTTAACTCGTGGGTCATGCGAAACATCAGCTAATAATCATAGTTATAATGACACAACGTGCTTATTTTCTGTCTTTACGTAATATTTGTGTAGCAATCATTACACGTTTCAACGTCTAAATAAGCGCACTTTGATTTCATCTCCATTTTATCCGGAATTTAATTTGGGACATTTGTGTTTCATGTGAGAGTAAACTTTCTATCCGGGCTGCTGGCGGCCGGTGGCTCGTTTTATATATGTGCAACGCTTCGGTTAATGATGATTTAAATCGAAATCATCACTGATTGTTAGACTTGAACACTCCGCGAACTCGCTGAGCCTCTTCTGCGCGTAACAAGTGCCAGCGGAGAGGCGCTGGCTCCGGACCGCTGCAGCGGCGTTGCAGCGGACTGTGCGGGGATCCCGAAGCTTCTACTCCGGGAGATGGAATTAACAGTTGCACATTCGCCTGAAATGTTACAGCATCGGGTGTAGTGGCTGTTTTTAGAGGCGAATTAAAAGGCACTAGACGATTAGATCCCAGATCACTCCTGTGTGTGTAAAAGTTGAATAAAAAGCTTTATAGTGTCTGGAAGGGAACGGACTTCTACGAGAGTAACTAGCGCGTTATCACACCCTACTGCAGTACGGTGATGTCCGTGCGTGTTTATTGTAGCACAAGACAAAAATCTCATCGAAGGATAAATAAATCAGAGGACAGCTTATAAAAACATGATCTCAGCTTTGCGCTCAGACGGAGCCAGGACGCACCGCTCCGCCCGCTTCCAAACACCCAGCGAGTTCACAGCGGAATGTACCTACATCAAAACGGAACAACATCCAAGTCCCGTAGAAAGCCTAAACAGCAAACAATCCACGCGTACTGGACGCTTTATGGAGCAAAACCTCCCGAAAGCGTTCACAACTTCACTCCAGACCTCCGGTGCGCACATCAGATCTGCGCGGCAGAGCCACATATGATGAAACGAGCTCGAAGCAGCTGTCAACATAAGTCAAACTATTGCTATACCACCAAACCCAGCTAAATTCCCAGGCATAAATCACTTGTTTCCATAAACAACTGATGTATGGTATTTTCCTATCAAGGCATTTTCTGCGCGCACTCACAGGTAGAAATGCTGTTCCACAAATGGAAATGTGTTAAATGACTTTAGGGGGTGTTTAGGAGGGGTTTACAATATACAAAAAAATACAGAAACAGATGCGTGGCGCTCCCAAAAAAACTGACGAAATGCACAAATCAACGTGTATGTGCACTTTAGGTTGTGCCACCACAGCGCCGTGGCATTTATTACCCAGTCAGAATCAAAAGAAATCCTCAAAGCACAATAAAACAGAAAAAAATCTGTGTGAGTTTTGTTTTTATATCCACAAATTCAACAAATAAAACGCGTTACCTGGAAAGAATTGTCCAGCAGTAAATCCCAAAAGTACAAAGTAGAGGAAAGCTGCAGGCAAACCGAGAGAATAACTCCGTTTATCCATTTTCCCCTTCTTTTTCTTCTTGTTTTGTTCTGTCGTGCGGGTTATTTTACATCCCGTCTGGTCCAAAAACTGCTTCTCCTTAGTTCGGGATAACAACAGTGACAACAGTCACTCAATCCTCGCATTGGTGGAGAAGAAGAGACAGAGAGACACAAGTAGAAGCGAAGACAGAAGTTGGAGGCGAATAAACAGGAGCCGGGTCCGGCAGAGCGGGTCTGTGTGTGCGCTTCAGGGCGCGCGTGTTTGCCTCAGTGTGTGTGTAAGGTTAAGGGGTACAGTGTGTGAGTGTGCGCGCGCTCAGACGGTCTCTGACAGACTGACGTTGAGTTGGAGAGGAACGGAGAGCAGTGCGCACCACGCCGGGTGCCAGACACCCGTGTAAAGATGGGTGCGTTAACGCGTGGAGAACTTCCGATAGAGAGTTTCAAAATAAGATCGAGTGCCAGCAGAAGGGTCATTGGATTTCCTCAGCGGGGAAATAAGAAGCATCCTCGAGAGGGGTACGATTTGGACAGTTCCAGCAAAACGAATGAATATTAATGGTTTCAAATTGGACAAGTTAAGGATGTTTATTCAAAAAGAAAGATTGACACTTTTTTTGGTTTTTCAAACACTGTACCTTAGACATGAAGTAGCCTAATACTAGAGCGGGAAGCGGAGGGTGAAACTTCTAACAGCTTTAAATATGGGGAAGTTGCAGTCATTGCAGCATGGAGTTATAGGACACAGGGAAAAAATACAATAGCAACTGTTCCATTTTTACATCATCTATTTGACAGCTACACGTCTATTTAATGCAGCCTAATGTCTCCATACATACTGCCTGTTGTTCCTCTCTAAATCACCAACTATAGGCTTTTATTTGAGGGGCCAGGCGCCCAATCTCCCGCAGTCTGCACTGGTTTTAGCCAGCCTGACTATGCTGAAGGTTTTTCCAGTAGTCTGGCTTCCCCCCGGTCCTACTGCCTGGATCCTCCGCAAGGATAGGATTCGCACTCAGTCTCTCCTCTACTGTGTGTGTGTTTGTGTGTGTGTGTGCGTGCGTGCGTGCGTCTTCCCTCTCTGTTGTCATTAGATCCCTCTCAGTCCACTCATTTTACTGTCAGGATTTCTAGTTCAAGGTCTCTCTCTCTTTCTCTCTCTCTCTCTCTCTCTTTCTCTCTCTTTCTCTCTCTCTCTCTCTCTCTCTCTCTCTCTCTCTCTCTCTTTTTCTCTCTCTCAGAAATAACAATATTGCCAAAGCATCAAGGATATTAATGTGTAACGCAGGAAAGCAACAACAGTATATCCATATACAGTGTCAAATGTAAGACAGAAGCAAACAAAAAAAAAGATGATCTCTCTTCTTTCTCTCTCACACACTCTCTCTCTCTCTCTTTGTCTCACACACACACACACACACACACACACACAGGTCTGTTTCTTGGTGACAGGGCTATCCCTGTCTTGCTATGTGGACAATAGACAAAGGATCCAACTTTGCAGCGCTGCACACTGTGCTGAAAAAGCAGATTAGAAGTTAAACTGATGCACACGTGTGCTTGGTATTGAAGGGATTCACCTCCAAAGGAAATACCTGCTGGAGGGAGACGCACTTTCAGGCAGTTGAAGGCTGAGACAATTTGCAACTGGAATTTCCCAACTCAAAGCTTACTGATAAGACAAGTGCATGGAACCAGTAGTCACAGACAAGAATGAGAAATAAAGGCCAGTATTGCTAGAGAGACTCTTCAGATTGGTGATTGATGATGGTCTGAACATTATGATGTGAAAAGATTAACAATGTGATTGGTGCATCTCGCCTCTGGCCCCGCCTACATCAGATACACCGATGTGATTGGTGGAGCTGGCAACTAGCACCGCCTATATCAGATACATCGATGTGATTGGTGCAGCTTGCCTCTGGCCCCACCTATATCAGATACACCGATGTGATTGGTGCAGTTTGGCTACAAGGGCATAGTTAATGAGCAGCATTACTCGATGTCAGAGTAACTCGCTGAGCAGATTCTAATTATGCTCTCGTGTGAACTCTGGATCTCTACGGTATATTTTGGGTGCAAAAATCTTAATTTGCAGATTCTAATTATGCTCTCACGAGAACTCTGGAATTCCATGGTAGTTCGGCTCTGCCCTTGATTATGAATCCTAGTTAATTCATGTCATATTGGTCATTTTACAGTTAACATTTATAAATTCATGACAGTGATGATGTGGACGAGCAACGCATTGTCATGAACGGGTCTGTATGATATCCAAACCTCGCCCTACGAAATGATCGCCGCCAGCGGTCACTTGATAACTGTTCACATGACAGTTAAAGGTGCTGTAGGTAGGATTGTGAAGATCCAGGACTTAGTCCAAAAATGTGAATATCGACAACTTCTCAGTCCCTCCCCCTTTCTGCTAAAGCCCCAAACAATATTCTAAGTCCCTCCCTAAGTGGAGTTTTTCAAATCGCACTACAGACTGTAGGTGGTGCCAGAGGAGCCATACGAAATGTAAAAACACTAATTAATTTTAGAAAGTCAATGTTACTTTTGACGTGTTATTTTTAACAATAGTGTTCATGATGGTGTTGTTTCTCCAAAGTTACCTTTTGTCTCTTTCTCAACTTATTTTGTTGTTGTTGACTGCACCAGCTAATGTAATCACCAAAGAACACCACAACCCCAAAATGTATTTTTTCTTACATATTCAACATTATATTTAAAACCAACCATACTGCATAATGCACCTAAACTGCTACTTACAGGAGTGTGAAATCTTCCTGAGCCTGGTGCCCTTCCCAGGTCCCTACTGACCTTCTGCTATTTGTCCCTGTCCCTTTAGATGAGTGTGACACGGAGTGTTAAATCTAACAAATTCCAAGCAGCCAGCTGGGAGGAAACAGGGCATTTTTGTCCCCATCGTTAAATTCGGCTCAGGTCAACAGGTAAATTGGTATTTAGGTATTGGTAGAGTGGTGATCAATACCGGCTGGATTTCAAAACAAATGAGATTGGAGAGTAATAGTGCAGGTGCTGGCACGTGCACACAGACATTGAAGGGGGCTGGAGCACCGGCCCTTTTTCTTTCTCAAGAGAAAGTACCCTTTTTCAGTTTGTTGTTTTATTAGTTTTTTATATAAATATACATATACTGTACATCCATGTAGATATGCTGTATATACATATATATAATCAATTTATTTATTGAATACAAAGGAAATATCTGGTCGAGAGATGAATCTTTTTGAGTTCTGATACCCTCCCTCCCAAACTGTTTGTCTTAATCAAGCCTGCAGCCAGGAAAAGAAAGGATACAGAAAAGGAAGAAGAAAAAGAAGAAAAGAAGAAGAAGAAGAAGAAGAAGAAGAAGAAGAAGAAGCGCCATGAAACAGCCAATAGCAGCAAATGGCTAAATGCAAGATTAAAATCAGGTAACAGAAGCAACACACTAGAGAGAACAGTAACTCAGATGAGGTATGTGCAATGACAAGGGGTCTTCAACAAGGGGTCCGGGACCCCTATGGGGTTCTCAGAGTTACTGCAGGGGAGGGGCAACCAAATTATTGTTCATATTTTGAAGGTCTTGTCAAAAAATTCAAATGAATTTAAAAAAAAAAAACATGATTCGAACATATTCTTAGCAAATAAATAAAAGCCTTTAAAATGGCTTTTATTTTTTTTAAATCATTTTTTGGGCTATTCTGCCTTTAATAGTTGATTGGACAGTTAGGTGAGAAAGGGGGAAGACCATCACAGGTCAGATTCAAACCCTGGTCCTCTGTGTTGAGGTATAAACCTCTCAGTACATGTGTGCCTGCTCTATCACTGAACCAACATGGCCACCAGCATGCAATCTTGATAATTATCCATAAACATATGAGTCTCTCTGCTGCATTTTGCTCATGCCTCTTCTCCATCACTCCAACGCGCTCTTCTTAGAACCAGTTCAACCCAATTAAATTTAAGGAGATTTATTGGCACAAGGACGCTCCCACCTTGCCAGAGTTGGCATATGAAAAATAAAAGTTTTAACTCTGTAAGTTTTAGTTTATACGTACATATTGCTAATCATCTATGGTCATGAAGGCTGGGTCATAACTGACAGAACGAGATCCAGGGTACAAGCGGCCGAAATGGGTTTCCTCAGGAGGGGGCTGGCGTCTCCCTTAGAGATAGGGTGAGAAGCTCAATCATCCGAGAGGAGCTCGGAGTAGAGCCGCTGCTCCTTCGCGTCGAAAGGAGCCAGTTGAGGTGGTTCGGGCATTTGGTAAGGATGCCGCCTGGGCGCCTCCCTAGGGAGGTGTTCCAGGCACGTCCAGCTGGGAGGAGGCCTCGGGGAAGACCCAGGACTAAGTTGAGGGACGACCAGCTGGGAGGAGGCCCCGGGGAAGACCCAGGACTAGGTGGAGGGACGACCAGCTGGGAGGAGGCCTCGGGGAAGACCCAGGACTAGGTGGAGGGGTTATATCTCCAACCTGACCTAGGAACGCCTCAAGATCCACCAGTCGGAGCTGGTTAATGTGGTTCGGGAAAGTTTAGGGTGCTGGAGCTGCTGCCCCCGGAACCCGACACCGGAGAAGCGGATGAAGATGGATGGATGGATGGATGGATTTTGCTCCCCCCCCCTCCCAAGAGGTTTTAGCCAGCGCCAAAGGAAAGTTACGGGCGCCAAGGCCTCTGACTTTCAGCAGCCAGCCTCCTTCTCATCCACAGCTGCTAAGTTTTACACAAGCCAGCTCTAAGCTTTAGTTAATTAAACCAACTGGACTTTGAGGTCAAGAGTAGTCAAATCCAGGTCCCGCATGCCCCCTTGAAAGCCCCCTTACTGCATTACATTTCCCTTATATTTTTACATTTTGAATTGTTACCTACCAACAGAAATTTGTGTTTTCCTTAACATAAATAAAGACTATCACAATGCAGGAAATTAAGTCTTTGATGCATAAAATCAACCCCCCCACCCAAGGCCTACCCTGGTTTGTGAGATAAAAAGATTCATTGATTATCGGTTAGTTGTCAACTATTAAATTAATCGCCTACTATTATGATAATGATAGTATCATTATCATAGAATGATACTATCATTATCATCTATTTTGATAATGGATTAGAGTCATTTTGTATGAAAAAAGTAAAAGGTTAAGGTTTTCTGATGTCAGCTTGTTCAATGTGAATATGTTCTAGTTTCTTTGCTCATCTGTAACAGTAAACAGTCTTTGAGTTGTGGAGATTTTAGGATGCAAACACTGATCAATGTTTTTGATCATTTTCTGACAAACAACTATTTGATTAATGAAGAAAATAATCAACAGATAATGGACAGAGCATGTGGGACATCACCCATTGGTTTGTGGAGATCTGCTGTGAGTCGTTTACTGTTACCGGCTCAGCTGTCCTGGCTGAGGATGTGACGATTTTAGACGAGAGGGAGAGAGAGGGGGAGGGAGGGAGGGGGAGGGGGGAGGGGGGAGGGAGGGAGGAGGGAGGGGGGAGGGAGGGGGGAGCCCTTACACTCTATTACATTACACAGTGAGAAGTGGGTCACTTTCTCACAGACTTTTACAGAAGCCAACCTCCTTTTGCAACTACATGTATTGCCCCCTGCTGGAGATCAGGTATAATGCAGCTTTTAGGAGCCGCCCCCCGATGGAGATCAGATAGAATGCAGTGTACGTTCAGAAGTAGTTTTAGTCGTGCAACAGAAAACTCTGATTGGACAGATAGTCTAGCTAGCTGTCTGGATTTACCCTACAGAGATCTGAGGACCAGGTAACCATAGTCCTCAGATTGGACAGATAGTCTAGCTAGCTGTCTGGATTTACCCTGCAGAGATCTGAGGACCAGGTAACCATAGTCCTCAGATTGGACAGATAGTCTAGCTAGCTGTCTGGATTTACCCTGCAGAGATCTGAGGACCAGGTAACCATACCAGATTGGACAGATAGTCTAGCTAGCTGTCTGGATTTCCTCAGATCTGAGGACCAGGTAACCATAGTCCTCAGATTGGACAGATAGTCTAGCTAGCTGTCTGGATTTACCCTGCAGAGATCTGAGGACCAGTAAATCCACCAGAGTTTCAAACACAAAGATAGCCCAAGGTAATGGATATCTGGCCTAAATGAGAGAAATCTGGTGCAGCTGCTGTTGTTGGAATAACCACACAGAGACGGTGCGTTCACTTGAAACTCATCAGCCTTGTGGTGCATTTTAAATTATTGTAAAATACCCTTTTCACATCTGGTGCTTGTTTTTGTCATTTACCAGCAATTTATTGGTGAAATAAGTCATTGTAATAAGTTATTATTAAATTATTAATCAATCATTTAATTTTGACCATATGTCCTTAGAAATAAACAAGCCATTTTTTTAATGTCGCCAGCTTTCGTTTTGTGCTCCTTTTTTATATTTTATGTTATATACAGTACATTATAAATATATAATGTATATTTCGGTTCAGGCAACATTTAGGAACCGGCACGGTTTGAAAAGTATCGTTTTAGCACCGCTATCAGAAAAAAAAGAACGATACCCAACCCCAATCATAAGGAAAATGTACTTAAAGTATTAAAAGTAAAAATACTCTTTTACTGTTTTGTGCTCAGAAGTACATGACCATACTTATCTGTCATTTTAATTATATATACACGTATACATGAATGTATGTATATATATTTTTTATTTCAATGTTTTACAAGTTCAAATAAACTACTACTACTACTGTACTCAAATCCTCACATTTTAGAAAGCGTAAAGGATCCAAACAGTTGTGGGTTTAATGGTCTAATCATTTCAGCCGGACCTGTAGGCCGTTACATTGTTGGCTATTTTACTTTATAATAAAACATCAGATTTTATGAATGTTATACAGTATGTGGAAAAATCTTAATTTGTAAAGTAATAACTAAAGCGGTCAAATTTGTCTGTGGTGTGTCCATTGTTCATTTTTTAGTGTTTGTATCCTCTCCGTTGTATTTTTAATGTTATCGGGCCCCTTTGAAAAAGCTTTTAGCAGCTTATTTGGGGGGGGCCCTATTTCAAGCGTCCCACATATGATCATTGTACCGTCTGAATTTGTGATTTAATGATATGACGATGACGTGTGAGTGAACTGAAGATGAATGTAGTGCCCTCCATCTCCCCTATGTATTTTTATGCTGACTTCTAATGAATATTGTCATGATTTAGTGATGAAGAAATCAATGTGTCCTTAACATGAGGGTGTGTTTGTCCGTGCCAATATCATCACACAAGCATCCGTATGCTCCTCACCTCTACATCATCACTTATTTATTTGAAATCAATTATGCAGAGTTGAATCATTCTCCATAGTCTTTTCTAGTCCATTCCATGTGCGACAGTGAAATTGTATTCACTGTTGCTACCAATCAGGACTAACATCAAGTTTGCAAGCCAAGCCACCTATTGTGTGCATATATATGTGTTTGGGTATATATCTTTATGGTTGACTGTGTGTGTGTGTGTGTGTGTGTGTGGTTATATATATCCATGTAGAAAAAGCCACATGATACTGAGGCGCAGCACTCTATTTGAATTTAGCGAGATGGAAATCAGAGGAGGCCAAGGTATCTAAACAGCATGACACATGTAATGATGTTATTAAGTATGGATGTAAAGTGGGAAACACACAGCGTGGAGAGGGAGTGACTGTGTGTGTACAGGAGGTGAATTTCTGTGTAGTTGAAGGAGGGTTAAGTCCTGTCCAGTTATTGAACCTGGATATTACAGTTTTGCTAGATGACAGTGGGCACAACTGGAGTAACGTGTGCAAAACTCTAACTACAGTTCACGTGGACCAAACTCTGGTTCCTTTTTCATAGCTTGAACACAGTTTTCATAACTCTACACACTTATTCCATGACTTTACCCACAATGTGCACAACACTGTGGATCGCCAGCACTTTGTTCAGATGCTAACACACTGCTGTCAGACCTGTTAACCTCCCACTCAGACAGAATAGATCTCAGTCTGGTGCCTATCAAACTCAGGTGTGGTGTCTTGTTTTAGAAAAGTTAGTGAACATAAACTGTATTTATATAGTAAAATCTCAGAAAGCCGTTATTAATACAAATACCAAATTAGAATGAAACAATTACACACTGGACCATTTGAGATAAACAGGTAAAAGAGCAAAGATGCCAATAAGTCCAGGCCAGATGTCTGAGGTTACATACACAGCTACAACAAAAACACCATATCTTTATGATAGTAGAACTGCATTCTTATTGTTTTTTTCAGAAAGTAATGGAGGTGAAAGCAATGGAAACACCACAGTCATTACAGTTTTTAACAGTTGCTAGGATACATTTCTCAACACGTCACTTTTTCAAAACTCTTAACACAGTTGTCTTAACCAACTTTCAGGTCGGCACAGCAGTTCATTTCGCATTCAAAATCCATTAAAACTACCAAATCCCTTCATACATGTCCAAATCAACTCTTTCTCCCATAACACAAGCAAACGTTGACAGCCAAAAAACACACTTTGTCACCCGCAAAACAATTACCTAAAATACACCTGTTGTGTTGTATAATGATACACAACAGGTATCATTATACAATTTTGTCGTATGTAAAACAAGGGTACCTCTCTATTGTTTAGAATTCACTGCAATATATGTTACTAGAATGACTCAGATATGATGCAGTAGGCTTCAATATATTGTATTCCAAAATACAAGAATTTATATACACACCATCCACTGATACAGATACAATAGGAATGCTAATCTACTCGGTCTTTGCATTTGGCCACATCAACCACATCCCATCTGATAACATCTAGGGCAATACATCTAGGAAAGAATCTCCTGGCATGCCTGACCCATCCCTGGCAGTCTTCTGCTGATATGTCCATGCATCCAGCATGCATTGCTTCCAGGAGGGACATTTGATTATGTGGATGGTGGTCATACACCTTCCACCTTTTTGAGGAAAGAAATTCCTCCATGGGGTCGAGGAATGCAGAGTAAGGTGGGAGGAAAAGTGATACCATTATGGGATGGGCTGCCACATTATCCCATACAATTATACATTTTGGCTGATTTCCTCTCTCTATATCCCTTTCCTCAACTAGCACAACCCTTTCATAGGGATCATGCAGTAATGCATGGAGACGCTCAGTGTTGTATGGCTCAATTAGTGTTTTTTGTAAGAGCAGTCAATTAGTGGATATTGCTGCACACATTGTGATGTTGTCACCCTTCTGGCCCAGGACATCCACTGTGGCTCTCTTCCCAATCACATTCCTTCCTCGTTGCTGTGTATGGGCCAAGGTGAAAAATGTGGAGTCTTTCCTACCTTCAGTCTCCATGACTCTCTAAAATAAATCCATAACGCAACATAAAAGTTAGGCTAATGCAGTAGTATACATTACCTAAAATGTATGTCTTTTTGTGTGTTTGGTTTTGTTCAAAAACAGTTGTGTATTTTACAGTACTGTGATTTTACCTGGACACACACACCTGATGTTTTTTCAGGACTTTCGTTTTATCATTTTTATAAAGCTAGGGACAATATAAAATATTACAACAAATTAGAGACAATACAAATGTCTTCAATCTTCCGTGTTTTGTATAACAAGATCAACTGTGCAACGTGTCGGGTTCGCCTTGAACCTTTTGTTATACAATGAACAGGAAGCATTAAAGTTAATGAATACAAGCCTCCTGGTGTGCCAGGATTGACTTTAGATTTTGTTGTTATATTGTTCTTGCTTCATCAGCCCACAGGAAAGTATTCTTGTGAATGCTGTGCATGGAATTATTGTGCAGCCAGTATTGATCCGGTTGGTTTCTGACTTCATAGTAAACTGCTATGGCAGCAAGCCATGGTTCTCTGACAAAAAATGGCACATTGCTGCCTCTAGGTTGGGAGTGAGTTGCTGCTCTAAGTGCAGTTTAAGTATCTTGCCGTCTTGTTAACAACTGCGGGTAGGATAGAGCTCATCGGCAGTGATGTGACCGCTGTAGGGATTGGGAATCATTATTGCTACTAACAAAAACTGTGTGTTGTAGACCAGTGATTCCCAAAGTGGGGGTCGGGACCCACAGGGGGGTCGCGAGCCAGAGAGGGGGGGTCGCAAGTTGATTTCCAGAAATAAAATAAAAATTTTAAATTGATTAGAAATAGCATATGTTAGCCATGATTTTAACACAAGATAAAACTAGTGGCTACATTTAAAATAAAACCAAGCAAATAAATAAAAAGGGAACAGCTCTTTTGATTTGAAACGAGGGCAAATCATCTGACATCCGAGCTGGAGGACGCATTGGTTGAACTGTCAACGGCGTTTAATTCTAAGACGCTGGCTGAGTTTTGGATTTCAGCTGAGAGGGAACACCCACAGCTATCCAGGGCGGCTTTGGATGTGCTGATGCCGTTTGGCACTACCTACTTGTGCGACAAGACTTTCTCGGCACTGATGTACCTTAAAAATAAATACAGATCACGAATGAATGTGGAGGATGATCTCAGAGTAGCGGTCTCCAACATTAAACCAAGATTGGACATGCTGTGCTCCAATCATGTTGCACATCCATCTCATTAGGTGAGGTTAACTTCAGATTAAAGTAATGAGTAAATTACTGTAGAGTAATGGTATGGCTGTTGTGTTATTTTGTGTGGTCAATATGCTCGTGTTTGGATACTCCTATAGTGCGTGCGCGGTTGTGCGCAATGTTTATATACGTTTATAGTGGGGGGGGTCGCAAGTTACTTGCACCGTTACTTTGGGGGTCGTGGGCTGAAAGTTTTGGGAACCCCTGTTGTAGACAACATGCTCGCTCCCTTGCTCAGGTGCGTTTGGGATTTGTTGCAGAGGCCAAAATTCTCCTTTAGGGTCTAGCCCTTTGGTGTCACTTATTGCCATGCTTGCTCAGGACTTTTGGTGTCACTTTGGGACTCTCTGGGACGGGACATACTTTTAACTAACATGTGACATAAGAACAGAAGTTAGGTTTAGGAAAAGATGGTGGGTGGGGTTACAGAATGTTTCAGTGACACGGGGGACAAGAACAAGACACAAACCCAAAACCATCCACCCCCACCAACCAATCTTCTTTCATACTACTCTCTGCCGCTGCTGCTCTTAATACTACGTCATCTTACAGCGCAGCAGTCAGGCCAGTGGTGGGCGGATATTGATAATCTCGATACCAACGTTGGTATCGTGATATCAATAGCATTGTAATAAGCTCAATACTTTAGTTTCGGTGACTCAGCGCCGCTGGGCAAACAAGCAAGCAGCCAGGCCTGGTGGCGGCGGCAGCCAGCAGCACGCACACACGCACACACACACACACACACACACACACAAGCAGGAAAGAGATGCAGCAGAAGAATGGCAGCGAGGAAGAGGAGCGCTGTGTGGCTATACTGTATGTTCACGCCAAAAATGCAACAACGGCAAGCAGTATAATTTGTTCAAAGGCTATAAGATACTCAGGTTACACATTTATTCATGCATATGAAAATCATGTCCTGGGTTTTAACTTTAAAATCCCTAAAACACGAATGAATATGAACATTCATTCAGATTTAGCAATTTGATGATGCATCCACCTTTATTATTAAATCGCATCGGTATTGTATTGACAATATGTGTATATGTATTTACTTGATATACCAAATATTGTAGTAAAGCACACCACACTGTGTGTGTGTGTGTGTATGTGTTAGAACCACTTCACATACTCACTCTAAAAGGAGGATTCTTGTGTTGTGTATCTGACTCTGAGAGACAACAGACCAAGGGTCAGGATGTCATGAGTTGGGAGTGAGAACGGGATGGTGGTAGAATAATAACCTGAAAAATGCTATAACATGTAATTCTACAAGACTTTGCTGTAAAACCACTATTGATATGGCTCTTTCTTTCTCTTCTCTCTAAGTCCTAGAACAGGTGTAACTGCCCCGCATACAGATTCAGCCTGAACTGAACACTGAACAGCAGCAAACAATACTGAAGAGATTCAATTATTAAATGTCCCATGGCATGAAAATTTTACTTTATGAAGTTTTTGTAACATTAATATGCGTTCCCCCAGTCTGCCTATGGCCCCCCAGTGGCTAGAAATGGTGATAGGTGTAAACCGAGCCCTGGGTATCCTGCTCTGCCTTTGAGAAAATGAAAGCTCAGATGGGCCGATCTGGAATCTTCTCCTTATGAGGTCATAAGGGGCAAGGTTACCTCCCCTTTCTCTGCTTTGCCCACCCATGAGAGAGAGAGACATCATGGCTTTCAACCGAGCATAGTGGCAGTTGGTCAAGGCCACACCCTCTCTCAAAGCTAAAGACTAAGAAATGGCACATACTAAGGAAAGCTCATTGTGGGACTGGCTCTAGTGGCTGGAATTCTGGACCAAGACTGGATTTTGGGAATGAGACTTCAGATACAGCATTAGGGGACCACTAAGGTCCATATAAAAGAGACTTCAGATACAGTATTAGGGACCACTAAGGTCTATATAAAGAGACTTCAGATACAGTATTAGGGACCACTAAGGTCTATATAAAAGAGACTTCAGATACAGTATTAGGGGACCACTAAGGTCTATATAAAAGAGACTTCAGATACAGTATTAGGGGACCACTAAGGTCTATATAAAAGAGACTTCAGATACAGTATTAGGGACCACTAAGGTCTATATAAAAGAGACTTCAGATACAGTATTTGGGGACCAGTAAGGTCTATATAAAAGAGACTTCAGATACAGTATTTGGGGACCAGTAAGGTCTATATAAAAGAGACTTCAGATACAGTATTAGGGGACCACTAAGGTCTATATAAAAGAGACTTCAGATACAGTATTAGGGACCACTAAGGTCTATATAAAAGAGACTTCAGATACAGTATTAGGGACCACTAAGGTCTATATAAAAGAGACTTCAGATACAGCATTAGGGGACCACTAAGGTCTATATAAAAGAGACTTCAGATACAGTATTAGGGACCACTAAGGTCTATATAAAAGAGACTTCAGATACAGTATTAGGGACCACTAAGGTCTATATAAAAGAGACTTCAGATACAGTATTAGGGACCACTAAGGTCTATATAAAGAGACTTCAGATACAGTATTAGGGGACCACTAAGGTCTATATAAAAGAGACTTCAGATACAGTATTAGGGACCACTAAGGTCTATATAAAGAGACTTCAGATACAGTATTAGGGACCACTAAGGTCTATATAAAAGAGACTTCAGATACAGTATTAGGGGACCACTAAGGTCTATATAAAAGGTTGGACACGGATACACACACACACACACACACACACACATACACGCACGCACGCACGCACACACGCATACAGACACACACAAATCTGACAATAAAATCACACCTTTTTTTTACTGGGAATCTCTATACTAAATATTATAATCAGATGGCCTTGGCAAGGTGTTCATGTCTTTTCATGAACTACAGTTGCCCATAATCAATATTAATTTAAAGATGTGTTCATATGAACTCATTTCATCCATTGCACTGCTTGTTGAACTCGCTGAGGTTCTGAATGAGTTCAGGACAGAATAAAATATTTCTATTCTTGTTTACTTTTCTCCAGCCTCAAGCGTTTGCTCTTGTGCTTTGACTCGACTGAGCCTTGACTGTCTGCACCACTGAATAAAGCTGCACAGACAACGGGCCGCATGTTCACGGCTTCTAACTAAATATCAACCCTTACAACACAGCAGTGATTATAGTTTAACTGAATTAAAATCGGCATTGTGCTTAAAGTAATTAAATGCATTTACTTGACCTTCTTTTGGTGCATTGACTAGAGGTTAATTAGATTAGATTAGATTAGATTAGATTCAACTTTATTGTCATTACACAGGTACAGGTACAAGGCAACAAAATCCAGCTTGGGTCTAACCAGAAGTGCAATAGCAGTAAGTGCAGGATATACACTGGTTCCATGAGTGCAGGACATGGATATGTACTGAATAAATATAGAAATGAATACTATTATAAACAGAATTTTACAGATAGATTTGTCATATGAATATAATATATATGTAGATAACAAGTATTGTGAACAAGATTTACAGCTGGATGTGTACTGATTATAATATACAGGTGGGTATTACTATAAATAGAATTTTTATAGATATCTACAATGAACATAATATACAGATGGTTAACAGAGTTTACAGGTGAATATGTATGAACTATGAATATATATACATACGGCTATTATTATAAACAGAATTTTTACAGATAGATACGGTATATAAATATATATATATAAATATATATATATATATATATATATATATATATATATATATATATATATATATATAATTAGTTAGGCTAAAATGAGCAGTATAACAATGGATTTAAAGGTAGTACAAATAAAATTTGGGCTGAAGCTATCCGAATTAAAGTGCAGTGGGAAGTAATTGCATATTACAGTTAAAGTACGGTATTGCAGGTGTATATGTAAACAATTGGTACGATAATAAACAGTCAGCAGTGCAAATTGAAATACCAGTCAAGGTAAGTAGTGCAAGATCAGATATAAACAGTTGTTACTATAGTAACAGTCAGCAGTGCAGGTGAACATTATAGTATTGCAGATAACAAAATGGAGGCAGGTGTGAGGAGGGAGAGGAGAGTCAATCAGTATATGAAGGGGAGTAGGATCAATGAGTATTAGAGTTCAATAAAGAGACAGCTCTGGGGAAAAAACTGTTCCTTAGTCTGCTGGTCCTGGTCCTGGTCCGGAGGCACCTGAAACGCCTGCCGGAGGGCGGGAGAGACAGCAGTCTGTGGGCTGGGTGAGAGGAGTCCTCAACCCTCTGAGACCTAAGGCCATTTTTACAGTTCATTGTCTGTCTGGATTTATTTTATATAAAAGCTTATAAAACATCAACCCTGTTGTCTACAGTCAAGATATGAACATCATTTTTTTCAGGACAAACTGGGTTAGTAGAATATTTGGGTTGCAATGAGGTCACTTGCATGTTAAAAATGGTTGTAGGGCCTTAAAGACAAATAAATAAATAAAACGGAACATGAATCTTCCAGATATGTATTGATATCACAGACAGATAAATAATAAATAAGCCATTTTCCTTTCTAAAACACTTCTCATATGTCTTGGGAGTCACTCTGTGAAGAAATAATCATTATAACTTATACAGTTGACAAAATACGTACATTTTTTTAAAGAAAGTCCAGACGCTTTTGCTCTCATGACATTTACTTATGCCAATAATAACATAATAATGTCATATTTATTGATATTACACCCACAGCAATGCTACACAAGCAAATGTGTGTCGAAAATGTGCGCCTCTTGGCCTTCTATACAGCCTATTGGCCTTTTTGAACCCTCTGGCCTTCCATACAAGAGGGTAACGTTGTCTCCCATATATGGGCATGCTGGGGCCTGTAGTTCCAGAAAACAACGGAGAGGAAAGACGGAGCAGCGCGAGCTAGTGGCAGAAATGAGCCAAAAACGCGATGAATTATGGACATAAAGTGGATCAATCTTGGATGTAACAGTCTGGATTTAAAGCCCAACGACCCCGAAAGAGGCTGGAAGTTCCAGGCTCAATAGAAAATCACCTGTAGAGGCTAGAAGGACCCGGAAAAGACGAGTGGTCGAGTGTCTCGGTTAAGGATGCTGCAAGCTCGATGCAGACAGTGTTTCCTCTGGATGTGCTCGATGGCGGGTAGTGGAGTCCCAGTGATGGCGGGTAGTGGAGTCCCAGTGATGGCGGGTAGTGGAGTCCCAGTGATGGCGGGTAGTGGAGTCCCAGTGATGGCGGGTAGTGGAGTCCCAGTGAGGCGCTGGGCGGTTTTCACCACACTCTGCAGTGCCTTGCGCTCTGCAACAGAACAGCTCCCATACCACACTGTTGCACAGTTGGTCAGGATCCTTTCTATTGCACAGCGATAGAAGTTCCTCAGGAATAAAAGGCGCTGGTGAGCCTTCTTGACCAGGCAGGAGGTGTTGGTTGACCAGAACATGTCCGCCGAGATGTGGATCCCCAGAAACTTGAAACTGATGACACGCTCAACAGCCATTCCATTGATGTGGATGGTGTCGTGCGTGCCTCTTGACTCTTTTCTGAAGTCCACGATGAGCTCCTTTATTTTGGTGGTGTTGAGGAGCTGGTTATTTTTAGTGCACCATGTGGCCAGGTGCTTGATCTCCTTCCTATAGGCAGTCTCATCGTTGTTGCTTATGAGACCAATCACCGTAGTGTTGTCCGCAAACTTGATGATGGAATTAGATTCGTATACAGGCTTGCGGTCGGAGGTGAAGAGGGAGTAGAGAAACGGGCTTAGCACACAGCCCTGTGGTGCACCAGTGTTGAGTGTGATGGACGTGGAGCAGTTGGAGGAATGCAGGAACATAAAGAAAATAACTTATTTTTGTAACTGTTACAGAAATCCATGAGAGCCAGCCCAGTGTCATGGAACCACTACTGCACCTCGCATCCAGTACCAACATCCGCCCCCCCATGCCATGTTTGGTTGGTTGGGAATACAGAGTAACCCTACTTTGTGTCTCTAGTTTCTGAAAAACAGGTGTCTGAATGATGGACTGCATACAAAAACAAAGTCTCCCTTGGAGACAATGTTTTCCAATTCATTTTCTCAGCTTGTGACTGGCCGGAGGACTGCCTCATTTTGTTTCATATTTTGTCAGAATCTAGTTGTCAATTCTATTCTATTTTTTCTTATACAAAAGCAGATTGAAGAGCTTTTCTCCTGAGGGCTGCTTTGCCCAGATCAGCCTCCTCCAGCCCAGTGGCGCTGGCAAAACTTTTCTTACGAACAAGCTTCTCTGCTACTGATGGGTATCGTTGCTTCCCGGCCCCGGCAGGTTTGAAGACCAAATCCTAATTATCATCTGACTGCTGCAGTCTCTTTTTCTTTCTCTCTCCTTTCCGTTGGGGGTGGTGGTGTCCACGCCACTCTCTGACCTGAACTCCAACAACCACAACTGATAAACGGCCTTTTGTACACTTTTGCTTTTTGAGGCGTGATGGCTACCATAGCTGTAATACCTACTTTGAACTGCGTGGCGAGAGACAGCTGATTGCGATATATGAACTCAATGCTAGATTGGAAAAAATTTGTACAGCAACAAGGCAATTCAAATTGCATTACGTAAAACATGAAAAAGCAGTTAAACATGATAAAAAATATGAAAGCAGATAAAATATGAGATTTTAGGATGCTAGTATGGGACAATGTATAAGTTGTAGCTTTATACACGTAATCCCTCCCGCAAGGTCTCACTGGTCTAACTATTTAATTTGATTTTAACCTGTAGGTTTAATTCTTTTGCAGGAACCAATCACAAACTAGCTTATCTACCTGACGTGCTATTGGCTTGTTTAACACAATGACAATAGATATCTTCTTGTTTAAATTCAACATAGCGCTACCAAAGGTCAGCAACCTGTTGATGCAGCTGTCACTTCGACGTCCCCCTGATCGTTGCTCTGATTGGTTGAAGGACTATCCAATTGCGTACAGAGTCATTTGAACTATGCCGTTTGTCCCGCCTCTTGTGCAGAGAAAATACAGACCAGACCCCCCAGACCAATGCTCAATCTCAAATCTGTTAGTCTGGCTATCACCAGACCAACATTGTTGATTGTCATACAGTTATAATTTTCAACAATGTAACTTGTGAATGAGAAATTAACAATTATTTAAAGAAATGTAGCATAAAATAGAAAGGTCTTCAGCCGTGATTTAAAAGAACTGAGAGTTGCGGCAGACATGCAGTTTTCTGGGAGTTTACACCAGTGAAGGTAACATCAAGGTTAGGGTTAAAATCAGATGTCACTTGCATGTGATGCTGAAGGGTGGGAACAAATAAATTGATTCTTAGATGTATTCTCTTTAGAATGATTCAATGCTCAATTCTGATAAGTTAATAACCAATAATAAAAAACATTTGTTGATTTTTATTTACAAGTTACTACTCCAGACATGTACAAATCAGAAAACAGAGTGACTGTAAGAAGATGGGGAACAGGATAATGGACAAAAAAACCAAAAACAAAAACAAAAAAAGAAAGAACGAAAGGTTTTCTGGAGAATGATTTCTTATTGTCCCTTGGGTTCCACTGATCCCCAGTCCATTTATATCAGCACTCTGTTCCCATTTAAACTTACACCATTCATTCAGGGGAATTGCATTTTACAAAGAAATGCAAAAAACAATCAGGGGAAAAAAAGATTGAAACAGTAGAATAAAATAGGGATAGTTCTAATTGAAGAAGTCCATCATCCAATTATATCCGTGTTAGCTGCAGCTGGGAGGTAATTCATAATCAAAGCCCGCACTTCACCTGCACTCAAAAACAGCCAATGTCCCTGGAGGCACACGTGGCATTCGAGTATAAGGCTTGGTAAATTACTTGAAAAATCTAATTTTCCATGTTTCCCTTTTCAAGTAAGAGTGCTTGTGGCCGAATTAACAGAAAAGTTATGTTCAAGCAATATTAAGCATGGAGAAAGAAAGAACATCTGTTTAAATTAGCCTGCACCATCCATCCTGCCTGCACCATCCATCCTGCCTGCACCATCCGTCCTGCCTGCACCGTCTGTCCTGCCTGCACCATCCATCCTGCCTGCACCGTCCGTCCTGCCTGCACCATCCATCCTGCCTGCACCGTCCGTCCTGCCTGCACCGTCTGTCCTGCCTGCACCGTCTGTCCTGCCTGCACCGTCTGTCCTGCCTGCACCATCCATCCTGCCTGCACCGTCCGTCCTGCCTGCACCATCCATCCTGCCTGCACCGTCCGTCCTGCCTGTCTGTCCTGCCTCCTGTCCTGCCTGCACCATCCATCCTGCCTGCACCGTCCGTCCTGCCTGCACCGTCCGTCCTGCCTGCACCGTCCGTCCTGCCTGCACCATCCGTCCTGCCTGCACCGTCCGTCCTGGGCATGCGCACATGATAATCCTGATATAATCCTGATATACGAGGATTTACGACACTGCACAATGTGTTCCACAGTAGCGGCCTGCCGTTAGCCTCCACCAGAAATTATAAGTTGGCTAACCGCTAGCTGAGACAGCATGTGAAAGACCCTCAAATATAATATTTATATTTGATATGTATATATTTATATATGTATATACGAATATATACTTTCACAAACTGCCAAGACTGCTCTGGGGGACGCAACACGTGGGACGGTGACAACAACTTGCGCCGGGACACAATCCGAGTCTTCTGGGGGACGCAAAAAACGGGGAAATGAAATGCCACACGCCATCCCCGGTCTCCAGGGTGAAAGTCCTGTTGTTTGACCCATCCACCCCCCCCCTTCCCCCCGACCAACCTCCCTGAGTCGATTTTCGGCTTTTCAATACTACTTGCTACCGTAATTGTTCTGTGATCAGGAAATAGGCTTCCCATTGAAATACATTACTTCAAAATTCGTCACAATTACACAAAATGCCATGAGACTGGGCTGCAAAGCTAGCAGCCTGGAATAAGTTAAACATGCTCCCATTTGGATTATTGTGGACTTTTTGAAAGATGCAACATAAAACAGAAAAGAGCAAAAGAAGAGCAGAGAATCAAAACATATTTTAGATTTAATGAAGAAGTTGAATATTATGCATGGCATGGGTTTGCTTATACTGTGACTTTAACACCACTTTCCTACATTTTCTTGTCTTTCTTTATGTGTTTGCACTGTTTAATGTATCCTGCCCACTGCTCATGTGTCAGCCCACGATCGATTGAAGAATCATCGTCCAACATTTCCACATCTGTGAATATGACATTCAAACATGATTAGCAGTTCAAAATGCCTGGTAAATCATTTTTCCTATTTAGAACAGTCATAGTGTATAAAGTGTCCTCAAATTGGACAAAACTGACAAAGAAGCATACCAGCCATGTAGAATTCCTGCAGAGCAAGAGAAGGCTAGTGAACAGAAAAAAAGAGAGGAAGATGAAAAGGTGACGTCTGCTAGCGTGAAGTCATTACAGCGGGGAGTCCCGCTTTCAGCTTTCAGCCGGGGAAATCTCCATCTACCAGTCAGATATCACTTCCACTATCAAAGATAGTCTTAAATTCATATGCAGGTGGTCTGTGTGTCTGTGTGTACACCTGCAACAGTGTGTGTTTCACAGAAATTGGAGACGAGATTTTTATGTAATTGACAGTGATATGCAGCTGTGCTCGCTACAGGAGAGACATCTGCCCCCCCCCCTCTCTCTCTCTCTCCTCTCTCTCTCTCTCTCTCTCTCTCTGAGTGATTGATGGTTTTCTTCTCCATTTGGGAAATCAGAAAAATGGAAGTCGCACGCTGCCTCTCACTTACTCAGATCTCTTCTCTTTCCGTCTCTCTCTCGCCGAGAACCTGAGCCATTTGTGTTTCGCTCACTATTTGCATTGAAATCACATCACAGCAGCATGCAGAGTAATGAACCAGCACAGCCTGAGAGGAAGCAGGAGGAAAGACAGGCAGACAGACAAACGGAAAGGACAACAGACAGGTAGACAGACATGAGTGGGGTTGCTGACACAAAGAAGGAAAAGCCCAGAGATGCACAGGTTAAGGTTGGAAGAAAGGAAAGAGGAAAAGGCAAAAAATGAGCTAGGGAAGACAAAACAGTAAACAAAAAAAGAGTTGTAAAGACAGGTTGAGGTAAAGAAAGACAGAGTGAAGAAAAAAATTAAAACAAAGAAAGTAAAAAGTGAGAAAGAAGGAAAGTAGTGGCATGTTGAGAAAGAATGATCAGAGGAAGTCAATAAAAAAAGAGAAAAGAAAAGAGAAGATGAAATGCAAATGACGCAAAGGGAGGTCAAAGACAGAAGGACAGGAAGACGGACAGCAGGAGTGAAAGGGGTAGAAGATGCAGAGACAAAAAGAGAAGGTAAAATGGAACAAAGAGATAAAAAGGAATGTAGAAAGTATAGAAAGAAAAATGTTGTCAAAGAAGAAGAAAAAGTGGAAAGAGATGCAAAAGTAGATGGGGATATTGGAAGAAAAGAAGGTAAGAAGTAGGTGAGGGAAAAATGGAGAGTGAAACAATAAAAAAATGAAAGGGGAAAAAGAGACAAACGCAAAAAACAACGAGAGATGTAAAGAAGAAAGGGAGTAAAAAGATAGAAATGATAGAAAACAATGATAGAAAAGATAGAAAACAATGAGAGGAAAGAAAGAAGAGGAGGGAGACGGCGACAGGCGGGCAGGGTACCCTCTGAACAGTGTGATGGAGAGAGAATTGGATTTTATAAACTGAAGCTTGACAGACAGAATCCGATTTGTTGAATGAGGGAGAGACTGTGAAACCACCTGTGTAGTATGAAATGAATGCAGTGGCATAACTGGTAATATGGGAGCAGGATGTCGAAAGGACATTATCACAGCAGCAGCAGGATATTATCAGTGACGCGGAGGTAAATCACAAAGTGCGTAGACTGAATGACCTCCAGTTGGCTCCCATTGGAACACAAATACCATCAATTTAAGCAGAATTCATTGGATTGTAAGAGCATTCCCTTTTACTTTGGAAAACAAGCACCTCCACAAAACATCAACCATCCACCTGCCACGATGTGCCTGAATATAAACTTCTCTGAATCATCATCATCAACAGTCAGTGAGTAGAAATTGACATAACTAGAGGGCCAAGGTCACACTCACACACACTTCCTGTAATTTTACAAGCTGCACAAAAGACATTTAGAGAAAACAACTCACGGATGACGTTTCCATATCTTGAGCCCAACAAGTCCTCCAAACCGTACAGTGTCAGTCGTTTGTTGCCGACCCTCTAACACGACCCACAGGAGTGTTAATAAATCAATTTAATTCAATTTATAGCAGGTCTAGACTGTACTCTGTGATGTTATTTACAGAAACCCAACAGATCCCACCAAGAGCAAGCACCAGGCGACAGAGGCAAGGAAAAACTTCTTTTAAGAGGCAGAAATCTCCAGCAGAACCATGTCTCAGGGTGTGGGGGGGGGCATCTGCCTCAACTGGTTGGGGGTGAGAGAAAGACTCCAACTCCAACCACAGATTCAGACTCCACAGTTCCAGAGCCAGAAACACCTGCAGGAAGCGATAGGAGGAGAGAGAGGAGAAGGGCGAGAGAGCACAAGACTACGGGAAAGGGAAGAAGTTGAGTTAGTAACATGCATTAATGGGAAGTTTGCCCCTAGCTGTGGCAGAAACTACGACCTGATAACTAAACTAACGCGTCGTTAGGGTGAACAGTTTGGTTACATTTAGGCGGAAACTGACTCAGGTATGGAGGCACAGAGGTCACCCAGGTCACCCTCCTATGGCTGCACCCTGGCCAGCAGGACGCCCAGCAGATCATAGTCAGTGTTCAATTACTCCACGATGGCCTGGATTCCTAGCCTGGTCCTTCTATACCATGATTTTAGCTCAGCGTTCAATACAATACAACCACACATCCTTGTAAATAAGCTTTTGATGATGAAGGTTCCAGGTGTTTTTATCTTGTTCATTTTAAATTTTTTATAAAACAGGTCTCAATTTGTTAAGTTAAACTCAAAAGTTAAGTCAGACAATATTATGTCAAACACAGGGTCACCTCAGGGAACTGTTTTATCACCTTTTCTTTTTACCATTTACATGAAGACTGCCGTCCACAGCAGGCTAGCTGTCAGGTTGTTAAATCTGCTGACGACACAGCGCTCATTGGGTTAATCAAAAATGATGACTATAGTTAATATAAAAATGAGATAACAGCCTTTGTTGATTAATGTGATATGCATTTCCTGGAACTCAACGTTAAGAAAACTAAAGAATTAGCAGCAGAGGCAGTGGAGATCAAAGGTGTAGAAATAGAAAGAGTGAACACATACAAGTATTTGGGCGTTGTTTTTAACGACAGGCTAACATGGTCTGATCATGTTGACTCATTGATGAAAAAATGAAGTCCACGGGTCTACTGTATGAGGAAGTTGCAGTCCTTTCAGGTGAATATGTGGTGAGAACGTTTTTTATGTCAGTCATATGTAGTGTTTGGAGTTACTGTGTGGTGGGGTGGGGGGGAAATGCTGGGTTAACTGAGAAGGCCAGGATTGATAGAGTGACTAAAAGGGCTGGGAAAATGGTGGGAGAGTTAAATACAGTGGATCAGGTATATGACAATCATCTGGTAAAAATGACAGAAAATAACAAGGGACCCGGGACACCCTCTTCATGGTAATCTGACCGGCAGGGTTATAGAGCTTAGTGGTAGGCTAAAACCTCCTGTGGTAATCTGACTGGTAGGGTCATAGAGCGTAGTGGTAGGCTAAGACCTCCTGTGGTAATCTGACTGGTAGGGTTATAGAGCGTAGTGGTAGGCTAAGACTTCCTGTGGTAATCTGACTGGTAGGGTTATAGAGCGTAGTGGTAGGCTAAAACCTCCTGTGGTAATCTGACTGGTAGGGTCATAGAGCGTAGTGGTAGGCTAAGACCTCCTGTGGTAATCTGACTGGTAGGGTTATAGAGCGTAGTGGTAGACTAAGACCTCCTGTGGTAATCTGACTGGTAGGGTCATAGAGCGTAGTGGTAGGCTAAGACCTCCTGTGGTAATCTGACTGGTAGGGTCATAGAGCGTAGTGGTAGGCTAAGACCTCCTGTGGTAGGCTAAACCTCCTGTGGTAATCTGACTGGTAGGGTCATAGAGCGTAGTGGTAGGCTAAGACCTCCTCTGACTGGTAGGGTTATAATCTGTGGTAGGCTAAGACCTCTTGTGGTAATCTGACTGGTAGAGTTATAGAGCGTATGGTAGGCTAAGACCTCCTGTGGTAATCTGACTGGTAGAGTTATAGAGCTTAGTGGTAGGCTAAGACCTCCTGTGACACAAACTAAGTGGTATGCTCTTTCTTTTATACCTCAGGCTATTAGACAGCACAACAAGCACTTTAAACGTACATTTTTATAAGTTTTTATTTTTTATTTTATTTTTATTGTATTTATGTATAATATTTTTATATTTTTATGGGTAAGATGGCAAGTGTGAGCACTGTAATTTCCATTTTTATGGATGAAGTAAACTTGACTTGACTTGACTTGACTTCATCCCTGATGACATTGTTTTATAATTTTTTTATTGAGTCCGTCTTTACCTTTTCATGTAATTGCTGGTATGCTTCTCTGAATTTAAAACAGAAAAACAAATTAGCAATGGTAATTAAAGTTAGCAGCAAAATCATTGGGATTCAACAACTGATCTGTATAATAGAATCTGTACAATAGACATGTGCATAAAATAAAATAAAGGTCTTGAACTTGAACTCTAGACTCTGGTCCATTAGCCCGGTCCTACCAGACTCTGGTACATTAGCCTGGTTCTACCAGACTCTGGTCCGTTAGCCCTGGTCCTACCAGACTCTGGTACATTAGCCCGGTCCTACCAGACTCTGGACAATTAGCCTGGTCCTACCAGACTATGGTCCATTAGCCTGGTCCTACCAGTCTATGGTCCATTAACATGGTTCTACCTGACTCTGGTCCATTAGCCTGGTCTTACCAGAATCTGGTACATTAGACCGGTCCTGCCAGACTCTGGTCCATTTCATTAGTCCAGAGAGTCTGGCCACTCTCCATTGACACATGAAGTCTGTTGAAGTTTAAAACTATTGGATCTTGCCAGAACCCCTCTGGATCTACCATAATCAATCGCTAACGATTTGCTGTGACGTCGGCTTAGCATTGCTACTGTTAGCCTTAGCACCTTCACCACTAACGGAGCGGCCTGGAAAATCTAACTTTACACCAACCCCGTGGGGAGGAGGACCACAACATCATGGCCATCAACAACACTCAGCAAAGATTGTTCTTGCTTTGGGTTTTAATTTCTTAATTTGGCAGCGTTGCCACAACGGACCGAATGGCTTTGCTCACATAACCTAAAACATCTTCATTCTCAGCCACTCCCTCTGTTTGCTGATTGGACCGGTAAAGATTTGGCTGGAGAAGACCTGCGAATATGCCGCAAACCCAGACGGAGTACTGATGGAAAATTAAAATTGAACGGAAGTACGTAGGCTACTCGGTTCCCTCTCTGATGAGGAGACGGACGCAGAGAGGGTCTTGCTTGTCTGGATTGTAGCCATAGGTCGTAGCTGATAGCCGTCTACACATTCACCTCTGGGTTTCCTCTGGTGTTTACCTTTGAAAACTTTGACCAACCAGGCTAGCAGAGTCGGCAGGAGACTGGTGTTGATTTCCCGATCCTGATGAAGGACTTCTAGCCACATGCCATCACTGTCCAACATCAACCACAAAAAAGCCCAATCAATATTTGTAAAATGGACAAATCAGTAGGAATTATGCCGAGCTGCCTGGGAGGCGCCTGGAGAGCCTTCTAGTAATTGTGCTGTCATTAGATTGTTAACAGTTCAGTGTGTTCAGACCACCTGGCAATCAATGTCATGACCTGTTGGCTACGAGGCACACTGAATGTGGCTTCTCCACAGTTAAAAAGATTCTAATAATAAAACATGTAGTTTGGTATTTCCCTCACGACTGTCTGCTTCTTTTTCAGTTCAACATCTGTTGCCATCAGCAGTAGGACAATGTGTCTATTCTATCTGACAAGCATGAATACTGAAGCATAGATTTGACGAATTTCTTTTTTTTAAATGTTATCAGTATAGAACAAATCTGTCTAATCAAATACTTTTAGACACACACACACACACACACACACACACACATACACATGTATTCTATTCAGTTAAAGCTGCTACTATACGTATGAGGACTTCTATTTCTAACCTTCAAGCGCCAAAGCCTGGTTCCAAAATTGTTTCTATATAAAATGTAACAATCATGACCAGACAAGCAACAATTAAAGGTAAAGTGTCCTAAGATGGGAGGTAAGTGGTAAGTGTTCTGCCAACACCCAGACACCCATTCAATGTTCAGCATGCTGTAAAGCATAAAGGTCTACATCAGTACTCTGTCTGCAGCTGACTTTGCTATGTCCTGTGTGTGTGTGTGTGTGTGTGTGTGTGTGTGTGTGTTTGTGTGTGTATGTGTGTGTGTGTGTGTGTGTGTCTACTGAGCTAACCAGGATATGATGACAGTTTCAGCTAATATGACAAAAAGTTATTTTTTATAAAAGTTACCTATACTGAAACATTAACCATAGGAGGTAGCAAGGTAGCTTTTTGTTAACGTGTGTTGTCCCTAACAAGGCAAATTCCAGTTTGGACTCTTCTGTCAGATGAAAGAGATTTATTTAGTGGACTAATACCAGCTCAAAAACTGTGAGTGCTCCTGGATGTCTGTGCCTTTGTGTCTGTGTCTGTGTGTGTTTTTGTGCGTCTTCCTCCAAGGGCGTTAGTAGGTTGTGCTGCAGACAGAGATATGTAGTTGGAGGTGAGCACACCAACATTTCAGCAGCAACACGCCGTTTCCCGACGCACGAATCCAGCGTTTGTCGCTGTGATTTATAGTGAACCGGCTGTGGCCGCACAGCCTGCATCGCTCATGTGGGCCACTGGAATGTTACTGGACACACATACACATCCACACACACACACGCACACAAAAAGGCATGCACTCAAACACAAATCCAAGGGTTACGAGGTATGCTTGCACAAAACAGAAACACACATTAGGGAAAGTTACCTGGTGACATTTTCACACAAATGCTTAGAGGTACAAGCAAACAAGAAGAACTGTGCACACACAGTCACATATACATACACAGCCTAATGGGGCCAGGCATCACACTGCAGCTTGTTTTTCTGAGCTGTGTGTGTGTGTGTGTGTGTGTGTGCGTGCATGCATGCGTGCGTGAGTTTTTAAGGGATACTTATCTCCAAGAAGTTGTCTCTTACATCTGATGTCTTGGGAGATACAAGATTACAAAAAAAACATTAACATGAGATAAGAGCAAGTTCACTCAGCCAGCGTATGTGTTTGTGTGTCTGCATGCGTGTGTGATGCTCAAGGGCACATCTAAGTCTTTCAGACCCTCTTTGATATAGATCTGAAATACTCGTTTGTTGAATTTATTTTCAATTCCCCAACACACAAACACATATCAACCTCATGTATAGTCTGATGTATGATACTAATGTATGAGCACACAGTTGTGTGTGCATTTCAACCCCAAAGACATGGATCCACCCAAACCACCACCTGCAAACACACTTATCAGACACACAAACATGGCTCTGCTGGATGTGGATTTTAAGACGAATACAACAGAATATCTTCAAATAGCGATGTCTTTTCAAATGTCCCTTTTATGGAATTTCTGTAAGTTCACATCACTCAGAGATAAACGGTCACACATAAACATGAATGATCTTGAATATGAACTTTTGACTTCACTACAAAATACCAACAGACTACTAAACTACATTATCATTCACACAAAACAAGAGAAAAAACTATTTTGGTTACCAGTTAATACTTTGTCCCATGACCGTTCCTGATGGATTATGGAGCTGAAGTTCAGCTTTGTATGTGTATTGATAAAATTAAATAATAGCAGTAGTATACTTCATATTAAATGTAAATATATACCAATTTGATAACAGCAGAGACGTCGGCAGTACTGACAGCAAAAAGGCTACAGAAAATTTCATTCTGTATTGACAAGTGAACATTTATAATCATTTATTATTATTTTTAACTTACATTTATATCTGCATTCATGTCAAAACTTAGAGACTTTCAAACATCAAAATGTAATGTAATGTAATCTTTTCGTATTCTATTTTGCCTGTAACCTCTTCCAACACATTTGCGGGTTGCGTGAAAAACAGGTGTCGGTCCTATTTCTAGCCTTTTTGACGTGCGTGTCACGCAGGCAGTGTGCAAGCTCTAACCTGTTAACATGGGAGCCGAAATGAAAACGGACACGCCACGCAGCGGACATGCTCACGCCACGCAGGCAGTATGCAGGAGCCAACAGGATCAATATGGGAAGCACTTGTTCGCTTCCATTGCTGCATCCGTAGGCTGCAGAGCAAAAACAGACGCCCATTCTGCTCTCTTATTTTATTTTATATATATATATATATATATATATATATATATATATATATATTTGTGTGTTTATAAGTGCATGTGTGTATGTTAGCCCTCGGTGTCTTGATTTCACAGATGACATTTAGCTATTTAGAGAGCAGAGCTTGGCTTCACAAACAAGTGAAAAAGCTGCTTTCATGCTGATGGCTAAGAGGCTCTACACCCACTGCTCTCCATCATCTCCGCTCTATCTCTGGCTCTCTCACTTTCCCTCCATCTGTACCCATTGCTCTGACATTTCTCTGTGTTTGTGATGTGCGCTCTCAGTGTAGCTTTCCTTCAAACTCAGTTCAGCAACTTTCAGTGTATGTGCTTGACTGACTATGAGAGACGATACAAGACAATTAACCCCGTGAACAACACACGTCTGGATGATTCATTAGTTGCTATCTTCAGGAGAGGAAGAAATATGCAAAAGTACAAGCAGTTTTGCCAGCATCAAATATTTAAAGTCTGCAATCCAAAATCCCACTTAGCAAGGAAATGTACTTTTAGTTTTAAAACATGTAAACATTCACTCTTTCGGACAGTTTCTCTCTCTCTCTCTCTTCTCTCTCTCTCTCTCTCTCTCTCTCTCTGTGTGCTGTGGACTGTTATTATGAATTTAAAGCAGAGGTGTCAAACTCATTTATATTGAGGGAAAAAAGTATTTGACCCCTGCTGATTTTGTACATTTGCCCACTCACAAAGAAATGATCAGTGTATAATTTTAATGGTAGATTTATTTGAACAGTGAGAAACAGAATAACAGCAAAAAAATCCAGAAAAACGCATGTCAAAAATGTTATAAATTGATTTGCATTTTAATGAGGGAAATATGTATTTGACCCCTCTCCACAACATGACTTAGTATTTGATTGCAAAACCCTTGTTGGCAATCCCAGAGGTCAGATGTTTCTTGTAGTTTCCACCAGATTTGATACATCTCAGGGATTATTGTCTCACTCCTCTTTGCAGATCTTCTTCAAGTCATTAACCTTAATTTGTGTTTTGGGTCATTGTCATGCTGGAAATCCATCCACAACCCATATGCAATGCCCTGGATGAGGGAAGGGGGTTCTCACCAAAGATGTGACGGTACATGGTTCCATCCATCGTCCCTTTGATGCGGTGAGGTTGTCCTGTCCCCCCAAAGCATAATGTTTCCACCTCGATGTTTGACGGTGGGGGTGGTGTTCTTGGGGTCATAGGCAGCATTCCTCCTCGTCAAAACAAGGCGAGAAAGAGCTCCATTTTGGTCTCATCTGAACACAACACTTTCACCCAGTTGTCCTCAGAATCATTCAGATGTTCATTGGCACTGACTTCAGCATGTACAGTATATGTGCTTTCTTGAGCAGGGGGACCTTAGGGTGTCCTTCACGGTGTAGTGTGTTACCAATTGTTTTCTTGGTGACCATGGTCCCAGCTGCCTTCAGATCATTGATAAGATCCCTCCGTGAAGTTGTGCGCTGATTCTTCACTCTTTAAGGGGACCTTTAAAGCGACCTTTAAGGGTAATGGCCAACACATCCTCATACCTAAACAAGATTAAAGTTCTATTTCCAAAGACTCAGAAAACATTTTATCATGTGACAGTAGTCATGTGGCCATTCTATTTAAGGTGACAGGCGCCATTTTAAACACCTAGTTAACATTGTGAAATGGAACTAGTTAAGTTAAGGCAACACAAATACTAGGGTTAGTAAAAGTAGGGTTAGGGTTAGTAAAACATCAGTGATTGGCCTAAGAGATTCATGCAAAACTGCTAAAATGAGGATTTAATCTGCATCAAGAACGTCTACATTAAGAACTGAGGACCTTGTAGGTAAAACTCAATTCATTTCAAAATGACAGTTGACTTAGTTTTCATGTGTGTACACTTTAAATCTCACTCTCTGCCCGTTGAGCTTTGTTTCATTCACTCACCTCGGGGCACTGAGCTTTAGGCATACGATTGGTCCTATCACTTTAACTCCAACAGTAATTAAGCCAACACCACAAATACAGATATACACACAAGCAGATGAGGTGTGTGTGCAGACAGACCCATCCATGCATATAAGCACACACCAGCAGGAAAACACATGTACATGCCCATACACACATTACAAGCATTAATCAGCAGGGAAATGGAAGACATGCACATACACTAAATGCCACCGCTGTAAACACACACATGAGCGTGCACACACACACACACACACACACATACAGCTATCCCATGTCTTCGGGGGAGGATTTAATTAAAAGGTGTCGTATTTAATGAGGTTGCTATCGGTCACACACACACACACACACACACACACACACACAAACAACCCCTCCCACAAACACAGACACACATATATGTAAGCAAATATACATACACATTCAAATACAATATGCACAAGTTGTGCATAAAACTATATTGATGACCACATACACAGACATAAAAACGAACACTCATTTGGCATGGCTTGAAAACAGCTTACACACACACACACACACACACACACACACACAGTCTACTTCACTAAGGACATACTTTATGATGTTCTCTTTAGACACACGCGCACCCACACACACACACACACACACAGCTTGAAGTCTGTTCCTTGATTGAGGACATACTTAATGACACAAATGTCCTGTCCTGACACTTACACAGGGTGTACACACACTTGCGTTTCACATTTCCCTCAGACTAAAAGTGGACACACACACACACCTCAAGGTGATGAGTCATACAGAGGAAACAGGTAAATAAGACCGTTCTTGTCACCAGTGTCCTCTCACAAACACACTCTCCACTAAATGCTTATTCATTCATGTTAATTTGTTACATTATGGGTTGTTTCCTTTATATCTTGGATGTATTTATGTTGACTCAGCAGACAGATGACATCCAACCCCATCCCCAGCCTTTATTTTAGTAGCTGCTGTACTAACATCTGTCTTTTGACTCTTTGGGAGAGGTAACAGGATTCGTTTCCAGGACAAATTATTCGGCAGAAGTCAACGGTATATATCGGCTCCAGCTGTGCTCAGCAGTGATGGAACCATGACACCAGGGTGGACACGCTAATTTTCGGTGATGGGTGTCACCACTTCTGTCATCTGTGCCACAAAGTCCGTCCGTCTCCACCCAAGCAGTGCTTGGACATCGTTCAAAATTAGCTGACACTGAGTTTGAAAGAGAAATTGAATATGTCACTAGCCCAGAGATGGGAAGTAACGAAGTACAAATACTTTGTAAGACACTTTGAACACAATGCTTCCTGTCCTTAATGGCACTACAGCAATGTTTTTTTTGAAGATTATTTTTTGGGCACTTCATGACAGGACAGTTTAAGAAGTGAAAGGGGAGAGGGAGTGGGAAACGACATGCTGCAAAGGGCTGCAGGTCAGGGTCCGGGGGCTATCTGGGCGCCCAATGTTGAAATTGGTGTTCCAGAAACAGATCCAAGTCAAACTGCTGCGACTAAACATCGAAATATTTAGAAATGATAGTCATTGCTCTCTATATAGAGGCATGCAGATAACAACTTTATACACACACACACAAACACACACACAGGGACAGATCACAACAGGAGCTGATTCAGGCTCTTTCAATTAGAGCTGCTTAATGAACCACTCCTTCCCTTTAAGACTGGACCTTAATAAGAGGACTAACTCCCCTGTAACATGGGACGACAAGCTCTCCTAATGGGACCACTCACGGTGTGACTGATACACTGTCTGTATGGGGGCTGATAAGTACGAGGGAAAGACATGAATAAGAAACAGAGTTGGAGATAAGGCGGCTTAGTTGTGTTTCAAGACCTAAAGCAATAGTTTGAATTTTTGTGTGTTACAAACAGTGGATTTGGATCCAAAGCCAAATAGCCAAATAAGTGCAACTTACTTTCAGTCATTTTGTTATTAGAGCTAGAAATGAGTGGCATAAATGGAAGGAATTAGCCAACAGTGTTGTTGCTCTCAAACAATCAACACTTGGGTTTTATTTGCTCCTGCTAAATGCGAGTGGATTGCTAGTGAATGTTGCTGTAGTCTGCTGGCCCTGCAGATTTATGACATAAATGGAAGGAATTAGCCAACAGTGTTGTTGCTCTCAAAACAAACAACACTTGGTCCTGATGACGTCCTGATGACCTCTGTAGCTATCTGTGCGTCATCATTCTTTTTACATATGAATTAGGTTTATGACTCAATCTTCAGCGGCTGCAACCTCAAATCCATGTGCTAAATGCTTGATAACCTCCTTGAGCATACACTATCTCGAAATATAACCCAAGTTAGTTAGTAAGAATAATCACTCCACTCAATCTTACAAAGGTTATTAAAATCACAAGGTGGTTCCATTTTTCTTTTTTTTAAGCTTTTCTCCACTGTTATTACAGAGCAGAAAACATTTGATATATTTCAATGTATCATCCTCATAAAAGCTCCCTGAACAATAAACTCAATTGGATTTCAGCAATGCTTTGGTCTGTAACACAAATACACACCCATACAATTGCATTCACCTCACTCACACAAACATACTACTATAGCATGCGGAGAGTGGAAAATGATTACTCAGTGCTTTTATCCTCTCTTTTCTCTCTTCATTTGCTTTTCTTCAGCAAGAATCTCAGAGAAGAGACCTTCTCAGCAATATTGCTCCTTTTTGTTTAATTGGCTATTGGGGACGAATCAGATAAAAATACCATTTATTTCTCATCTCTGCCACTTTAATATAGGCTTTCATGAAGACACACACTCACACACAAACACGCACACACACAAATCATGTTGTCACACTTTTGATATTGTTGTCAATTTGAACAAATGTACCGTGAGTTTTTTTCTATTCAGCTACAATAATATCTAAGTAGAATGCATTTAATGATTGTAGTTTTATATTTTTTAAATGGTAGTTTCAGAAGAGTGCTGGAATTTGTGAAAAAAAAACTTAATACTACCTTAAAAATATATGCATACAAATACTGCATGCTACAGACACACACAAACCAACAATGCAGGAATAGAACCGTACCCCTGAAGACTCACACTTTATACACACTAGTAAAGGCAATAGTATACATACATCCATGCATATACAACACATTCTCACTCCCAACTCGTCAAATACTACAGCTTGGTCAGGACCCCTTTGTCGTCATCACTCACCGTGCACAGATTGTTTAGGTCAAGGTACTTGGTTAGGTTTAGAAAAAGATTGTGGTTTGGGTTCAAATATGTTTTTTACATAACTTACGCAGATATCTTACATGCATTTGTGTCACTTTTTAATGTTTCTGAAACTGTGTAATTTTCCATCTGATGATCATAAATGACCAATAACAATTTATGGCATGTATGTGGAGCTACAGAGCACATGTTACTGACGGGTCACATATTTCAATCTAGAAAAGCCTGTGTTAGCATATCCAGCCAGGTAAAAGGTAGTCTCGCTTTGACAGACCACCCGCACGCTGTGGAGTAGAGGAGGGTCTGGATAGTCCACACAGCATACCGGGATGGGTGAATAACGTGCTCTGGGTTATTGGCATTGCTTCAAACCAATCACAATCGTCTTGGGCGGCGCTAAGCGCTGGACGCAATTACAGTGCCTGGTGGAACATGTGCATGTTCAAAAGCTGTTTTAGCCGAGCAACACAAAACTCAGCTTATACATATAGTCTAGCTAGCTGTCTGGATTTACCCTGCAGAGATCTGAGGACCAGGTAACCATAGTCCTCAGATTGGACAGATAGTCTAGCTAGCTGTCTGGATTTACCCTGCAGAGATCTGAGGACCAGGTAACCATAGTCCTCAGGTTGGACAGATAGTCTAGCTAGCTGTCTGGATTTACCCTGCAGAGATCTGAGGACCAGGTAACCATAGTCCTCAGATTGGACAGATAGTCTAGCTAGCTGTCTGGATTTACCCTGCAGAGATCTGAGGACCAGATAACCATAGTCCTCAGATTGGACAGATAGTCTAGCTAGCTGTCTGGATTTACCCTGCAGAGATCTGAGGACCAGGTAACCATAGTCCTCAGATTGGACAGATAGTCTAGCTAGCTGTCTGGATTTACCCTGCAGAGAGCTGAGGACCAGGTAACCATAGTCCTCAGATTGGACAGATAGTCCAACTAGCTGTCTGGATTTACCCCGCAGAGATGTGAGGACCAGGTAACCATAGTCTTCAGAAATCCACCAGAGGTTAGAAGGCCAACACAGAGACAGAGGAAGGAGACGGACATTCGGCCTATAAAGAGGGGCATCTGGCGGAATTTCCCCGAAGTGGAAACGTTGTTGATGTAGACTAGATGCAACCTGACTCCCCGCCCTTGAAAGTTGGCACAAGAGTAGGCACACAGCACCCAACCTCGCATTCTCCAGCCAGTGAAAGACACGGCATGTGTCCTACTGCTTAGGCTCTTTGGACAAACTCTGTTGGAGCTGCATGCTGACCAGTCTGACATGGCTGGAGAGGTCAATCCGTTTAAGTAGCCATCGAATTAGTCACACACACACACACACAGAAAGAGAGCTGTGTGTGTAACACCTGTTGAGATAGAAAGAAACCAGCTAAGGCACACACACACAAAGTAGTGTAGTAGTGTCCAGTGGGTGTTCTGGGTTGTATTTTGACCCTGCTGACATGTCTGGAGATGCCAATCCATTAAGCAGCCCAGTGGCTTAGTGTCACCAGGGAGAGGAGACACCTGGGATTGCAGCAGAAGTCCTGACACTCAGGTGATAAATGATGATGTGAGAAGCCATGTCAAACATAACACAGTTTATTTTTACAATCACTGCACCAGGTGATTTATATATATGGGGCGCTCTTTCTTCGGCAAGTGTGCTGATCTGTGGCGTCCGCTCCGTGTGGCTGACTAGGGGGAAAGCCTTAATACTGGATACTGTATCACTGGTTTAAAGTCTTTATTTAGATTTAATGTATCAGGATAGAAAAGACTCAAATGCTCAGAGTGCAACAGGTTCTGGTTCAGAACAGCAACATGGCAACTGACAGTGAAATATAGAAATATACTGTATGTCCCTCCTACCAGTGTTGAAGTACTCCAGATCAGTCTTGCTCGGTTTCGTTTCGGAATCAACAAAGTTTTTACTCGGTCTTGTCTCAGTCTCAGAGAAAGAGGACTCTATATTAAATATTTTACGACCGGTCAAGACCACAGCTGCCTTTTGATTATTTGATCAAGGCATTTCCATTTTTATGGCAATAAAAGAGGTAGAATGTAGAAGAATCTTAACTTGTTTTCTGTGGGTTTTTATGTAAAGGTGGATCTTTCAGATCAATCTGAGGTGTGCCTATGGTTACATTTTCTAACATTTGATTGTGTAATGAAGTGTGGGAATCACACTTGTCTGCTCTGGTCTTGACTATACCCCTCAAAGTCTTGGTCTTTCTTGGTCTCGATACACTCTTGTCTTTGTGTAGACTTGGTCTTCGTTTAGGTGGTCTTTGACTACAACACTGCCTTCTACTTCTCATTACTGAAAACAAAACAGTGCTCTGAAGAACACTGTGACCGTGATTGATGGAAGTTGAATGCTTATTTGATCATTGCACAGCACAAACAACAAGTAGAGTGAGTGAAAGGATTTTAATCGTAACGGCTTGTTTGTGTAAAATCAAGTCTCCTAGCGGTGTCTGCCAGTTGAACTCAAACAGCCTCTCTCAACAGACATTAAAGTAGGGCTGCACAATTAATCAAGCATTAATCTTGATCATGATTTTAGCTAAATCAACATAATCAAATGCAATATTGATGTTTAAAATGTGTACTCATCAAAAATGCCCCTGCATTTTAAATTTAAACTAACAGAAATCCACCAGGGGAGTTGTAGATGGTTGGCTTCACTTTTAGGGAGGGGTCCTGGAGCTCAGCGCACCCTGCAGCAACAGCCTTGAAAATGTTCCTGAATGTTGCAGTCTAGACTAGAAGAGTAAGATACAACAGAGAGCAGATGGGTAAAATAAAAAATCCAATATCTGGAGCAGAATGCGAAGAGTTAGTCCCTTTTGGGTACAAGTTCATGTATATTTTCAAATTGCAAAGTAAAGTAAAGCTGTGTGATTAGTATTTATTGCACATATTTATTGCTGTTTGCACTACAGCGACTGCTGATGTATAAAAGCAGAGAAAGGAGGTTGGGGTGGATGGGTGGGTCATAAAACACAGGGCTTTCAAACAAGAAACAGGTGTTCATGTCCTGGGAGTACTACTTAAGGGGGTCCATGCTTAAATCTAAACCACAATATTTTTTCTAATCTTAACTAGTTGATTTAGTGTCTAAAATCACATTTTGTCGCCCAAACTCCACTTCAACGGCCGCTGGAAAGACCAGCAACTCACGGTGCCCTTATCCCTGTCCTACAGTCACCTTTTCTCAACTAAGTTTAATTGTTAAGATCCCTAAACTTAACTGCCGTCTGACCAGTTGTCACATGACCAGCCAGCCTGTAATTTTGTATATCGTACAAATCGTTGTGTTTAACCATCATGTTGTCTTCCCGTCAACCATGAAACACTATTATCGCTTTTTCTGACATTTTTGTCCCTTTTTCAATGTTGTGAGGGCTTTTTTTGATGTTTTTTCCAAACATTTTTTTTGTTTGATATTTCTAATGTTGACATTTTCAGCGCTTATTTCAAAGCCCCATTTTTATGATAAAAAAACTGAAACGGGTCAAATTTGACCCGAGGACAACATGAGGGTTAAGTTTTAGGAAGCTGTTTGTAAAACAAGGTGAAAAGTCAAGCAATGCTCGGTGGATTTGATTTAGGTTCAATTTTATTTATATTTTGCTTCTAGGAGCTGCACTGTGAATAAGGACCAGGCTAATTTTGATGCAAATATTTATACATTAGCAGAAATATAGCATAACATGAAAGTGAAAGCAGTGCTAATTAAAATGTGGGGTGCAATAAACAAGTGTTTTTCCTAAAATCAATGAATGATCGTAATTATCCTTTAGACACTTTAGGCAATGATATGAAAGACGCAAAACATAACCAGCATGCTCCATATTTTAAGACCTAGCACATGAAAGAATGGAAGCTTGCATTGACATCCAAAACACAGGTAAAGCTGCATCTGCACTGTTGGGGAAATAAAAAACATGAACTGGGTTACTATGACATCAAACACACTAAAGAACATTCTTTGTGATCACATTCTTGAGCTTCATTTGTTCCAATACCACTACAGAAGACATTTCTTCACAAGGACACATCCTGAAGTTCTCTGTGATAGCCATCAGACATTAGAGGTGCAGTTCCAGCAGTGCGTTGCCATGCATCACCATGAATGCAACCAAAGGATGTTTTTATTTCCCCTTTCAGGAGCACCGACCGTCTGAGCTTCTCTGCTCATCCTTGACTCCACCACTAACTGACAGACTGAGGGTGATATACATAGCTTAGGGTTAATGGGGTTCAGGTCCTTTTTGTTATCTCATTTGGGCCATTCTTCATCTCTATTGGCCTCCTGACCATAACCAGCCATGTTTTCTGTAGCCCCGTTCAGCTTCAGTACACATGTCAACATACTCAATAATATACTCCGGTTCTGAGAAATGTTTTTAATATTGTTTTTATTCTTCCCGCACTAACACTGAAAAGGAAATGAAGAGTTTACCTCTGACGTGAGATAGCTATCATCATGTGAAAGCTGATACATGGTTCCACCTCATCATCTCTCACCAGTGTATCTCCATGTGTATGTCCACAGCAACCCCACCATCAGTCCCAACGCGTCCCAGTTAGAGAGGAAATGCTGTAAACATATTCTTCGAAAATCATTACAATCATTCCCTGAAAGAACCAAGCAGGCATGACATGTGAGGTCACTGGCTAATAAGATGGACGAGCTAACAGCGTTAGTCCGGAGTCAGAGGGAGTCAGGCCGACAGGGACTGCACCGAGAGCGGTAAGCGTAAAGGTGGGGGGCTTGCCGTTCTAGTTAACACTGGATGGTGTAATCCCGGTCACATTACGGTTAAACAGCGTATTGTAGCCCGGACATTGAACTGCTTGCTGTGGGACTCCGGCCATATTATCTTCCACGGGAAATCTCACATGCCATTGCCGTTGCTGTTTACATTCCGCCCTCTGCCAACCCAACGTCGGCGTGTAACGTCACCCACACCGCTATTGCTGAACTCCAGGCTCAACACCCGAGTGCCCTCATAGTGATCTTGGGTGACTCCAACCATGTCACCATGACCACCACATTAACCAACTTCACCCAGTATGTGAGCTGCCATACTAGAGAGGACCCTGGACCTGCTGTATGCTAATGTCAGGGACGCATACAGCTCTTCCCCCCTTCCCCCCACTGGGCAGATCCGATCCACAACCTGGTTCACATCAACCCCTGGTATGTGCCTCTGGTAAAAAAGCAACCTGTGACCTCAAGGACAGTGAGGAGATGGTCGGGGGAGGCCTATGAGACATTCTTGGAAAGGGATGTTTTGAGGTGACAGACTGGGATGCACTCTGTGAGCCACATGGAGAGGACATAGATGGACTGACTGAGTGGATCTCAGACTACATCAACTTCTGTGTGGACTGCACTGTCCCAGCAAAGACTGTTCAGTGTTACCCAAACAACAAACCGTGGGTAACAAAGGACATCAAGAACATCCTGAATACAAAGAGGAGGGCTTTCAGAGCTGGGAATAGGGAGGAGTTGAGGGCCATTCAGGGGGACCTGAAGGTGAAGATCAGGGAGGCTAAGGAGAAGTACAGGAGGAAGCTGGAGCATAAACTCCAGCAGAACAACATGAGGAAGGTCTGGAGCGGCATGAGGACCATCACTGGCTTCAGACCGACTGGCAACAGAGGAGTTGATGGCAGCCTGGACAGGGCCAACGAACTTAATCTGTTCTTCAACAGATTTGATGCTCCTGCCCATCCCCCCTTAACACAACTTCTGTCTCACCTCCAACCCTGCTACTCCCCCCCCTCACTGCCCCTCGCCCTCCTCCTGGGAGATCCCTACTCCCCCCTCCTCTAGCCCTCAGGTTAACACCTCTCTCCAGCCTGACTCCCACTCATGTTTTTTGACTTCTCCAGTGCTTTCAACACCATCTGGCCAGCCCTGCTGGGTGAGAAGCTGACAGCGATGCAGGTGGATCCCCCCTTGTGTCCTGGATTGTTGACTACCTGACTGGCAGACCACAGTATGTGCACCTGCAACACTGTGTGTCAGACAGCGTGGTCAGCAACACCGGGGCCCCGCAGGGGACTGTCCTCTCTCCCTTCAACTACCACACAGAGTCTTGCCATCTTCAGAAGTTTTCTGATGACTCTGCTGTAGTTGGATGTATCAGCGAGGGTGACGAGGCTGAGTACAGAGCTGTGGTGAGGGACTTTATCAGATGGAGTGAGCAGAACCATCTACAGCTCAACGTGACAAAGACTAAGGAGCTGGTGGTGGATCTAAGGAGAGCCAAGGCAGCAGTGAGCCCTGTTTCCATCCAGAGGGTCAGTGTGGACATTGTGGAGGACTACAAATACCTGGTAGTGCACAATAAACTGGACTGGGCCAAGAACACTCAAGCCCTCTACAGGAAGGGCCAAAGCCGTCTCTTTCTGAGGAGGCTGAGGTCCTTCAACATCTGCAGGATGATGCTGAGGATGTTTTATGAGTCTGTGGTGGCTAGTGCTATCCTCTTTGCAGTTGCATGCTGGGGCAGCAGGCTGAGGGTAGTGGACGCCAACAGACTCAACAAACTGATCCGCAAGGCCAGTGACGTTGTGGGGGTGGATCTGGACTCTCTGTGGGTGGTGTCAGAGAGGAGGATGCTGTCCAAAATACATGCCATCTTGGACAATGTCTTGCACCCACTCCATGGCTTGTTGATAAATCACAGGAGCACTTTCAGTGATAGACTCATTCTCCTAAAATGCACCACAGAGCGCCACAGGAAGTCATTCCTGCCTGTGGCCATCAAATTTGATAACTCCTCCGGTTAAAACTGGACTGGAATATTATCTGTTTTGTGCAATAAAACTGGCCTGAAATGTGTGCAATACTCAACTGCTACTATTATTATTATTATTATAATTATTATTATTATTACTTTTCACCATTGCAACTGTATCATAATTTTCCTTTAACTATGTAAATACGTACGTACATATCCACACTCCTTATATTTCTTTATTTCTATTTCTACTCTGATATTTATACTATTTGTGCAACTGCAACACAGAGTTCCCCTTCGGGGATCAATATCAGTATTTCTGATTCTGATTCTGACTTTTTTCACGATCCAAATTTGTCTTTAAAACGTGCCATTTTCAGCTTGGTAGCTCGAAGGTTGAGAACGGCGACACACAGAGAGCAGAAGGTGAGACAATGTACTTCCGTTGATCCAGACTACTGCCCATGAGATGTGTAAAGAGTTAAGAGCCATAGTGGATACATTTAGACTTTTACTTCTTGTTTTCTGTATGTAGAGCAGTTCACATTTCTTTCTAATATTAGATTGGTTCCACTTTGTCTTTGGTTTTACTACTAATTTGGGGTAAGATGCTGTGTAAGACCCCTGTGATTCAAAGTGTTCTATATTTGAATTCTAGCAGTATAAACCATTAGGCCCAACTCAGCCGGTGTATGTGTGCTCCAGTGAAGCTGGTGCAGCAGCAGCCATACCACCAAGCTCGGACTATGTAGTGGACACCGTGGCCTGGCATGGCCAGTCAATCCCTGGGATGACCGCTGACTTAGTGTCAGTGAAAAGCTCTTACACAGAAGGATAATTAAAGCAGAACACTCACTAAACACAGCTCACTCCTCCTTATTCAACAACAGATATTAAGAGGTTGAAGAACACTGACATGAGTTATGAAAAGCTGATTAAGATTCATATTAAGCGTTCAATTATTGCAATAGTTTCTAATTTTAAGTATTAATTTGTAAGAAAGTCATTTAAATGAAGCATGGTTTTGCCCTTATTACAAACTTTAAGTTAGGGGTACAAACAATATTACATACATATAATACATATTCGTCATTATGAATATTAAAAACTAGTATAGTTTTGGATTTTGATTTTTGTTATACTGTTTAGTATCAGGTGACATTTGTGGCACATTTTTAGGGAGCTACAAAGTAAATACATTCATATAGAAACCTCTCAGTCTTAGATGTAATTATAGTTTGAAAATCGCACATTTTTATTGTTTTATGTTTTAAAAACTTAGTCTGGAACATTTTTGGTTTTAATATTTTTTAATTTCTGGGCTAATTTCTACCTCTGCTTGTGTGTTTAAAGATCAGCCAGTGTGAGCCTAGAATGCAGAAAACCTCTCTGGAACTAGTGCAGTCAGTGTAAATTCATTGTGTCTACACATGCGTGTATATGAACACTCATAAAAAACATAAAAAGGAAAGATCACAATGCATTGGGGGGGAGGCTGAGTCAAACTGCAGCCTCAGGCCTGTCAGCTTTGTGTCAAGAGAAATAAATGCAGTTACCCCCTGAAAGGAGCCGTCAGGAAGCCCCACTGTGTCTGTCCCTGGTTCTCTGATTAAAACTGCACAAGGGCACCTTCAGACATCAGCGGCACCCAGTGTCAGCAGGATGTAACTGTTTGGGTTTCTGCTTGAGTTCTTTCTTTCTAAGAACCAGAATCAGCTTTCGTGGCCGAGTGAGTGTGAACACAAGCAAGGAATTTAACTCTGGCTTTTTGTTGCTCTCACAGTTACTACATAACCGGGCCAGTTTTAAACAGGGACAATGTGCAAATAAACACTAACCTTGTATAAGAACAAGAAGAGATGCATTGCACCAGGTTGGAGCACAATTTCTATTTTCCGCCTGTACTCCCTGGGCAGGTTGGTAAAACAATAAATATTCAATGCAAAATGCAAAGCACAAAACATCACAATGTACAATCTAACAAACACATTCACACCTCATTTACAATAATATAAGTATGTGCATAGTTGCAATAAAATTACCATGAGCTCAATCGTTCCATATCTTAAAACTAGCCCCGTCCACCCTCTCCCAACAAAGCTATGCAATTATAATCCTAACCCCTCCTATCACACACACACACACACACACACACACTAGAGGATGGATACCCGACCCGAGCCCGACGGGACCCGACGGTACCCGACGGGTCGGGCCGGGTTCGGACAGATTTTTAGAAAGGATGCTCGGGTTCGGTCGGGCTCGGTCACATCAGCGCGATAAGGCATTGAACATTTTGAATTTAAAACAGCTTAAAATAAATGTCAAATATTACCCTAACATCCGTCTTCCTGTGTGCTGTGACAACGAAAGACGTGCGTATTAAGCTCCATGTGGCAGCGCAACGATGGAAGATGTTAAAAAGAAGTTGGCCGCAGGAGATTTTAAAACTATTGAAAACGAAGGAAAGTCAGCTGTGCATTGATGCGCTCATCTGTTGACATTTCCCAATGCCTTCCTACAATTGCTTAATAAAAGCGGCTTTCCACACAAACAAACGTACATGTGTCATTAGTATGAGAAACAAATGCGATTTTAACTGTGTCGGGCTCGGTCGGGCTCGGACAGAAAATATCTTAATGACTGTCGGGCTCGGGTCGGGTTCGGTTACTGCTCTGTCGGACGCGGGCCGGGCTCGGACAGAAAAATCCGGCCCGATCCGCACTCTAACACACACACACACACACACACACACACAAACAAATGTGATCAAGAAAAAGACATATGGCTAACCAAGTAACTATTGTATTCACGTCTTTGCTGGCCAACACACACACACGCAAACAAATGTGAACAAGAAATAACCAATTCACGTTTTAATCCATTCAGGTCAACTCTCTCGTCACTGCCATGAACTTTGACTGGAACTCCTAAAATATTAAAACTGATTGGGATGAAGCTGCTGGGGGGATTTGACTCATATCACATCATGCTGAATGAATAACTGAAAACATGTACAGTATTACTGTATTGCTCTGCCTCGTTGTCCTTGACAAAAAACACATGCTTTTGGTAATTTCTTTGGTAATTTCGTGTATTTTCCTCACGAATAAGTATTGCTATTTTCATTTTGTAATTGTAAACATAGTCTTTTCTGTGACGTTTAGCAATTACTGGTGAGCACTGTCTGGAAGAAGTGGTCAATACCACCTATCCAGAGAGAGAGGGACAGGATACTTTTGTTCTCAGGAATCCATTTGTCACTATGAGTGATGACCAGGGTGCGATTTGTGACGAAAACAGAGAGGGGGATATTTTTTTTTATCTTACATAACATAAAACACATCACTTTCAAGCTGGAGAGAGGAGTTGAAAATAAAAGACTTTTGCCCAGGAAAAGCTTGTTCGTTCCTTAGGAGAGGTTTAATCCAAACCACAATCTCTCCTAAACATTACCAGTCATTTTTGTGGCTAAATTTAACCATCATTATCGCATGATGCTCACTTTTCCTGGCTATACTCCACTACCACGGCCCCTTAAAGGACCTTCATCTGGTGGTGCCTGCACCCCGCTCAAAATCCTCTATTGGCGGCTAAACAACCGCCGCGCGTAGCCGCCGTCCTGGAGCTCTGTAGTGGCTAAATACAACCAGCAACTGCCCCTCGGATTTAATGTGTTCACATTACAGCTCGTTACTTAGACACTTCTGTTTTAGGTATATAATGGTCTATAGGTGAAGTAGCATTGATCACTTTGGGGGGAGATACATTTGGTCCCCACTACCATTACTGAATGATTAACTACTCATCAACTAACCATTCATTCCTCATTCATTCCTCATTTGTTCCTCAGTAACTATCTACATTTTTGTGTACCTTATTGTCAAGCGTTACCCCGGGAACATCTATACCACATTTCTGTTCTGTATTATCGATGAAATATTGATAGAGAGAAACAAACATTGGTTTGGAAATCTTCGTCTTCAGAGGGTTAATATTCTGCAAAGGATTCACTAACAAGTAGCCTGTTAATTGGACAGTTTTGTCATCCTGCCAGATCAGAGATTTGGCAGCATGGGGGGTATTGAACAACACATCTAATTCCAGTCCTCCTAACTTTAGAAAGCTTAACAAACGTGTCTGCAATCTCGCTGAAAGAATAAACAAATGACTCTTTAATTCATGTATTAAGTGTATCCTATAAAATGTGCCTATTGTGGTTATTCCCTTCAGTTTGCTGAGATGAGATTCTCACTTCTAAAAAAGTGCTCCAGGGTTACGTGGAGCAGGAGGGCTCGGCCGGGCTTTTTTAGGTGTCCAGGTGCAAATATTTGGAGCTCACTAGTTTGAATGGCATTGTCCAGAGCCTGAAACCCCTCTGAGTGTGTTGGCCAGGAAGCTTTGGCTGCTGGGGAGATTACACATGTGAGCTTTCCATTACAGAACCGTCTCTCTGACCACCGGGCCAGTTTTATCCATTACCATTATGTGTGTTCATTTTATTGCTACATTTTTGGCATGCAGTCCTCAGAAACTTACAATGAGCAAGCTGGAAATGGGTTTATATTTAGCTTAAAGGTTTAACAGCACCAGGCTGTTCTCGTGAACCATCCGTGCATATAGCTACAAAAGATAAAGCACGGTAATTTATATGTATTCTACGTATTTATTGCTGCATGCACCTGCTGCTCTGGTCCATGTAGGGAAGAGGTCAGGTTGATGGGTGGTTCGTGTCTTGAGGATAGCACAAGAGAGTCATGTCCTGGGCAACAATTCGTCCAAATCATACAGCGATATGGCCCTACCTTCTAATAAGACCCAGATCACAGATTTGAATGTCGCTATTTTAAAAACTCTTTAACGTTGTGAAATGGTCACAGTTCTCTTATGTTTAGGCACCAAAAGTCTTCGAGAGGTCTCGAGGAAGACGCTGGTTTGGATAAGACGTTACTTCACTTCCCGAAGGTTATGCACGTGAAGCTAAATGGGACATTTGTAGTTAAAAGAACTCACTGTTGACTTTTGTGACCCATCCACCATTCCAAACTACCTCCTTATGTGGAAATGTGGTGCTCTAATACTTTCAGTCATTGTACTTCCTGCTTTGCTACCATCATAACTACTAGAGGGTGCCGTGACTAGGAACAACAACCTCTGGGAGCGTTTTTTCGGGGGAGGACAGTCTTATCCCAGGAGTACTACTTAAAGCATCTATGTTCTGCTCATTTTCAGGTTCATAATTGTATTTTGAAGTTGTATCAGAATAGGTTTCCATGTTTTCAATTTCTAAAAACACCATATTTTTGTTGTGCTGAAGATCCTGTTTTCACCCTGTGTGTTTGGGTCTCTGTTTTAGCTCCAGAGTGAGACATCTCACTCTCTGTCCTATCTTTGTTTTGGAGCTGCACATGCTCAGTAGCTCGGTAAGATCCCATCAGCTAGATAACTCTTTCTCCAGCTTTGGTCAATCCAAGGCAGGATTAGCTAGACGAGGGACACAACAGGGACAGGAAGTAGTTCCTTTAGAGATTATGGTCAACTAGTGGGTGTTGTAGAAGTGTTTTGCCATTGAGAACAAGCTAGCATGCTATGTTTAGCCACCTCGTCTCGGCTAGTGACGTAGAAAGCCGTGAAGATATTGAACAGCTCACCCAGAGACTGAAGACAGAGGACATTCAGAAACCGGATCTCACTCAAAACCAAGTTTGTATGAATGTAAAAGCACCAGAGACACAAAATAACCCCCCAAATCCCAGAAAAAGTATTTTTTTTTTCAAAATATACCGTGAGGAAAATGAGAACACCCTGCTATTTTGAAAGTTCTCCCACTTAGAAATCATGGAGGGGTCTGAAATTGTCATTGTAGGTGCATGTCCAGTGTGAGAGACATAATCTAAAAAAAAAATCCAGAAATCACAATGTATGATTTTTTAACTATTTATTTGTATGATACAACTGCAAATAAGTATTTGAACACTTGAGAAAATCAATGTTAATATTTGGTACAGTAGCCTTTGTTTGCAGTTCCAGAGGTCAAACGTTTCCTGTAGTTCTTCACCAGGTTTGACACACTGCAGAAGGGATTTTGGCCCACTCCTCCACACAGATCTTCTCTAGATCAGTCAGGTTTCTGTGCTGTCGCTGAGAAACACGGAGTTTGAGCTCCCTCCAAAGATTCTCTATTGGGTTTAGGTCTGGAGACTGGCTAGGCCACGCCAGAACCTTGATCTGCTTCTTCCAGAGCCCCTCCTTGGTTCTCCTGGCTGTGTGCTTCGGGTCATTGTCATGTTGGAAGACCCAGCCTCGACCCATCTTCAATGCTCTAACTGAGGGAAGGAGGTTGTTCCCCAACATCTCGCAATACATGGCCCCGGTCCTCCTCTCCTTAATACAGGGCAGTCGCCCTGTCCCATGTGCAGAAAACACCCCCAAAGCATGGTGCTACCCCCCATGCTTCACAGTAGGGATGGTGTTCTTGGGATGGTACTCATCATTCTTCTTCCTCCAAACACGGTTAGTGGAATTATGACCAAAAAGTTATATTTTGGTCTCATCTGACCACATGACTTTCTCCCATGACTCCTCTGGATCATCCAAATGGTTGTTGGCAAACTTAAGACGGGCCTTGACATGTGCTGGTTTAAGCAGGGGAACCTTCCGTGCCATGCATGATTTCAAACCATGACGTCTTAATACACTAAGACGTCATGGTTTTGAAATCATGTATCATGTGTGTATTACCAACAGTAACCTTGGAAACGGTGGTCCCAGTTCTTTTCAGGTCATTGACCAGCTCCTCCCGTGTAGTTCTGGGCTGATTTCTCACCTTTCTTAGGATCACTGAGACCCCACGAGGTGAGATCTTGCATGGAGCCCCAGTCCGAGGGAGATTGACAGTCATGTTTAGCTTCTTCCATTTTCTAATGATTGCTCCAACAGTGGACCTTTTTTCACCAAGCTGCTTGGCAATTTCCCTTTCCCAACTGCCCTTTCCAGCCTTGTGAAGGTGTACAATTTTGTCTCTAGTGTCTTTGGACAGCTCATTGGTCTTGGCCATGTTAGTAGTTGGATTCTTACTGATTGTATGGGGTGGACAGGTGTCTTTATGCAGCTAACAACCTCAAACAGGTGCATCTAATTTAGGATAATAAATGGAGTGGAGGTGGACATTTTGAAAGCAGACTAACAGGTCTTTGAGGGTCAGAATTTTAGCTGATAGACAGGTGTCTGTATCATACAAATAAATAGTTAAAAAATCATACATTGTGATTTCTGGATTTTTTTTTTAGATTATGTCTCTCACAGTGGACATGCACCTATGATGACAATTTCAGACCCCTCCATGATTTCTAAGAGCGAGAACTTAAAATAGCAGGGTGTTCAAATGCTTATTTTCCTCACTGTAGGCACTTTAAGGGGAATCGTGTTTTAATCCAAACCACGGTCTTTTTTTCTAATCTTAACCAGTTGTTTTAGTGTCTAAACATAATTGTTGTCACCTTTTATCAGCTTAAACTTAACCCTCTGAGCCCTGAGGCCATTTTTACAGTTCATTTTCCGTCTGGATTTATTTTATATAAAAGCCAATAAAACATCAACCCTGTTGTCTACAGTGAAGATATGAACATCATTTTTTTCAGGACAAACTGGGTTAGTAGAATATTTGGGTTGCAATGAGGTCACTTGAATGTTAAAAATGGTTGTAGGACCTTAAAGACAAATAAATAAAGAAAACGGAACATGACTCTTCCAGATATGTATTGATATCACAGACATATAGGTAAAACCTAAGCCATTTTACTCTCTAAAACACTTCTCATATGTCTTGGGAGTCACACTGTGAAGAAATAATCATTATAACTTTTACAGATGACAAAATACAGACATTTTTTTTCAAAAAAAAAGTCCAGACGCTTTTGCCCTCATGACATTTACCTATGCCAATAATAACATAATAATGTCATATTTATTGATATTACACCCACAACAATGCTACACAAGCATTTGTGTGTCTAAAACAGTTCTTCTATATGCAAAAATAAACATAATAAACATTATAACTCATATAAAGCACATACTATTTACATTTCTTCAAAAAAGGCCCAAATATATAATATATAATGCAAATATATGCCATATCTCAAACCAATGAGGCCATTTCCGCTATAAAATGGTAGATATCTATCTTGTTCCGCTCTAGCAGCTTTGATTGCATGCTAGAGACGTTGACAGGAAGTGTTGGCAGAGTAGGAAGTGCAGGGCTGTAATCTTTCAGCCTCTATAGCCTTTGGCTGATGTCTCCCATATATGGGCATACTGGGGGCCTGTACTTCCTGTAAACACAGACGAGAGAGAGAGCAGAGCGGGAGCGGCCGAAGCGAGCGAAAACGCGATGAATTATGGACATAAAGTGGATTAATCTGGGATTTAAAGGTATGGATTTAAAGCCCAACAACCCCTAAAGAGGCTGGAAGTTCCAGGATGGATAGAAAATCACCTGTAGAGGCTAAAAGGACACGGAAAAGACCGCCGGAAAGGCTAATTCGTCAGGATTCAGGAGCCATTTTGGGTGAGTCGCTGCGTTGTATTGTTTAAAAGTTATTAAACTATGAATCAGAGGTGATTTTTTGATCGTGGGCGAGCCTCTCGGTCTCACAGGGCTGCAATTTCCGTGAAACAACCGACCGCTCACAGTGCTCTGTTTCTGGCTCACAGTCCCCTGTTCTCAGCTAAAGAAAAAACTGTGAAGACAGAAACACTCCTAATAGGATGTTGTACGAATCATTGTGCATATCTTTTCCTACAATAACAATCCAACTAGTTCATGAGATCGCGTTGACAGCACACATGGACACGCTGGCTGTTATGGAAAGCCAAACAGTCCAAATACACGTGATTTCTCACACGTAAACAACACGTAAACAACACGTAAACAACGCGCAAACAACGCGCAAAATACACGTAAACAACGCGTCGATTAAAATACACGTAAACAACACGTAAATTACGCGTAAACGACGCGTAAACAACACGTAGACAACACGTAGACAACGCGTAGACAACGCGTAGACAACGTGTTGTTTACGTGTTAATTTCACGTGAATTTGAGCCATTTGGTCACTTCTCCATTTTGAATGGGTGAGCGTCCTAAGCTCCCATTGGCTGCTGAGCAGTAGGGTCAAACCATTTCTGTAAGCCTGGGGAGGGGGTCGCCTGCCAACATTCAACATGCAAAGGATCCTCTCACTTCTTTTCTTTCTCATTTCTTCTTTTTTGATTTACCTTTTAAAAAAAAAAAATGAATTTAACTCAATGAATTTACTATTCAATTATAAACTATTTTCATCAAGATAACATTACCGCCTTTTGCTCCACTGCTGCCTTTTTGTTTGAGTGTAGCATTTTTTATTTCTTGCACATACAGTAGTTCCTGGTTATTTAGCTGTTGTATATTTTTTTCTGTACAAGCTTTCTTTATATATTTGCAATTGGTTAGTGTGTATATACTTTGAGAAATAATAGCTTTTTTTTCTACAACTATTTAGCTTACTATTTAACTTACAAACTATTTTGCTGCAAAAAGGATGGATGAGATGGACCTGCATGTCTACATAGGGCCGCTAATCTTAACACACACACACACACACACACACACACACACACACAGGTCCTTAGTCAAGTCTGGATCTAGGCTGAATCCCATTTCTCTATCTTACCCCTACCCCTTACCCCTACCCCTTGGCCCTTGAAACCAAGGGGTAAGTGCTAGGGGTGAAAACATACCCCTATGAAATGGGACACCACTTGGTTACATCACCATACAGTATTGATCACAAACTTCCAAGATGCAATACATGTGCATACACATGTATCATGTATACATACATATACACTCTGTATACATGGTGTGTTGTATATCTGTTTTAGTTATCACCTTTTTGAATGTCAAAAACATTTTGTTAACAAAGATCTGTCATTATTGTCAATAAATTAAACATAACAGGCAAAAACATGACATAAAATGATGTTACAGAACCATTATCAACTATTAGAACCATACCTAACATGTCACACACATAAAAAGGCACTCATATGTGTAAAACTAACAAAAATACACACAAGACCACAACCAAACAAATTAACTACAGCTGTTTTGATATTCCAGACCAGTCTGATGCCTTTTGGCCTCACATTTCATCAGTGTCCCATATCAAAACCAACAACAATATACAGTGGGTACGGAAAGTATTCAGACCCCTTTAAATTTTTCACTCTTTGTTTCATTGCAGCCTTTTTCCAAAAATCAAAAAAGTTCATTTTATTTCTCAGTAATGTACACTCAGCAAATCTTGACAGAAAAAAAACAGAAATTTAGAAATTTTTGCATATTTATTAAAAAACAAAAACTGAAATATCACATGGTCATGTTATTCAGACCCTTTGTTCAGTATTTAGTAGAAGCACCCTTTTGATCTAATACAGCCATGAGTCGTTTTGGGAAAGATGCAACAACACATCTGGATTTGGGTATCCTCTGCCATTCCTCCTTGCAGATCCTCTCCAGTTCTGTCAGGTTGGATGGTAAACGTTGGTGGACAGTCATTTTCAGGTCTCTCCAGAGATGCTCAATTGGGTTTAAGTCAGGGCTCTGGCTGGGCCATTCAAGAACAGCCACAGAGTTGTTGTGAAGGGTTATTTTTAGCGGTGTGCTTAGGGTCATTGTCTTGTTGGAAGGTAAACCTTCGGCCCAGTCTGAGGTCCAGAGCACTCTGGAAAAGGTTTTCGTCCAGGATATCCCTGTACTTGGCCGCATTCATCTTTCCCTCGATTGCAACCAGTCGTCCTGTCCCTGCAGCTGAAAAACACCCCCACAGCATGATGCTGCCACCACCATGCTTCACTGTTGAGACTGTATTGGACAGGTGAGGAGCAGTGCCTGGTTTTTCTCCACACATACCGCTTAGAATTAAGGCCAAAAAGTTCTATCTTGGTCTCATCAGACCAGAGGATTTTATTTATCACCATCTTGGAGTCCTTCAGGTGTTTTTTAGCAAACTCCATGCGGGCTTTCATGTGTCTTGCACTGAGGAGAGGCTTCCTTCGGGCCACTCTGCCATAAAGCCCCGACTGGTGGATTGCTGCAGTGATGGTTGACTTACTACAACTTTCTCCCATCTCCCGACTGCATCTCTGGAGCTTAGCCACAGTGACCATTGGGTTCTTCTTTGCCTCTCTCTCACCAAAGGCTCTTTGTTAGCTCAGTTTGGCCGGACGGCCAGCTCTAGGAAGGGTTCTGGTCGTCCCAAACGTCTTCCATTTGAGGATTATGGAGGCCACTGTGCTCTTAAAAACCTTAAGTGCAGCAGAATTTTTTGTAACCTTGACCAGATCTGTGCCTTGCCACAATTCTGTCTCTGAGCTCTTCAGGCAGTTCCTTTGACCTCATGATTGTCATTTGCTCTGACATGCACTGTGAGCTGTAAGGTCTTATATAGACAGGTGTGTGGCTTTCCTAATCAAGTCCAATCAGTATAATCAAACACAGCTGGACTCCAATGAAGGTGTAGAACCATCTCAAGGATGATCAGAAGAAATAGACAGCACCTGAGTTACATATGAGGGTCACGGCAAAGGGTCTGAATACATATGACCATGTGATATTTCAGTTTTTGTTTTTTAATAAATATGCAAAAATTTCTAAATTTCTGTTTTTTTCTGTCAAGATGGGTTGCTGAGTGTACATTACTGAGAAATAAAATGAACTTTTTTGATTTTTGGAAAAAGGCTGCAATGAAACAAAGAGTGAAAAATTTAAAGGGGTCTGAATACTTTCCGTACCCACTGTACAAGTGCATGAACAGGAATTAATTACAAATGATTACAATGATACAGTACAAATGCAATAATGATAATGTGTGTTTACAAGTGAGGTCGCGTCCACACTTGGTTTCAAGGGGTATACACCCCTCGATCTATCCCCTACCCCTCGGTCGTAATAAGAAATGGGACACCACTAGGTCCCGCGTGAACGCACAAAACCAAGGGGAAGGGGTAAGGGGAAGGGGTAAGATAGAGAAATGAGATTCAGCCCTAGTCTTTGGGATGCAGAGATCCACAAGTAGGCCTACTTGATACAAGAATATTATTACCCACATATGCAGCACCTTAAAAAATAATATTTATAATAAATCTCGACTTTAGTAACGAAAAACATAATGACAGAGCTTGTATAAAAACAACTAGTGTCTTCACTAAATAAATGTAGTCTTTTTTTTCATTGAGAAGAGGAAAAATTCAGATATTCACACACTTTGTGATCAATAACAGGCTGTTTCTTCATCCTAAGATTTGGCATTCACAATTACAGTAATCTGCTTCATTTTAGGGATTTAGTGATTTAGTTGTCCGGTGGACAAGGGTTGTGTACACAAAAAGGACCACAACACCATGGTTAAGTTGCCTGCAACAGACTTACACCTGTTCAGTCAAGCCGTTTTTAAAAATTGTGTGTGAGTTAATCTGATGAAGTATAATGTAGGTATCCTGAGGCTCTGAGGCTCTGGAGTATTATCTAAAAGGCCGCACAGTACATTTATTTTTGCTGCATTGGTATTTGAACTGAACTACTACTTTCATTGAAGTTTTCTTCCTACAATGTAAAGGAACATTGATGGGTTAGATAGATAGATATTTATTGATCCAAATAAAAATGGGAAATTACGTTAATACATATACATGAAATAATAATAGGAATAAAATAAAAGAACAAATATTTGAATATATACAGGATGGGAAGAAATGTAACTGCTTAAATAATATGCTAAAATGTAAATAAAGCAATTGTGCAGGTTGCACTTAGTGCAGAAGTGTGGTGTCCAAAAGTCTGATCTATCACCCAGTGATGACATGTTAAAGAGTTTTATTGCCTGTGGTATGAATGATTTCCTGTAGCGGTCCGTGCAACATCGAAGCTGTCGGAGCCTCTTAGAGAAGCTGCTCCTCTGTTGGACCAGTGTGGGGTGGAGAGGGTGGAGTTGCTCCTCTGTTGGACCAGTGTGGGGTGGAGAGGGTGGTGGGGGTTATCCATGATACATAACAGTTTGTTCAGTGACCTCCTCTCCACCACAGCTTCAAACGTGTCCTGTTTGCAGCCAATCACGGAGCCAGCCTTCCTGATCAGTTTGTTCAGTCTGTTTGTGTCGCCGGCTCTGATGCTGATGCCCCAGAAGACGCGGAGGAGAACAGAGCGCTGGCCACAAGAGACTGGTAGAAGATCTCCAACATCCTGCTGCACACACTGAAGGATCTCAGCTTCGTCAGGAAATAGTTTCCTCATCCCCTTCTTGTAAACAGCAGTGCTGTTGATCTTCCAGTTCAGCCTGGCGGTAGTCCTTAAGGCCAGATGGAGTCGACTTCTTGGGGACCGGGACAAGGCAGGATGTCTTCCACAGCAGTGGTACCCTCTGCGGGCTGAGGGTTGTGCTTTTGAGCCGTAAAATACTAATTTATATGTTTTTGTTTAGGGTTACACACAAAAACATAGAAAAATAGGGTCCAGGTAAAAAAGACTAAAGTAGTTACCCTTTAATAAAGTCTTTCTAACTATCTATCTACACTATACTTTTAACAAATGATTTATTTCTCATAGTTAGTTGAGACTAGCCAATTGCAAATATATAAATTCAATTCAATTTTATTTATAGTATAAAATCATAAGAGTTATCTCAGCACACTATACAGATAGAGCAGGTCTAGACCACACTCTACAATTTACAAGGACCCAACAACTCCAGTAATTACGCCAAGAGTAATCATTTAGTGCAATAGTGGTGAGGAAAAACCATTTAGGGAGAAACCTGGGCCAGACCCAGGCTTTTAGGTGGTGTTTGATGGTGCTGGTTGGGGGTGTGATAAACAGTGGCAGTAGTAGTCACAATAAAGATAATGGCAATGACTAGAAACAGTACAATAAAAGCTTGTACAGAAAAAAACATACAACAGCCAAATAACTAGGAACCACAGTACAATATGTGCAAGAAAGAAGAAAAAAATGCAACAATCAATTGTGCCTCCCTTGGAATGCAACTGAAAAATCATTTGGCACAACGTAAACATCCCCCCTACAACAATCTGCTAGGATTGGAGTGTTTAATGGATGGTGTTAAAGCTGGAAGGTCCCCTAAAAGGCAGTGCAGTGTAGCAAAAGGTGGTAATGTTATCTTGATGAAAATAGTTTATAATTGAATAGTAAATTCATTGAGTTAAATTAATATATTTTTTTAAAAGCTAAATCAAAAAAGAAGAAATGAGAAAGAAAAGAAGTGAGAGGATCCTTTGCATGTTGAATGTTGGCAGGCGACCCTCCCCAGGCTTACAGAAATGGTTTAACCCTACTGCTCAGCAGCCAATGGGAACTTAGGACGCTCACCCATTCAAAATGGAGAAGTGACCAAATGGCTCAAATTCACGTGAAATTAACACGTAAACAACACGTTGTCTACGCGTTGTCTACGTGTTGTTTACGCGTTGTTTACGCGTTGTTTACGCGTTGTTTACGCGTTGTTTACGTGTTGTTAACGTGTGAAAAATCGACGCGTTGTTTACGTGTTGTTTACGTGTATTTTGCGCGTTGTTTGCGCGTTGTTTACGTGTTGTTTACGTGTTGTTTACGTGTGAGAAATCACGTGTATTTGGACTGTTTGGCTTCCCATAGGCTGTAGACGTCAGACGTGTGCCAGCATGACATTCTTTCTATTCACCTACTTCAGACACTGCAACCAGCTAAAAAAAAACAAGACTTCAAATGTTCTGTGAGCCAAAACTCCCTGAAAGCAGCAGATTTGGATTATTGTCAAGAGGACCCGGTGTGGTTTTAAAGGTAGCTTCAGACGACATGTATCCGTTGCTGTATTTGTGTGTCATGGGAGGTGAATCCTTTTTAGTCGCCACCGAGAGCCCTCACATAGAGAAGTACACGACGCGTAGGTGTCAGAAGTTAAGCCAGAGGGGGATCAGAAGGTTTCTAAACCTGTTAACCACGGTTGGGCGTGTGCCAACACTTTACATAAGCTACAGTATTATGACAGAAAAGCATGGTTTGGCTAACAGGCTGAAGTCTACAATTAGCTGCTGCGAGGAGTACAACATTGTTTATTATCCATTTTTATTAACCTATAATTAGCAGAAAGGCTGTAGATTTAGTTTAATACATTATGATTCTGAGTTTATAAAGATGTGCATGTATGGGAAAGATGGCACATTTTAGAGAGGGGAAAATAGGTGAGAGGGGAAGGATAAGAGAAAGACAAATATAATGGTGCAAAAAGATATAAAATAGAAACAGGAGCAGAAAGAAAGAAACAGCCCGGAGACTGAAACAAAAATAAAATTCAAAATTAAGGAAGTAAGAGCAGAAGGAGTCAGACAAGAAGGGAAACTGAAAAAGTCAGAAAGAAGAGCCAAATGAAAAATGGAAGTAGGAAACAGAAGAGTAGGAGAAGGAGAGAGGAGAGTGGATGTTGAGATGAAACTGTAGTTGAGGATGGGGAGAGAAGGGTGGAGTGAAGAGAAAGAGAGGAGATAAGAGTAATGAAGGGTTGTATAAAGCAAAGAGGAAAAGAATGGGAAGGTGTTTTGAAGAAACGGTAGGAAAGCAGCAGGAAGAGTAAAGCAAGAAAAGTCTAAAAGGAGACAGGAGGAGGAAGGACAGAGACAGAAGGAAGAGGAGGAGGAGGAGGGAGGGGAGGGAGGGAGGGCTGCAGACTGAGGAGGGGTGCAGGGGAAGAGGAGTGGAGTGTGGAGGTGAGAGTGTGTCTAAGTGAGCTTCCTATGGTTGGTTTTCCTCTTTATCGCCTGGCACTCTAAGACCTCTTCAATTCTGTGGATGGACAGAAGAGAGAGAGAGAGAGAGAGAGAGAGAGAGAGAGAGAGAGAGAGAGAGAGAGAGCAGGACTGGATAATCCTCTCCACTAATACTAATCCCTCCTCTCTAACACACAGACACTTCACAGACCGTTTTCCCGCCTTACCAGTCAACTTGTGTGTGTGTGTGTGTGTGTGAATGTATGCATGCGTGCACGTGTTGTTTGACATACAATATGACCAAGAGTATGTATATGGACACCATGACAAAACAAAATGAATCGTTAGAACGTGTGTGATGTCATCAGCAGGGTTACGTGAAATCTGCAGACGCAGAATGATTTTTTCAATTTTGTTGGCAGATTTTCAACAAACAGAAAAAAAGAAGAAAAAAATCAGAATGTTAACACATCTCCACCTCAAGCAGAAATACTGTCTGCTATATTCCCTATATTGTCAGTTTTCCTTTATTATGTTATGTATCAAGTAAGCTGGATGTAGGTTACTGCAAGGTACTAATATGAAAATGATATGAATGATATTATCACCCACCCAGGACAGAAAATTAGAATGTTCTATGTATCTGAATGTTGTAAAAAACAATTTCTTTTAACATGAAATTGAGTTAAAACAGGCACAACTGCTGAGAAACAGCAGCGGTTTACTCTCCATTAACCAACTTTTTATTCATTGTTTTACAAATATGATCATATTGTAATGTAACTAAAATATATGGAAGCAATAAATAGTCCTAAATATATAAATCTTATAAGCGACCAAATCCCTGATTGTAAAATTGAATCACTACTCAATTGTTAATGTTGAAATCTAAAAAATAATTGGATTTACATGTTGAATTTCAATCTGTCTGAATGCATGTCCTCTTTGAAATTTAATTTTTAATTCTCAATTTAAATTTAAAACCATTAAACTTTATTTCCAGTAGGCATATATATATATATATATATATATATATATATATATATATATATATATATATATATATACCATCATTCATCTCAGACAGGATGAAATGGATAAACTTGAACTATTTGGGACAGTTTGATGAAAGACTTTCAATAACTGTATTTGTTTTATCAATTGCATACTCTACTAATTGCACTGAATTGTAATACAATAACTTACATTTTTGATAAAAATAATATTGTATATTATTCAACTTTAAACCACAGTCTTTTGGGTCAAATCCTAAACTCCCCAGAACATCACATTAGGACATGAGCTGCCCTGAGGAGCTCCACTGGAGCAGGGCAGGGATGACGTGCCTTGCTTAGTGGAACGTAGGTAGAGACAGGGAGAGAGGGGGAGTGTGTTTATGTTTTAGAAAAGGTCAATGGAGCATCTCACCCCCCCCACCATCTCTCTTTCTCTCTCTCTCCTGAGTTATTAATTATTATATGCACCCACACAGTCTCTCTCTCACACACACACACACACACACACACACACAGTGATACCACACATGGTAGAACCTTTAAGTTCATATTAACACACAGACACACACACTGCCACCTCCATGGCTAAGCAGATAAGGGATTAGTGGTTGATCCTGTTGAGGCCAGGCTGTTGGCTGAGCTGACTTTCACACAACCAACCTCTCTCACACACACACACACACACACACACACACACACACACATTTAACCCAGGGGGCCCATACTGACAATGTCTTAGCACTGACATTTACGTTAACTTGCATGGACACACAGATTGGTTGACACACTCACATGCTCTACAAAAAAAGTGAGGAGCACAGTCAGAGATGGAAACACACACACACACACACAAAAGTGTGATCATCTTTGTCCTTAAATCAATCTGCCATGTTTGTGTGTTATACAAAATGAATGATGCATCATTGCATACAACTGAGCAAACATGTGGTTGAGCAAATAAGGGACAGTGAACACACCACACCACCTTCTTGGAATTAGTATGTTCTGTATAATGGAATTGGCAGACAGCTAGAGAGAGACAAACAGTATGGACAGACAGACAGACAGACAGACAGACAGACAGACAGAGACACCCCCTCATCTTCTCAGTGACTGAGCTGCCTGCCAAGCATGCAAGGTAATTTACAAGGTAGCGGATATCAAATTGCTTGTTCAGCTTAAAATCTCTTTAAACTTTTCTATTTAATAATGTTTTCCTTCCCTGGCGCACATCAGAGGGGTGAACTCTCCCACCTTGCCATTATCCTTTTTTTTTTATCTTCTTCTTCTTGTAATGCAACAGATCTTCATTAACAGAGAAGGACAGGGAAGCCCAGTTTTCAACTCCCTCATTAAGATTTTACTTTGAAAATGCCAACTTTCTATTTTAGTTTTCAATTATTTTTTCCCCCCTATAAATTGCAGAACGGCTTCTTATTAAGAAGATGGATTTTCTTCCTCTGTAATTCCCCTGCTTTATCATGTGGACACAAAGCAGGTTTCATGGCAAGCCAAAAAAATTCCTACAGAAAGAGAAGCAGGAAGATAGGGAGGGATGGAGAGAGGGAACAGCCTGATAACAGACAGACTGAGTGCTTCGTCATATGCCATTTTTACAGACAAACCAATGGAAACTCCCCATGTTGTATCCTGGGCCGTATTATAAAGGCAACTCAAATTATTGCAACTGACAACAGGAGTGGTGACCATTCATGACAGAGTATACCAAAGTGAGACTAAGTGGAGCAGCAGAGAGCATTCATGCTGATGCAGCCGACAGGAGCGGACAATAAGAAAAGACACAAAGCTACAGGCCTGTCTGTGTCTGCTTCTGTCTCTGTGGGGTTTATGAAACAATTAACGGATAAATAATTATAAGGTGCAACGCTTGTCTTTGGGTTCAATCTGTAAAGCAAGTTGCTTTCGGACACACCCCACACAGCGGAGATGGGAAGTAACTGTACTCAACTTTTTACTTTTACTCCTTACATTTTAACTAGAATATCAGTACTTTCTACACCTTACATTTAAAATAAATTGGCTCGTTACTTTAGTTTTGTACAATAGGTCGTCGTGTCGTAGAATAACGCGGACACGCATCTCCCACTGCATACATACACAGTTGAGATTGTGTGTGTGCGTCTTTGAGAAGTCTCATAACTTATGTTATCAGTACTTCTACTTTCACCAGAGTATTTTTTTAACACAAGTATCTGTACTTCTACTTGAGTACAGGAAGTGAGTACTTTTGCCATCTCTGCCACACAGTGACGTCACAGCAGACATCTTTATCCACAATGGTCCACTTCTGAGATTGCTCCGCTGAATGCAGGGGTGATTCTAGGATCAGACCTTTAGGGGGGGCTCAGGCTCTAATGAGATTGTGACACTGCTATATAGCTAGTGCATGCAAAAGTGTTAACCCCCACCCCTAAAGCAGTAATTTCATTACCTGATAATCTCTGAGCTAGCTACTGATCAATATTTTTTTACACTATGATGAAACTAAACCGGACACTTTATAACGACAATTTGACTCAATGTTCTAACGTTCAGCCATTTTAATCGCCTAAGTTTAAATTTGGGATCTAATCTGCTCCAAGAAATGACCAACTTCTTCCCTTTCTCTTTCTCTGGGGACTACCAACGTTAAAGTCCTGCTCTCCCTGTGACACATCAGACAGAGACTCAACCAAAGGCGGGAGTCACTGTTTCTGTTAACCCTTCCCTTGACGGGGTTACAGGTACATAGCAACAGCGATAAACACACATAGGATATTAAACCTGTGTCAAGCCTTTGGAACCTGTCATTGTTTGTCCTCTGTCTCTAACAGACACCTTCGCAAACTAACTTGAAACACAAAAATGAATTAAAAAATAGCGCCGCACAAGATTGTGAATGGTTGGAAATGCCAACCAATCAGAGCCTGTTTTTCTCCCATCCCAGAATGCTGTGTGGACTAGCCAGACCTTCCTCTACAGCGCTGTGGAGGAAGGTCTGACAGAGTGAGACTTCAGCAGGCAATGGAAACAGACTGATTTAATAAATGATGACGTACTTTCCATCACATTTTCCACATGTTTTTCATTTCCAGTGTTTGAGCGTCTACTGGATCTCTTTTATATGGATTTCAGAGTCAACAAGAGTGAATGCAGATTTTTTTTATTAACAAAGTTTGTTGTTATGATGCTTTAGCATACTTTGGACTGAATCCGGATCTTCTGCAGTGGTTAGATGTTATCCTACTGTAGAATTAGCCAACCAAATACTAATTTTCACATTTACCTTTCTAAGTTCATAAATTCAGGTTAAAAAGAATTCAATATAACAAATTCTGATGCAAAACACAAAGTTTCAATCTTGATCACTCGCTCATGGAGAAATTTATTTCCTCAAAAAATCACAATTATCCATTATAAGATAAACAGCAACCTGTGTTTCGGAGTTAAAAAGCTCCACAAGCAATTGTAGGCATAAGGTTTATGAGCTCAATGGCCAAAATTTAATGGCTTCTTAAATTTCTAAATCCGATTCCATAAGTAGTTACATGTAACAATGTTACATAATTGAATTACAAAATAAAGGTTACTGTAATTTGTTGCAGCATCTAGGAAAAAAACATGTAATGAAATTACAGTTACCGATGAAAATATGCATGATTACAGGGGGTTACATCTGAATATTTTTCTTAAAAAGCTAGGCTTTATGTGGAAATATTTTCATTTTGTTGCTGTGCATGTTTTTCATGTGCCAATGTCTTCTTTTGCCATTTCCAGCCACAGCCGTTTAATGTTATTCTGATGCTTTCAGTTGGTTCTCTTGTTTGAATTAGCAGTGTTGCCACCCTGACGGTTCAATTGCCCCTCAAGCTGTCTGAGAGTTGCCACTATGGCTACGGATAAAACGCTGCTTCAGGGCTTGAAATATTAAAAAAATATGTCATACAAAGATCTGAGAAGGGGTCCAACATCACCGCGCACAGTTCTACACTGGATTACAACCTGGATGAGTCGCCCACAGACACATAAAACGATATACTATATTATAGTGTATATTTTCTGATTACTTAAACTGTCATATTTTGTGTTCATTGTCTTTTGAAAATATTGGAGGTGGAGATGCACCTTATAAAGTGTTTCCTGTTGTAATAGCAATAGTTAAATAGCTGGAGTCTCTTAAGTGTGTTTTACAAAATTTCTAACAAAGGATTTGTGCAATTGAGTATATATATACACACACACACACACACACACACACACACACACTCAGATTCTGTCTATAATGGAGTGGTATGGAAATTTGTAAGTGACCTTTGACCAGTAGTGTATATGTATAAATCCTTCATCACACAAATGTACACACACACACTAAAGAGAATCGAATTATTGCACTAAGAACAGAAAACACAAACTAAAACTAAAAGCTGGCATTTCTGACTTCCTTGATTCAAAATCATCATGACGTTATGGTATGAAATCTGCTCCCCTATTGGGTGATTGATACCGATAAAAAGGCCAATGAGATCAGATACGACTTGATGGAAGAAAGGCATAGGAACCAACTTACGGTGCAGCAGTAACATGATTTCAATCAAGCATAAGTCTGTATGTTTTTTATATACTTGTCTTTAGATGATTGCATGGCTCCTAATGAAATTTGTTTTTGTTTATGTAAATCAGGCTGAAAACATTTGGTACACATATTTTTTTAATGCAAATGTTAATTTTTGGGCGGGCATTTCCCCCATTGATGGATAGAATAAGCTGAGATATGAAAGGGAAGAGGTGGAGGAAAGCATCCAAGGTCAGACTCAAACCCTGGACCTTCTGTGTCAAGTAATGAATCTACATATATGCACCTGATCTACCAACTGAGCTAACCCGGCCACGCCAGTTCATTTTTAATGGTTTTGTGTAAGTAGAAAGAAAGAAAGCCAAAATCTCACAACAAAGTTTTTTTTTAACCACTACCTTGATCTCATGGTGCCTGCTTATTCCACTGAAGATAATACATTAATTTCATGCTGCCACAGAGTGTTACATGCTTCCATTCCACCAAAAAGCCCCAAATAAATAGGAATAAAAATGTAATTTTAGGTGGGAAGCCGCAGGAAACTGCCATGATATATCAGAGTTACTAGTGCCTGATGACATGTTATCTTGTCTTTTTACTGTAAATATATACACATATTTGATGGAAACTTGCAGGGATTGCACTGATATTCCTAATAATTGTGTACCAATTTAATAAAACATAACTACAGATTTAAATGCACATAAAAACACAACAATTAGGGAAGAGCCGGCACGGGGTTAGATCGAGGGGTGATTCTCATCAATGATGTCTGCAGGTCCTTCTGATTCAGTTGATTAAATAGCTGCAGTCATCACACAGCTGCACGAATAATACATGCACTCCCTCTTCAGTCTCTTTTTTTGGAATGTGTAGTGTGCAATTACAAACAGCATGGGTCCTTTCAGGAATTAGTTTAATCTTCTGACACAGCATAGTGACCTAACCAAGTATAGCTTTGTGACTAGGATTGGGCGTCGAGAACCGGTTCCAACTTGGAACCATTTCAAAAATTCCGAATCCTATAGAATCATTTCTTTATTGGAATTATTTGGACAAAAACGTTATAATGCTCACCTAGCTGCTAGCATGTTACGCCCTCATACTCTGCTTCTGACTGGCTAGTAGTCCTTACCTAGGTACTGTCAGGGTCCTCATACTCTGCTTCTGACTGGCTAGTAGTCCTTACCTAGGTACTGTCAGGACCCTCATACTCTGCTTCTGACTGGCTAGTAGTCAGGACCCTTACCTGACTGGCTAGTAGTCCGTACCTAGGTACTGTCAGGACCCTCATACTAAGTTTCTGACTGGCTAGTAGTCCTTACCTAGGTACTGTCAGGACCCTCATACTAAGTTTCTGACTGGCTAGTAGTCCTTACCTAGGTACTGTCAGGACATGTCCTCATTCTCTGCTTCTGACTGGCTAGTAGTCCTTACCTAGGTACTGTCAGGGCCCTCATACTCTGCTTCTGACTGGCTAGTAGTCCTTACCTAGGTACAGTACTGGGCATGTGCGACTCCCAACAAAAACTGAACAGAGGTGAGATGTTTCACTCTGTCACTAAAACAGAGAGCTCAACACACAGGATGAAATGAGGAGCTGCAACAATGTGCAACAAAAATATGGTGTTTTTGAAAATGAAACCATGTAAACCTATTCTGATATAACCTCTAAATACAATTATGAACCTGAAAATTAGCATAGTACGGGCGCTTTAACATGCAATTAACATGTATTGATTTCCGTAGCGTCAAGGCACTTGTTGTGTTGCAGCCATGGAAAAAAACTGCACTGGTAAAACTGCAAATCGCCATTGATTCAAAGTCAAATGTTCTTCTGTGAAATAAGCATGTCACCTGTTTCAACTCCAGCCTTCAATTAATCAGAATCCAGATTGACTCACACAGAATCCAAGATTATACAGTGAACACAATTGGAGTAGGATGCACCCCCGAGATGCATACTGAGCTCCATCCAAGATGTTGCTACATTTGTTCCTGCAGGTAACATTTCAAAGACCATCTCTTCTGCAAACATAGTCATTCTGCAGAATTGGTTTTGTTGCATCAATGGGATTAGATTGTTTCAGATAACTAAATTTTAGAAATTCATGTGCTGAACCAGGTAAATCTACATTAAAATAGCAGCCATTACTCCATAGGTTCAACTTTTCCCTTTGACATGAGGCCTAAAAGGGAGCTGAGGAAATGGTGGGGGGCAGAGTAGGAAGTTAGCAGGATGGAAGAGAAGGAGAGAGTGACAGCTGGAGAATATGACTCATAATTAAATGTTTTAAATTAGCATTTTTATCTCAGTTACCGGTACAATGGATCCCCTCAATGACCTATCGTTTCATGTAGGCAATTGTCACTTTTGAAAGCCAAAGAAGTTCCAAATTAATGAGTGTGAAAGGACCCCACAAAGGAATACCAATTCCACACACGGCATTATGCGCAGAAGGAGGGAGAGAGTGATTGATTCTGTGTGTGTTTGTGCCCTGATGTGTGACTGGAGCCTCCTCTTCAGTAGATAAACGCTTAGTCGATTAGCACACAACTCATCTGATGTTTCAAACTAGATCACACCTGCAGGTGGCCATGGTGGGTTTGAATGGGGGGGTGTTACAGACACATGTGTGTGGGTGTCTGTAATGAATTGTAATTCAGGGACACAGTGTGGGGCGAATATTTGAAAAATACAGAATGTCTGAGGGCCTTACTTAATTATATTCCATTATGCTTTTAGATTTTCAATTGTCCCCTGTGTTTTCCTTTACATGAATAAAGACATTTCCAGCATTAATTGATGCAGAAAAAGTTAGAAATATATGCCTGAAAATTAAATTCACCAGAATGCAGGAAATTATATTGCCATACATTGCTCAAATGTTTAACTTAAAGTGTTTTCACACGGACAGCCTTGTGTGCACCAAAAGCGGACCAAACGAGCGGAAGCAGGTCTCGGTACGCTGTCAATCAAACTCTGGAGTGGTTTGTTCATGGTGAGATTGTGATCCAAACTCGAACCACAACAACTATACAAATGTACATGTCTCCTGTAGTCAGGTAGCTTAGCAGTCTGAGCTAATGTCTCCTGTAGTCAGGTAGCTTAGCAGTCTGAGCTAATGTCTCCTGTAGTCAGGTAGCTTAGCAGTCTGAGCTAATGTCTCCTGTAATCAGGTAGCTTAGCAGTCTGAGCTAATGTCTCCTGTAGTCAGGTAACTTAGCAGTCTGAGCTAATGTCTCCTGTAGTCAGGTAACTTAGCAGTCTGAGCTAATGTCTCCTGTAGTCAAGTAGCTTAGCAGTCTGAACTAATATCTTCTATAGTCAGGTAGCTTAGCAGTCTGAGCTAATGTCTCCTGTAATCAGACGCTTAGCAGTCTGAGCTAATGTCTCCTGTAGTCAGGTAGCTTAGCAGTCTGAGCTAATGTCTCCTGTAGTCAGGTAGCTTAGCAGTCGGAGCTAATGTCTCCTGTAGTCAGGTAGCTTAGCAGTCTGAGCTAATGTCTCCTGTAGTCAGATAGCTTAGCAGTCTGAGCTAATGTCTCCTGTAGTCAGGTAGCTTAGCAGTCTGAGCTAATGTCTCCTGTAGTCAGGTAGCTTAGCAGTCTGAGCTAATGTCTCCTGTAGTCAGATAGCTTAGGAGTCTGAGCTAATGTCTCCTGTAGTCAGGTAGCTTAGCAGTCTGAGCTAATGTCTCCTGTAGTCAGGTAGCTTAGCAGTCTGAGCTAATGTCTCCTGTAGTCAGGTAGCTTAGCAGTCTGAGCTGATATATGACCAGAACACAGGACCTTATCCCACCAATAAGAGGGCTGAACGTTCGTGCCTGATTTGTAATGACGCAATTTGGTACGCTTGGATTTTTCCAGGTGTGAAACCAAACCAAACCGACCGAGGGAAAACCGTTCCAAGTTTACTAACTCACTACCTGATTTGGACCAAACAACCAACTACAGTTGTGAAAATGCCCTTATTCCCTGGAAGCTGGCACCCATTGGGCAGCCCAACCCACCCTAATATAGCAGGCTAGAACCGTCCCTGCCTCGAGAACCTCATAGTTGTTTCACTGATTTTGTGTAAAGAATAACTGGATTTTCGCTGAAAAAGAAAAATAACCTCTGTGGGTATACTATAAAATGGATATAAAACGATCAATATCTCCAAGAATATAATCTGCACAGGGGTTCTTTCAATGTGTAATCAGGAAGATAGACCTGATTACACAGACCAAGATGAGTGAGGAACGGAGTATTTTGACATTAATGGTGTTTTAAAATATGTATTTCTGGGATATGTGTGTGTGTGTACCGTCCTCAGAAATCCAGACAGGTTTTCACATGGGGAAAACACTATACACTAGTTTGGTTTTCTTTCTTTCTCTTCCTTTTTCTACACTTCTAAGTAGAAAACTGCTTTTTTGTTCTCCTTCGCAACATCTGCCTCTTTCTCTTTGCCAGGTCCAACCATCTGGAAAACAACACCAAGGCTTCTACAACAGACAGATAAAATAATGAATTTTAATGTTTATTTAACCATAAGCATCACTTTATCACTGCATTTTCAGATGCATGTGTGTGTGTGTGTGTGTGTGTGTGTGTGGTGTGGGTGTGTTATGAATATTATTGTGTATATTCACAAGCATTAATAGTGTCTATGGTAATCTAAGTGAATATATTTCTGTAATTATCCATGTTTTCTGTGTACGCATGTGTTTTGTGTGGCGTGTGTGTGTGTGTGTGTGTGTGTGTGTGTTTTGGCTCCGGCTGGTAGAGGCCCCTCTCTAGTACCCCCCAGCTCCGTCTCTCCTGCCAATAGCTAATTGATTTGGCTTCATCCTGCCTGCTGTACTTACTCAAGTAGTTAATTAACTCAACTTTTAATTCCTTTCCACACTGCGCCTGGGTAAAACACAGAGCTGACACCAGCTGCGCACGGCCACTCGCCCTGGTTTTGTCTAACAGAGCACACAAAGCTGGGAGTCCCACAGCTTGTAAACTGGCCTGGGGAGGTCGAGAAGTTGCTCGACCGAGTTTACTACACACGTCACCGACTGGCCAACTTTCCCTGGCTTTACTCCACCACTCACTTCTTTTTTAGTTATGTTCTGTTACTCTGCCTTGTTTCAGTTTAGCTCCATTTCCTCTCTTCAGCTTTGTAATGGCTCCATTGTTAAATGTACATTCATTATGATTTTAATTGGCACGGGACACAAAATTACCATATGACATCTGCATGGGGTTGATGAGGTTCTTGATTAATACGAATTTCTCGGCGATTACTTCACCAGGTGCTGAGATGTCTGGCTTTGAAAAGTCACTTTGCAACCCTCGTACTTTTCTGGAACAAAAGCTCCATCTCACACCTTTTCAGCATTATCAGCAGCCTCACAATAAAGAATGGTGCTAAACACAAGCAACTGTCAGAACAAGGCATTAGATGGGAAGGCTAAAAGCCTCAGTCTCAAGCCATTCAAAAGCAAATGACAAATCAGGATGATTGTTCCATTTATTTTCTTACTTATTTGTAATGAGGACTGTGATTGATGTTTTTGTAGCTCACAGGCCCAGAGCATGGAAGCAGTACTCATCTACGACATTTTACTGTTGTTCCTACTGAACACCAATAGATTTAAGGAATATTACACTTGAGGGTTTGATTTAACGTCATTATAATCCTCGGTCCTAGCCACATCACTGAAGTAGTTTTGAAAATATAGAATGGTTACCAACTAAATAAAAGTCATATCAAACTTTATTCATACTGTGGGGCAATTTGCTCTCAAAATTAACAACAGAGACTATTTCTAGTCCCTTCCTATTTAGTCCGTCAGTCAACTTAACTGTTAACTTAACTGTACCTTGACTTCTTCTCTAGTCAGGTCATAGTGGGTCTTCTTCTGTTGCCTTGCAGCTGTTGCATTTCACAAGGAGAAACATACTGTTTTATTAATCATTTTGTTAATATTAAAACACACACTGCACAGTGAGGTGTTGAGGTGAGGAGTAAAGTAACACATTAAAGACTCCTGAATTCAGACCAGCATCCCAAATATGCTGCATACAGTGTTTCGACTAATTAGCCTTTTTACTCCACACCAGACATTTTGCTATCTTGAAAATAGACGTACAGGAGCTATATCGGTTGATGGAAAAATGACTTTCTTCAGATATCTTAGTTGCAACAAGATGGAGCTAAATGCAGTTTGGTGTTTATATGTGTGGTAGTTATTCAGTTTGGGAAATCCCACGATCTCTCTCTGAAAACACATTGCTGCATGACTTGGAGGCGGGCACGTGTAAACTAGTGGTTGGTTGTTGTTATTAGGCATTTTATTGTTGTTACTATTGTTATTCAAAAATCATATCATTGAATGAAAAATGTTCAAATGCTATGTTCACAGTATTTTCCAGATAGCAAAATGTCTGGTGTGGAGGGAAAAAAGCCAATTAGTCGAAGCACTGTATGCAGCATATTTGGGATGCTGGTCTGAATTCAGGAGTCTTTAATGTGTTACTTTACTCCTCACCTCAACACCTCACTGTGCAGTGTGTGTTTTAATATTAACAAAATGATTAATAAAACAGTACGTTTCTCCTTGTGCAATGCAACAGCTGCAAGGCAACAGAAGAAGACCCACCATGACCTGACTACAGAAGAAGTCAAGGTACAGCCAGAATATGACAAGTTACAGGAGAGTCTGACAAACCTTGCTGTATTTCTGGCAAACAAATAAGACATCCCCCCTCCACCAATGTGTGAGATGGATAGAACATAATAGTAATAAATGTTTTAACATGTCTAGGCATGAGCTGACAGAAGGCTCACACAGGGTAATGGACTCACGAATGTATGACTTGTTCTCAAAGTCCAAGCAGGTTATTCACAAACTGTCTAAAAAAAACACAGGTGGAAGTACCAAAAAGTCAAAGTAGGGATCCAAACCAGAAAAACTCACTGGCAGCACTGCAGGGAAAACCAGCTGGAACATTGACACAAAAGGTACAAGACGGACTGGCACAGGACTGAAGAGAAAGGCAGGTATACATACACAGACACAGGGGAGACAATCGGACACAGGTGCAGCACATTGGGGGAGGGGGAAGGTAGATAGAGACCAAAGTGGTGTTGAAACCATTCCCTATGACGGAACAGTTCACTAGCATGTCAGGTCAACATCAATTATCTTCAATAAGTCTATGAACATAGCCTTATGTTCATAGACATTAGACTATGAACATAAGGCTATGTTCATAGTCCCCCATAGTCCCCCCCACCCCCCCATCAATGATGGGGGGGTGGGGGGAGCAATAAGGTTGAGAACTTCTACACCACTTCATTTCACAGAGAAACGGTGTACTTTTACTACATTCATCTGACAACTTTAGTTACTAGTTACTTTACAAATCAAGATTTTTGCACACAAACACATGTACAGTAGTTTATAAAATGCAAAATTTTATTATAAATTGAACTACAAAATAATATAACTGCCCACAAGTCCAGCTGAGATGATTAGCTGATTAATCATTCTCATGAACGGGTCCATATAATATGGTACGAAAATGTATGCACACCAAAACGTGTGATATCCTATGAAATGCCAGGTGGTCACGTGACACCGGGTGGTCACGTGAAGCTGGCTGATTTCGAGCTCCAGCCAAGCGGCAGTTGCTAGTTGTTTAAGCCGCTACAGAGCTTTGTGACCCAGGCTTCAGACCTCCGTATCAGCGGTAGTTGGTGAGTCAGTAACCCGAAAATAGGTGACTCTGACCCGGGTACAAAGCACCGCGAGCCCCCGGTCGTTTCGGCCGACATTACGGTGAAAATAAATCCACAAAACTCTTTTGGGCGCCCACTCTTCTGAGAACGCTAGAGGTTGCCTCCTATTGAGTACTTTTAATACTTTAATCATATTTTTCTGATGATACTTTTACGATCTTTTACTTGTAACAGAGTATTTGTATACAGTTTGGTATTAATACTTCTTCCTCTGGGCGTTGCCTATTTAAAGGTCTAATGACATGAATCATGTGTTAATACTATCGCAACTCTATGTCAAGAATATTGCATCTGTGTATTATATACCGAAATCTTCTTTTTTCAAACTCTACAGGGTAAAAGAATGTTACCGGAGCATCTTGAACCGAGGAACATGTATCTCTGACCATAAGCTACCGAGCATTTGGAGGACAGAACATCCATTTCACAGTTTTGGTCACGTCTACTTTTTAAACTTTCAAATCAAGTCCCTCGTGACGTTATCAGTGCAGTTACACATTTCATGGTAACATCTTGTCATGTTCTGCCCCCCCTCCTCTCTGTCTTTGTGTTGCCCATGTCTCTTACTTTTCCTTCGGGTCTGTCTGTTCATTTGTGTCTTTTTGTCCTCGTGGGCTACCAAACAATTCAATAACCCGTTTTGGCATGACTGTTTATCAGTCACAAAAACATTCTGCAGAAACATGTTTTTTCTTTCTCTCTGTTGGTTTGAAGATAGAGATGTCCATTCTGCTGCCGCTCTGGGGGGTCGAACACGTTCTCATGTCAGCTGCTTTTTCAGGACTTGTTTGGGTCTGTTTTGGCACAAAGGAAGCCACAGCCACAGATAGTTTAGTCTTTTGTGAATGTGCCTCTGTGTTGGAGAGTTTCTTTCCAAAAATGAAATATCTGCCATTCTGAATAAAAGAGAGGACTATTACAACAAGATGTGCAATAAGCTGTCAACACTAACAATAAATGTATAGCATAGCTACATTTCAGTGGTTTTCCTAAGGCATGCCTTCCTGACAAAGCTAGTCAGTAGATTTTCCACAGGTGGGCGCCACAAAAATATGTGTGAAGGTAGCATGGACAAGTGCCAACTTATAGAAATTAAACTTTTAACCCCTTGTCCTTGGGTCAAATTTGACCCATTTTCAGTTATTTAAATGGAAAACACCATAAAAAGCACCCACAACACTGAAAAAGTGACAGAAATGTCAGAAAAAGCAATAATAATGTTGAAAAAAAGTGACCAAAACGTTTTTTTCATGGTCGACGGGAAGACAACACAAAGGTTAAAGCTGCATTAACTGATTTTGGCCACTTGGGGGCAGAAAACACACGTCGGCCATGTCTCACTCCCAACAAGGACCCCTTGGCGTCACCGTTAACTCCTCGGCATCCATATTCAACGTGCAGTTTAATGGTACCGGTTTCTGTAAAGGTTATGGTTTGGGTTACAATAAGTTTGTTGCTTATGTAACTTACATATGGGACGTTAGGTCAGAACATTATATAATTCACAATTCTCTGATCTCCAACTCTTGAGAAAATAAAAATACAAAACATTTAATTTAGTGGCAACATTTTCCTTTTTATTTACCAGAGTGGCTTTGTCTGCTTGGTTCTGGGTCCGGGTACGTATTGTACGTTTGTTTTTTGGTTTGAACCACGAAACAAAATAATGAGAAAACCACCTTTTTTCCGTTTGTCGTTTCAAATCAAAAACAAAGAAACTCTCCCGTTTTGGTTTCTGAATCCAAAAACAAAATACAACTGAACCAAATTCAAATAACGGTCCAATTTTGTTTTTTGAAATTCTTATTTTCATTTTCTCCACAGAACAGGCAAATAAACACTCGTCTGTCTGATGTCAAGGACCATACAAAAAATACATAACTAAATAATTAAAAGTCTGTAGGACATCTAATCATCCAGCTGTTTTCTTGACCCAGATTTGGATATTTCTGCCTGGAACAGAGAGGAGCTGTCGTGATCAGCAGGTTAATGAGCCTCTTAGGAAGGAGCGGAGGAGGCGATTAATTCTCACACCTCCACTGGAGTTTACAGACAAACTACACTGTGTGTGTGTGTGTGTGTGTGTGTGTGTGTGTGTGTTTGTACGTGTGTGTGTAACATGCAAAAATACATTTGGCCATTGCTGCACGGTAAACTATAGTACAGATAGAAATGTGCCAATAAAAAAATTGAAAGGACAGAAAAAAACACCCATAACATTACCTCCATGTGCAGTACACTGCCACGGTGTTAATTGTTTATGATAACTGCACAAAAGATTTAAATAGTAGACTGTAAAATAATGGGGCAGGCAGGAGCAGGAGCCTGTCCAGGGTTAAGTGGTACCGAGTCCGTGGGGAGCGAACGCGATAACGATGTGTACCTGGGGAGAACGTTCATAGGCTGCTGAGGTCCAAGTCGTTTCACTGGCAGCGAAGATGTCTCCAAACTAGACCGATAAGGCTTCAATCGATCATAGTGGACCACTTTTGGTCTATCCTGAGAATGTCTCAAATCCAAGACATCTGATGAGATGACTTTGAAAAGTCCAGTCCAGTTAGGCTCAAGTTTCTTTCTCTGTGTAGTGGGATCGTCCATCCATACCAGATCTCCACATTGATAAGGTTTGAACTTTACATGTTTATTGAAGTACTCACACTTTAGTCTCTGCTACTCATGATGACAGTGATCAGCCTGAAAAACTGTGTCCAGTGATCTCACCAAATCAGGTACACAGGGTTTTCTACCATGAGCCAGAAAATAAGGTGAGTATCCAGTACTAGAATGTGAAAGTAGAGTCAAAGGAGAGAACCACTGCTGGCAAATAGTGGTCCCATTCACCATCGGTATCATGAATGAGCTTAGCCAACTGTGCCTTTAGAGTCCTGTTAAATCTCTCAACCATCCCATTTCCACGGGGGGTGGATAGAGTAGGAGCACGGAGACAGCGTTGACTGTGTAACTTGGTCCACTCTTTAATGACACTCTCAGAGCGTATACTCAAGACTCATACCAAAACGTGCTTCATCACCTCATCACCATATCCCTCCGGCAAAACTAACTGTTACTGAATCACAGCAGGGTTCAACATGTTAGCTAGTCCCTTGTTAACTCAAGGAACAGAATACACTATGAAGATACAATTAATTGAAATATGTGATTTATTTCAGCAACCCTAGAAAAGGTCATCTTTAACTTAATATTCACAAAATGAATCTCATTTTACAGTACCCCCCCCCCCCCCCCATGTTCCCCAGCCTGCCTTTGCCCCCCAGTGGCTTGGTGATAGGTGTAAACCCGAGCCCTGGGGATTGGTCGAAGAGAATCTTCACTAATCACTGCGTCATCACTGTTAGCGACAGCCAGATGTTTAAAGTTTCATGGCATGAAAATTTGACTTTGTGAGGTTTTCTAACATTAATATGCGTTCCCCCAGCCTGCCTTTGCCCCCCAGTGGCTAGAAATGGTGATAGGTGTAAACCGAGCCCTGGGGATCCTGCTCTGCCTTTGAGGAAATGAAAGTCTCAGATGGGCTGATCTGGAATCTTGCCCCTTATGGGGTCATAAGGGGCAAGGTTACCTCCCCATTCTCTGCTTTGCCGGCCAGAGAATTTGGCTCCCCCATAAGGTCTATATATAAGAGACTAGGGGACCACTAAGGTCTATATAAAAGAGACTTCAGATACAGTATTAGGGGACCACTAAGGTCTATATAAAAGAGACTTCAGATACAGTATTAGGGACCACTAAGGTCTGAACTTTTTTGATTTTTTGGAAAAAGGCTGCAATTGAAAAATTTAAAGGGGTCTGAATACTTTTCCGCACCCACTGTATAGGGGACCATATACTAAGGTCTATATAAAAGAGACTTCTAGTCTATATATAAAAGAGACTTCAGATACAGGGACCAATATAAAGGTCTATATAAAAGAGACTTCAGATACAGAAATTTTTAGTGGACCACTAAGGTCTATATAAAAGAGACTTCAGATACAGTATTAGTGGACCACTAAGGTCTATATAAAAGAGACTTCAGATACAGTATTAGGGGGACCACTAAGGTCTATATAAAAGAGACTTCAGATACAGTATTAGGGGACCACTAAGGTCTATATAAAAAGAGACTTCAGATACAGTATTAGGGACCACTAAGGTCTATATAAAAGAGACTTCAGATACAGTATTAGGGACCACTAAGGTCTATATAAAAGAGACTTCAGATACAGTATTCTATATAAGGGGACCACTAAGGTCTATATAAAAGAGACTTCAGATACAGTATTAGGGGACCACTAAGGTCTTAAAAGAGACTTCAGATACAGTATTAGGGACCACTAAGGTCTATATAAAAGAGACTTCAGATACAGTATTAGGGGACCACTAAGGTCTATATAAAAGAGACTTCAGATACAGTATTAGGGACCACTAAGGTCTATATATATAAAAGAGACTTCAGATACAGTATTAGGGGACCACTAAGGTCTATATAAAAGAGACTTCAGATACAGTAAAGAGACTTCAGATACAGTATTAGGGGACCACTAAGGTCTATAAAAGAGACTTCAGATACAGTATTAGGGGGGACCACTAAGGTCTATATAAAAGAGACTTCAGATACAGTATTAGGGACCACTAAGGTCTATATAAAAGAGACTTCAGATACAGTATTAGGGGACCACTAAGGTCTATATAAAAAAAGAGACTTCAGATACAGTATTAGGGACCACTAAGGTCTATATAAAAAGAGACTTCAGATACAGTATTAGGGGACCACTAAGGTCTATATAAAAGAGACTTAAAAGAGACTTCAGATACAGTATTAGGGGCCACTAAGGTCTATATAAAAGAGACTTCAGATACAGTATTAGGGGACCACTAAGGTCTATATAAAAAGAGACTTCAGATACAGTATTAGGGACCACTAAGGTCTATATAAAAGAGACTTCAGATACAGTATTAGGGGACCACTAAGGTCTATATAAAGAGACTTCAGATACAGTATTAGGGGACCACTAAGGTCTATATAAAAGAGACTTCTATATAAAGAGATACAGTATTAGGGACCACTAAGGTCTATATAAAAGAGACTTCAGATACAGTATTAGGGGACCACTAAGGTCTATATAAAAGAGACTTCAGATACAGTATTAGGGGACCACTAAGGTCTATATATTAGGGGACCACTAAAAGAGACTTCAGATACAGTATTAGGGGGACCACTAAGGTCTATATAAAAGAGACTTCAGATACAGTATTAGGGACCACTAAGGTCTATATAAAAGAGACTTCAGATACAGTATTAGAGGACCACTAAGGCCTTCAGCAGTAGCAGTAAATCAAGTCAACAGCGGCTTCTGTGTTTTTAAAATAAATATTGTGGACAGCATTAACTACATTAATAGATTAAAACCATGTTCCATAAGAAGAATTAATGAGGCATGTTGTTGATGTTTGATCCATAGACTGCGTATGGTTGGAACAGGAGAATATGCAGACAACACCGCCATCTGCTGGACGAAATAACAGGTTAAATCTAATAAATCTAAATCTAATAAATCTAAATAACAGGTTAAATCTAATAAATCTAAATCTAATAAATCTAAAAAAGAGGTTAAATCTAAAAAATCTAAATCTAATAAATCTAAATAACAGGTTAACGGAACAGGCTTCTTCATCAGGGCAGAGTAATACAAACACATTGTTTGCACAAATAGGCAACACTGGATATAAATGATATTGAATCACAAAAATAAATATTAGATACAGAGCACATAACACAGATATGATAGCAACATCTTAGCATTATAACTTAAAAAAAAATTGTCAGAATGTTGCAGTCCCAACAACAGGTACAATTTTAACTCTCCTGTTGTCTTCGGGTCAAATGTGACCCTTTTCAAAAAGTTTCTATAGCAGAAATTTGGGTTTCTTTCAAACAAATTGTCCAAAGAAGTAACGGGGGTGGTTCCCAACAAAGCTCCACACACGTTCAATTAATAAGCAGTTCACTACTTTTATTGAATTAGGGTGTTTGTCAATTTTACAGCATTTGGAGAGAAAAAATAATTGATAAAAGAACTTGTGTGTGATAAATGTAAAAAAAAAGACAAATGTCAACAAAAGTGACTAAAGTGTGAAAAAAAAAAAAGTTTAAAAAATGACAAACGTAAAAAAAAATTCCTTAAACTATTTTGGGAAAAGACCACAAATTCTAAACATTCTAACCCTAAGGCTCAGAAAACGTCGGCAAATGAAAAAGTGACAAAAACATCGAGGGAAAGACACAAAGGGTCGGAAAAAAGAACCAAAACGTTGACATAGGGATAAAGGTACATGTCAATGTGATAGTTTGGGTTTTGGAGCCATGGATTACAAATAAAAAGTCTATTTGAATAATAGAGGAAATATTTAAGCAATATGTTATACTGATGAATAGTGAGCTTTATTATTGTAAAGGTAGGAAGCTACAGTACATGCACCAGTCCATACTGAGCAGCAGAGGGCAGCATCCATCACTCAGCTGTCCCTCACCTGTGGAATCCTAATACGAGTTGTTCAGTGATAGGAAATAAATTTCCCTTCCTGTGTGCTGTGACACCGAAAGACGTGTATGCGCATGCTTTTTAGTGATGATCAATGCTTATTACATGGGCTGTAAAAAATATTTAGGAGTCAGTTACGGTAACGGGTCGGGCCTTCGACAGATTTTAGAAAGGAGGACATGGTCGGGCTCGGTCACATCAGCGCGATAAGGCATTGAATGTAAAAATGTCAAATTTACCCTAACATCCGTCTTCCTGTCATGTGACAGTGCGTATTAAGCTCCAGCAACATGGAAGATGTTTGGCATTTTGGAGATTTTAAAACTAATACAAAATTTGAAAAAACAAAGGCAGAATGTGGTAATTAAAAACACACAAAAACAGACCAAAAGACAACATGTGATTATTGATTCACAGGAGGCTTCTTCTTGACCTGTGTCCTCTGTGATAACCGATTTAAAGCAACATAAAAGAAGGAACTCTAATGTCTTAGACAAGTGTTTGGCATTTTGTTGGACTATTTAAATTTGAAAAACAAAGGCTCTTGATGGTAAAAACACACAAAAGCAGTTGTGTTTCTGTTATTGATTCACAGGGGCTTCTTCTTGACCTTTTCAAAACCGATTTAACAGAACATAAAATCAGAATTCTTCTTTGGTTTGTTGGTATTTAGATCACAAAACCTCTTGATGGTGAGCTGTTGTGTTTCTGTTGGGCTGGCCCAGGACAGATTCACATCAGAATTAGCTTTACGACAGATAAATCAGTTGGTAGAGCGGGCGCCCATGTGCGGAGGCTTGATCCTTGGTGTAGCGGGCGCAACTTCGGCTCCGACCTGCAGCCCTTTGCTGTGTGTTGTCCCCTCATTCATTAAATGCAACAACAAACAACTATTATAAAACATGATCATGTCCTGTCATCTTTCTGTGTCAGAAGTAGAAGAAGAAGAAGTCATACGTTATTAATTCCCAAAGGGAAGTACAAATGATTTATAAAATTAGGAAATGCTGAAAAAGTAATTCTCAAAAGTCACTTCATTTGATCCACTGATTGGCATCCAATGAATAACCCCATCAAGTAGAAGCATGTTAAGGGTATTTCTATGCTCAGTCATAAGCTAAATTACAGGAACATGTCTTTAAAATCATTTGCTGACCAAAAATACCTTCACAGGATCATTTAAATCAGAGATCTTCAACAAGTGGGCCCAGGACCCCCAGGGGTCCTCAGAGTTAATGATTCATTTTTAAAAGTTTCTTTTTGAATTTAAAATATCTTAACATGAATCCAATACATAGTGTGCAAATATAAATCAGCCTATTTGTAATAAAAATATTGCTGATAGGCTAACTGGCCTAGGTAAGGGTAAGTAGGTAAGGTAGGTAAGGGTCGCTAAAGTAAGCGTCCACAGATACAGTTCATCCTAAAGATGCACAGTGCAACATGTATGGTTAACATTAGAACATGATTTAGAAAATCATGCCAGCAATTATTATTTTAATAGCTTAGGACTATGCACCATAAAATGGTATAAAGGTTTTAGGCCGCCCTAAATGTTATTATAGGCCCAGTTTATTATACAACTTTTTTTTATTCCATATAGCCTCCTGGGCACCACCAAGGTGCTCTTGAGCCAAGGCACCACCCCCCAACTGCTTATGGTGCCTGTCCATCGACAGCTGCAGCCCCCCCACTCTGACATCTCTCCATTTGTGCATGTATAGGCACTGAGCATGTGTGTGTATTTCAGGTCATGTGTGTTTAACAACATAGAAAACATTGCCTTGCAGAATTAATAAATTACTATTATTAATTATTTTATGTAGTAGGGGGTCCTTGTTTTGTGTCTCTTTCAGTAATGGGTCATTGGCTGTAAAAATGTTAAAGACCCCTGATTTAAATGATCACGCTGCTGACTTTAACAGACATTATTCAGGGTGGCGTCACTGCCAGAAACACAATAAAAAACACATTCATGGAGGTTCTTTTTATTATATTATGTGCTACAATGCAAAACTAATCAGCCTAATAATTTCTCTTCAAGATAGAGTTGTGGCTGTGATGCATGCTGCTGTATTAATGCCTGATGGTTGGATGGTTGCAGTTGAGTCTGTGCACCCTAAAGCAAAAGGGAACTGTGCACGCAGCAGAGTTCCATATGATCTTGAATTACTTTATACAGCTGGATGGCTCATGGATTTTCCCCAAGGGATCAATGAGGTCTTATCTTAATACATCATAATTCATTTGTTGATTCTGTTGAGTATTATTAGTCTGAATCTGCAACTCCTGCTGCTACCATGATAGCATCAAGCTTGTTAGTTTCCTCCAACCGCAGAACAGCATGCCATTTCTTTGTTCCTCCTGTCATGAAACCTGCGTGGAGAATGTTACATGATGTGCCTATTATTTCCCACTGAGATGATTGAGTCAAGCTTGTTGTGCCGACACAAGAAGAATCTTGGTTTGGAGACTCCAAGGGAGCCCAGCATCCCATCTAGCACACACTGAGTCACCGCACGAGGAACTGATTTGCTCCATCCATCTCTAACCAGAGAGTTACATGTTTTTATTGGGCCTTTTGGATAATAAATACATGGCTGGTATGTTGGTTTGGAGTTTGGTACACAGGTACGTGGCATTCAGTGCATGCTGTTTTCCAAAGCATTCTTCAGTGCCCTGAAATATATTATGGAAAAGTCAACTACATATCATGGTACCAGTTTACTTTTACTTTTACTCAAGTTAATTGCTGGAATATGTGGATGTGGCAACATTTTTATCCAACAGGACTCCACAGGAACAAAACGGTCAGATAATCACATGTTGTAAGCAGTAGTGAAAGAGCAATATTTTACTAAAGTAAAATAAGCAATAACTAAACTTTTCCCAGTAAAAGTCTTGCATTCAAAATGTAACTTTAGTGAAAGCACAAACGTGTTAGCATCAAAATATAATTAAAGCACAAAATTTGAGATTTTATTATTGAATTTTCATTAATGTGTACATCATTTCATCAGGCGGTGCTGATTCTGAATTACTTTATATAGCCGGATGGCTTGTGAATTTTCCCCCGGGGGACAATTATGTCTTATCTTATTACATCATAATTCAGTGAGTCTAATCTACCAGTTAGCTGGTAGCTAAGCGTATGGGTTGTTGTTGTGACTGGTCGTAGTTTTCCAACTGCGTGCAGTGAGATTTTCAAATGCACGAGTGGACCCTAACTAGTTTGGATTTGGGTCTGGAATTCCAGACTACTTATCACCATGGAGGCGGACAAATATGCTTGTTTTATGCAAATGTTAATTATTAATGCTACAATCCAGAACAAAGACCAACACTGTCTAGGATATTCTCCAGAATAACCTCAAAAGTACTGTATGCTCCAACAACTATCCAAGTCAATAGATTGATGATTGAATTTTAACAGTGCATTAGTTAAATGTGCCTAGGCTCGTGCACAGCGCGCACACACTTTGCTTGTTACACACACACAGGGTACACAAGAGCAGCAGCATGTGTGTATACACATGTAAAAGATTAAAAATAAAAATATTACGTCGCAAATCTTCCATCATAAAAGCAATGCAGATTGGTTTATTGCATGTTATGCCCAAAACACACCTCTGATTGATGAAGACAGTAAGTACCATCCTTTTTTCCACAGTCTAACTAGCAAAATTGGATTTGGATGCAATGCAATGCAATGCAAAAGCTTATGGAGGTTTACAATGAACATGTTGGTGAATAACTTTTAAATAAATAAAAAAACTAGGAGTATCTTAACAACATGTGTGACTGTCTATATTTCCTGATGCGAAAGAAGAAAAAGAAAGCAAGGATCCCCAGGGCTTGGTTTACACCTATCACCATTTCTAGCCACTGGGGGGCCATAGGCAGGCTGGAGGAACACATATTAATGTTAAAAAACCTCATAAACTGACATTTTCATGCCATGGACCTTTAAAGTTAAATTAATGCAGGTGTACAGCGCAGCCTTTATAACCTGACACACACTATAACTGTGCTGACACACTCATGTCTGTGTTCAATGCTGCATAGCCGTATTTGTAGAGCACTTTTGAAAACCAAGTAACAAAGTGCCGTACCGTTGAAACAACAAATAAAAACAAGATCCAGTTAGGGAGTTGGCACATCACAGAGACTAACAGGGCTTTAAAAACAATTAGTGAAATCTTAAAGCTAAAGTGTGTAACTATAAATGAGTTGATACAAAGCTAATTAGGCCTGTCAGCTCCACACAACTCTCACTGAATTTCTCAGTATGGCTAATGTATGTTTACAAAATGGTGTCGTCCAGAAACTTGTGCACAGAAACTTGAGTGAAGATAAAGACTTCTTCTGAAGAGTTCATCATGTTGTGTCAATCATCCGTGTCCTCCTTCATACAAGCAAATGTGTGGAGGAGGGGTAGGGGGGTGCGTGATCATGGAAGGCTTGCATCATGTAGATGGAACGACAGTGTTGTTTTCTTTATTGGATAGTAGCCTAAGTCTAGACGGATAGGGAAGGGTGGAGATAGAGTTGATGACACTCTACCAGGCGAGATAGAGGTCGCCCCGCATGGCGGCATCATTTCAAAATAAGGTGCAGTCTATGAATGTTTCCCTTACTAATGCCAAAATGCAAGACATACAATAATCGAAAACAAGTCAACATTGCCTTTTGACAAACAGGATGAAAGTCCTGTGTTTGTTTGACCCATCCCTCCACCCTGACCTCCTCCCTACGTGGACTTTGTTGCCTGACTTCCTCCTTAGAGGCAGCCCTGCTCCTCCGTGACTCATGATTACTTGGGGTTAATGCAAATTAAAGTTCATTACTTTTTTGTTGGTAAGGCTGAACATTGCATGAGAGCAGCCTGCCATTACATGAGTTATGTAACGGTCATGTCGTGTCAGAGTCACCGTAATTACCACTTCCCAACTTGTAAGCACTGTTCATGCCAACATCCAAGTCCTATTTTCTGTGAAAGCTCCGATATATCAAACAGCAATAAATAATGTGTTGGGTTTGATTCAAACTCACCCTTGACTGACCTGGCTGTCTTTAAACTTGCTGACTGGAACATATGACGTCAAGCTGTTCTCAGCACCGTGGTATTTATGGATTACCACACCGTTCTTGGTAAACTTCTGAGATATTAAAATTGGTGGATCTGGCATCAAAACAACAACCACATCTTCTATTAAATGAAACAGGTTCTTGATTGAGTGTGTTCCCATTCCGTTTCACTGCCGGCCTTTACTCTTCAGAGCCCATTAGTAAGATTTGAGAACCTGTCATTTGCAGCTTTTTATATTTGTCTTTTATCTTTGGACATCACGGCAGGAAAAAAACACAGCAGACTGTTCCCCAGGGTGTATCAGTTTCAAAGGATTTAGTGATGGATGAGGTTTTCTATGGGACATCTCTTTCACTCCAACATAGGCATTTGAATGTGTGCATTCAAAAAGGAAAATTTGATATATTTACTTTGTCTTTTTCTTTATGTTTGTTTATTGATGAGTACACTACCGGTCAAAAGTTTGGGGTCACATAGAAATTCCCATTGCACTCCATTGTAGACAGAATGCCAGCTGAGATCAGTTGCATTGTTTTTTTAACCAGGGCAGTAATCAGATTACATTATGTGCTTACATAATAGTAAAATGGTTCTCCAATGTTGTTCTAGTTTTTTATTTTTAAATGATAGATTAGTACACAGAATGTGCCTTTGGAACATCGGATGAATGGTTGCTGGTAATGGGCAATGTAGATATTGCATTAAAGATCAGCCCCCCCACCCAAATTAGCAGGTATTCTGTCTATAATGGAGTGGTATGGAAATGTATAAGTGACCCCAAACTTTTGACCCGGTAGTATATATTACATCAAGTTTTTATGCGTTAGTACTGCAGCAGTGAGCTAGGGTTATCAGAAGGCTGAACTACCGGCTCCTCTGCAGCGTTTATGTTTTCCTCCGCGGCTCTGGCGTCTCCTGACCCAGATTGCAGCAGTAGGCAGTGAGCAGCATCAGCCTCTGGTCCTGGTTGGATAGCAGCAGCCTGCTACGAGGCCCGTCAGGAACAACATGCTAGGATTAAAGCTAACCCCAGCAAACTAGCTTTCCCAACTGTTTTCACAGCAAATGTCCCCTCCCTGGACAATAAACTGGACTACTTTGTTTTAGACAATTTCATTCCCATAACTACCCTAAATACTGTACATTGATCGCAGTAAAGTCTAAAATTAGCTGCAACCCTGAGCCTTTGGAACGTGCATATGCATCTGCATTGGCAGAAGAGCCTGTAGGAATGCTCTCTCTCTCTCTCTCTCTCTCTCTCTCTCTCTGAAATGACCTGCGGTTGGCCTACCGTAACAGCTAGATTTTCTAAAGCCTGAAAACAGAGCCAAGAGGAGATGCAGAAGTCTAGTATTCTCTCATCCATCCATCCATCCATCCATCCATCTTCATCCGCTTATCCGGAGTCGGGTCGCGGGGGCAGCAGCTCCAGTAGGGGATCCCAAACTTCCCTTTCCCGAGCCACATCATCTCTCAGACCACTTCAATTACAAAATGCAGATTTTTGCCCAATGCCCCCAAAAAAAGAATGTTGTGTTGAGATTGTAACGTGAGGGTTTGATAAGTGATGGTTGTTGTATGACTCTAAAGCAGCACTTTAGTTCCACTTCATCATCTCCACAATAACACCACTTCCTCATTTTACTCAATCACATGCGGCTGAATGAACCAATCACACGCTAGCAGAATATCACTCTCAGGTAAATGTGAGGAAATCCACACAGGTAGATTTTTAACTGCTGATGTAAATAATTAAACATGCAAATATGCAAGTACTGACTGTTTAAACACAAATACGTAAATAGTTAACTGTCTCAACATTGTAAATAAACTTTTGTAGATCAACTCAAATTTATGAATAATTTGTAAACCTTACAAGAATTAAACATTGCAGCTTTGTTATAAGTATGCTCAACTGTCATTCCTCCAACCTTTGTTCCCACACAATGTTTGTACACCACAATCTGCACTAACTGTATAGTGACTCTTTATTACATCTCAGCATTTATATATTCTGTCTATTCATGTATATTGTGATATTACGGACCTACATCATCATCAAGGCCTCACTTTGTACCAACTGTATATTGTCTCTTTACTACACCTCAGCATTTATGTATTTATACATTAATATATTTATATGTCTTTTCATGCATATTGTGAGCATTTTATAGACTGTCTATTCATCTGATATCATCACTACCCAGTCCACTATTTTCACTAACTGTATATTGACTTTTCACTACATTCAACATAGACTGTCTATTTCAGTTAACTGTATTATAACTGACCTATATCACTAACCTGACCACAATTTGCACTAGCTATATATCGACTCTTCTACATTTAAAATTCTACATAGACTGTCTTTTTATATTGATTGTGTTATAACTGATTCCACTCCACTAACTAGATCATAATTTGAACTAACTGTTCTTCTCCTGTTTTATTTGGCTCTACACTACATCTTAGCAGTCTTATAGACTGTCTATTCGTGTATATTGTGTAACTACCATATCACTTTTGCATATCTTTCGTCTTACTTACACCTCACTTTGCACACGCTTATGCTTTTCTTGGCTAGGTCGCAGTTGCAAATGAGAACTTGTTCTCAACGGCCTACCTGGTTAAATAAAGGTAAAATAAAATAAATAAAAATAGGACGCAGAAACTTCTAAATAAATTCCATTCTTTTAAAGTGTGTTGCAGCACATTCACATTTGACAGATTCCATCAGTAGAAGAGTCCCAGCGGCCTGAGTTTACCTCGTAATGCCCACAGGTAAGAAACACTGCAGAGGAGCAGCAGCAGTTTTCCATGTGGAAGCGTTTATCACTGCTGCATGCCTCTCATGTTTCGATAGCAAAGCGTTCAAACGTTTTCTTAAAGCTTCTGATAGGACGGACTGGGAGGTGGGGAGTATGCAAGACCAGATATTGTATATATTTCCAGGTGCTTATCTGACACTGGCTGTAAAAAAAAAAAAAAGCTATATTAAAGTGCAGTTCATTTTGATTACCAAAAATAACTTTTCACAGTGTTTAATATTTCCATCCACTCATAATTACTACTATAATATATTACAGAGTCCAATTGAAAAAATGCATTTTACAATTTAATTAGTATGTGTATGTAAAACTGTGCATGTTCTGCCTGTACCTGTATATCGGTGAGATTCCTGTGAGTGTGTGGGTTTTCTGTGTTTAAACAGAGTCGTCGACGTTCAGGGAAAACAGTCAGGAGTCGAGGTGTCGATGTGCAGATTAACTCACGTTGCCATGGGGTGCCACTAAACAGTCTATAACTCACACACACACATACACACTGAGCATCTGTTGCACATTTACCCTGTGGTCATGGCCTTGTGGAGCCCCCTGGTTCTCTCCTCCCTCTCTCTCTCTCTCTCTCTCTCTCTCTCTAGACAGCTTTTCTGATTGACTCATTCTTGTCTTCCCTCCCTCTGTTTTCCACAGAGCAGCCTTCATTCTCCTCTCTTTCTATATCCTTATCTTCATCAGACATCTTCTGTTTCCTCTCTATTGTCTCCCTGCCCCCTCTCCTCCATACCCCCAAATCGTAACCTTTATATCTCAAACCATAGGGAAAGCAGATCAGAGAAGCCACAACAAATGAATCAAAGTCTGGAACATCACAGAGGACATTTAGTGGACGTGAAGAATTGAAGCAACTTATTTAAACGACCTCATCTGCAACAGGCCTATGTATTACTTTGTGCTCTTTCAGATACATGATTGTTTTTCATGGTTTTTGCTATTAAGGGTTACATGTAGACCAGAGATCTTCAACAGGGGGTCCGGGGCCCCTAGGGGGTCCTCAGAGTCAATGCAGGGGGGCCTCCAAATTAATGTTCATTTTTGAAAGTATTTTTCAATTATTAAAAAATCTTAAAGGGGCTCTAAGCGATGTAGGGTGACGATACTTCTTGTTGACGTTCATACAGTATTTTCTAACTAAACGAGGCTAGCTCACCCCTCCCTCCTTCTCATCCCGTCCCCTTCCCTTCCGTTCTTCCGTGCACTAACCCTCCACCCCCAAATCCTTCTTGTCAGTTATTGGCTGGAACACTGTTTGTTGTGTTTGGTGGTGCAGGTGGGCACGGTTGGTTTTTGGTGCTGTTTGTGGAGTCTGGGCTGAGACCGCGTTTTTTACAGTGTGTTCAGGGGACAGGCAGATAGCAGATAGTGAGGAGATGTTTTTTACAGTGTGTTCAGGGGACAGACAGGCTGTCTCTGTCATGCTGCCTGGCCCTGTATCCATACAACCATGCCCTCTAATTTATGACTGGGTCCCCCGCGACATACTGTGGGAGTATGGGGAAAGGGGTCCCTTCTCAAGGCAATCCGATCTCTGTATGACCAAAGCGAGAGCTGTGTCCGGGTTCTCGGCAGTAAGTTGGACTTGTTCCAGGTGAGGGTTGGCCTCCACCAGGGCTGCGCTTTGTCCCCAATCCTGTTTGTAGTATTTATGGACAGGATATCGAGGCGTAGTCGGGGTGGCGAGGGGTTGCAGTTCGGTTGGCTCAGGATCTCATCGCTGCTTTATGCAGATGATGTGGTCTTGATGGCATGATCGGCCTGTGACCTTCTGTATTCACTGGATCGGTTCACAGCCGAGTGTGAAGCGGCTGGTATGAGGATCAGCACCTCTAAATCTGAGGCCATGGTTGGTTGTGCATGAAGGTCCCAAGACTAGGTGGAGAGATATCTCCAACCTGGCCTGGGAACGCCACGGGATCCCCCAGTCGGAGCTGTGGCTCGGAAAAGGGAAGATTAGAGTCCCCTGCTGGAGCTGCTGCCCACGCAACCTGATAACGGATAAGCGGACGAAGATGGATGGATGGATGGATGGATGGATGGATGGATGGATGGAAGTTCTGTTCAACTGCATTCATTTTAGCTACCAAACAAATTGAGTGTAACTGAGTGTATTTTTGTTGCTAAAACAATAAGAAAGGTAATTTGGCTACATAAACATCATTAATGATAAGTGAGAGTGTAGCCACACTGACAACGTATCTTCATAAAACGGTTTGTATGATATCTTACAAAGGTTATGCATCATTTTTCGTGCACTGGCCCACGAATGTTTAGCAACACAAGCAATCAGTGTGCTCCCCCAATCACCTGCAGTGAACCTTGGTTAGGTTTAAAATCGTGGTTAGGGTTTAAAGAAGTGTGCTTTTTACATGGGAAACAAACAACGGTCTCCTGAGTGAAAGTTCTGTGTTTGCTGACCCATCCACCCTGATTTCTACACAGACTTTATACTATGTCGGCTGACTTTCTCCTTAGAGACAGCCCTGCATGTCCTGGCTCATAATTTCACATATGAAACAGTGCATTACTTTTGATAGGTATAAATAGGAACAGAGAATGAGAACAGCCTGACACTGCTCTGTTGTGTCTTTTTTGGTTTGTTGCTTCCTTTTCTACTAGAACATTTTGTGATGATACTATACCTCTTCTAGAAACTTTTGTGACTACAGTATCAGTATCAGATAACAGACTGTCTTGAGTTGTTACAATCTGATTCATTATTGGTCCCATGGCATGAAAATGTCACTTTATGAGGTTTTCTAACATTAATATGCGTTCCCCCAGCCTGCCTATGGCCCCCCAGTGGCTAGAAATGGTGATAGGTGTAAACCGAGCCCTGGGGATCCTGCTCTGCCTTTGTAGAAAATGAAAGCTCAGATGAGCCAATCTGGAATCTTGCTCCTTATGAGGTCATAAGGGGAAACCTTACCTCCCCATTCTCTGCTTCGCCCGCCCAGAGAATTTGGCCTATCCAGGTCAGAGAGGCATCATGGCTTTCAAATGAGCAGAGTGGCAGTTGGTCAAGGGTACACCCCCAGCCTCCACCTTGCCCTCCCCTCCCCCAAAGAAGATACAAACTCAAATGGCATATACTAAGGAATTGTCATTGTGGGACTGGCTCTAGTGGTTGGAATTCTGGACCAAGGCTGAATTTTGGGAAAGAGACTTCAGATACAGTATTAGGGGACCACTAAGGTCTATATAAAGAGACTTCAGATACAGTATTAGGGACCACTAAGGTCTATATAAAAGATACTTCAGATACAGTATTAGGGGACCACTAAGGTCTATATAAAAGAGACTTCAGATACAGTATTAGGGACCACTAAGGTCTATATAAAAGAGACTTCATATACTTTATTAGGGGACCACTAAGGCCTATATAAAAGAGACTTCAGAGACAGTATTAGGGGACCACTAAGGTCTATATAAAGAGACTTCAGATACAGTATTAGGGACCACTAAGGTCTATATAAAAGAGACTTCATATACTTTATTAGGGGACCACTAAGGTCTATATAAAAGAGACTTCAGATACAGTATTAGGGACCACTAAGGTCTATATAAAAGAGATTTCATATACTTTATTAGGGGACCACTAAGGCCTATATAAAAGAGACTTCAGAGACAGTATTAGGGGACCACTAAGGTCTATATAAAGAGACTTCAGATACAGTATTAGGGACCACTAAAATCTATATAAAAGAGACTTCAGATACAGTATTAGGGGACCACTAAGGTCTATATAAAGAGACTTCAGATACAGTATTAGGGACCACTAAGGTCTATATAAAAGAGACTTCAGATACAGTATTAGGGGACTACTAAGGTCTCTATAAAAGAGACTTCAGATACAGTATTAGGGACCACTAAGGTCAATATAAAGAGACTTCAGATACAGTATTAGGGACCACTAAGGTCTATATAAAAGAGACTTCAGATACAGTATTAGGGGACTACTAAGGTCTCTATAAAAGAGACTTCAGATACAGTATTAGGGACCACTAAGGTCAATATAAAGAGACTTCAGATACAGTATTAGGGGACCACTAAGGTCTATATAAAAGAGACTTCAGATACAGTATTAGGGACCACTAAGGTCTATATAAAAGATACTTCAGATACAGTATTAGGGGACCTCTAAGGTCTATATAAAAGAGACTTCAGATACAGTATTAGGGGACCACTAAGGTCTATATAAAAGAGACTTCAGATACAGTGTTAGGGGACCACTAAGGTCTATATAAAAGCATCCAAAGACCACCATGTCATGGGACCTTTAAAATGTTCAGGTCAACTTTGTATCTGGGAGAAGACCTCAAAACGCGGTGAAGGACATCCAGCCGTTAAAATGAAGAGGAGGATATACTACTAATTGATCCTAGATGGAAATTCAATGTGAACAATGTAGAGCTATAATACTCCCTATACGTTTGACTTTTTTCTATGTAATAACAGTGCAATGGCTAAACGTTTAAGATTTAGTTGCCATCCATTTCCACACGAACTGCATCAAAGAACAAAACAAACCTTGACAGTGGACACGTTCCAAACTTCCAGAGCAGCTCTTTATCTGATCAAGGATTAAAGCCACAGAAACACTCACAGAAGAACTCATTTGTTTGCTCACACACACACACACACACACATGCCTGCACAAACTCTACGTGACCTTGGCTTTGAATTCCCCTTCTGTTTCTGGTTTCATTCATCTACCCGCTGTGAGGGAAATCACACTAAGGGGGTTTCTTCTTCTTCTTGTCTTACTGTTCATTCACACAGGAGAAACACACTGTTCACCTTAAAGAAGTCAATTCATTGTTTTTGCAGAGCTGTCTAACCTGACGTGCTAGATGGTTTGTTAGCACAGAGCCATCTGACAAGCTGTCATTGTAAACTGTTTGGAAAAGGGCATGCACTTTCAAAAAATTACCTGTCAGCTGATTGGATGAGCCATCTTTCTATCACATTGTTGTTTGAACAAACAGTGGCGGCCGTCACACAAATTTCACCCTGCCAGTAGCTTCTCATCGGACGCTGATTGGTTTGGATTTCAGACACTAACGCAGTAGTTTGGAGCATGGCAAGATGGACTTCCATATGATATGTGATCCCGTGAGTCTCACTGGACCTCATGATATTGCCAGAATCCAGATCCATGCAAGATAAAAGCTTGTACCCTAAACAACTGAATTTACAGCCGTTGTCGGTTGAAAGACAAATGTTTTCACATTTCACACTCTTCCTCCACCAATGTGACTTCTTTTCAAGATACAAATAATCTGTAAAGGTTTATTTCTCATATTCCATGTTTAATCAAAGGAGAAGTCAAATCTAAAATATGGGGCTGTACCGAATGCCTTTAGAGTTTTTTTTCTTCTTTTTAATGAAGCTTTTGACTGTCATTGGTCCTAGTTAATGATGTCATCACCCTCATCCTGTCATCATCCTCAAGAAAAGTCCTCAATTTACAAAAATTGATTGATCGGATGAATTGACTTTTATTAAAACCAACTTTCTTAAATGAACATAACTTGTCATCCTTGAAACATGTAGGCAGCAGTCTGATCCAATAAAGGCATAAAATAATGCAAGCTGTTCTTACCCCCAACTCAACTCAACATACTGACACTTGGTCAGTGGCTCTCAGCGTCAGATACCGACCCACAATGCACCCCATTCAGGGATGGGATGCACTGCGCTTAGCAACAGATCCATCAAAAAGAGAAAGTAACACAATGACAGACTTGTTTTGTTACAAGTTGTAATAAAATATCTTAAAGCAAAATATTAGATTAGACCTTGAGACAAAATCTTATCAAATGGGGGTTTGTGGTCTAATCTGTGTCAGTATAGGGGTCCTCAACGGGGACAGGTTGGGAAACATGCGTTGCCAGATCTTCCTCCACAGCGCTGCAAAGGAAGGTCAGGCTGGTCCACACCACATTCCTGGATGGGGGAAAATCACATTCATCTAGATGGAGCAACAGCACCTCTGCAAAATAGGAACTTGTTTTGGTGGAACGTGTGTATTGTATGTTCAGAAGTAGTTTTAGTCCAATTGGACAGATAGTCCAGCTAGCAGTCTGGATTTACCCTGCAGACATCTGAGGACCAGGTAACCTTAGTCCTCCAATTGGACAGATAGTCTAGCTAGCTGTCTGGATTTACCCTGCAGAGATCTGAGGACCAGGTAACCATAGTCCTCAGATTGGACAGATAGTCTAGCTAGCTGTCTGGATTTACCCTGCAGAGATCTGAGGACCAGGTAACCATAGTCCTCAGATTGGACAGATAGTCTATCTAGCTATCTGGATTTACCCTGCAGAGATCTGAGGACCAGGTAACCATAGTCCTCATATTGGACAGATAGTCTATCTAGCTATCTGGATTTACCCTGCAGAGATCTGAGGACCAGGTAACCATAGTCCTCAGATTGGACAGATAGTCTAGCTAGCTGTCTGGATTTACCCTGCAGAGATCTGAGGACCAGGTAACCATAGTCCTCAGATTGGACAGATAGTCTAGCTAGCTGTCTGGATTTACCCTGCAGAGATCTGAGGACCAGGTAACCATAGTCCTCAGATTGGACAGATAGTCTAGCTAGCTGTCTGGATTTACCCTGCAGAGATCTGAGGACCAGGTAACCATAGAATGCCAGCACAAAGAAAGCAGAAGGTAACAGACATCTGTCAAAGGAGGGACATCCGTTGGAATTTCCGGTAGCACCTGAACAATCCTGGAAGTGGAACATTGTCGATATAGACTAGGGAACCACTGATGTAGGCTATTTTGTTTCAATTAAACTACAAAGTATAACCACATACACATGGGCATGTAGACGTTTTTTCATGTAGTCTATTTCCATTTTACATTATCTACTCATCTTTTTAAATTGCAAACAGGCACAATTTCTCCAAAATCCTATATCATGGGTTTGAATTAGAATGACATCATTCATCCTAAGATAAATGTGCTAAGGGTTGGCTGTGTTGCATTTCCAAAGTATACACTGACACATGTGGAGCAGCAACACACCGATATACAGAAGAAAAATGTGAAGCTGTCGAAACGAAATGATGGAGAGACTACAGGCCCCTGCTGCCAGTTCTGGTTGGTGGTTGACTGCTGGTAAAATACCACCACAGTGAAAGAAATGCTTCACCCTCCAACCCCATGACCAAATCAGCCGCCAACTGTGTGTATGTGTGAAGTTGAGTGTGTGCTAACAATGTGTTTAGTGGCAGTCTGTCAGCAGCTGGTTAAGTATGGGTCTGTAAGCTAAATGAAACTATGTCAGTTAATAAAGAAACGGCAGCTTGGGATAAAGGAGTCTCTGTTGTGGTCAACCTGCAGCTTTCAACAGCACGGTGCCTTTATGGTAGACTCACAAGAGAATGACTTGCTGACACACTGATGTGTTTTTTTAAAATGTGTCCTTTAACATCCAGCAGTGCAAATTACCCATTAAGTCATTTTTATTCAGAGACTAGTGGTTAGATGTATTAATGAAATACAGATGTTTTCTGCTGATTATTTCTGGTCCAAACAGCACCTGGGAGGAATAACAGTTTCCACTCTGTTATTTCCTCGATTGCTTTTCTTTTGACTTAAAACTGCCAGCGTTCCTAAGCTTTGAGACTCAGGAAATGCGTGCAATAAAGCTTTTCTGTAACTTAAAACTATTTTTCTTTTCGCTAAGCGTGCGGACCCTTTTATGGTCGTTCACATAATTGTTTTTTGGACTCTTATCCACTGAACTCTGCATACTTCAGTGAGTTGTTTATATTGTTTTTGAGTTCACTCCTCTATAAAACATATTTTTCCCATTATCAAATGACATTCCTGTTTGTTTGTGCAACCTGTAAAAATCCAGTCATTTTGATGTATTCTTTAATGACGAGGAAGGAACCATTTCCTTTTTCCTATAGTTTTTAGGGCTCTCTGACTTAATAGTCTGACTTAATGTCACTTAATTGCACCCAGACTAATAATAATCTAAATAGTTTGGATTTGCTTACCTGCATCTGTTCCTAACTGTGGTCTGGTTCTTGTGTTGCTGTAACACTTCAGTTTCGGATCAACTATGTCTTCTTATTTTTTATTATGTGAATGAAACAATTCAATAGCATAAGTTGAGTTGGTTTACAATTATGTAGCAGGTGAACACTGCCTCATAACTACGGGTTGTAGTTGAAAATTGCACTTGTGAAAAACTGAAGGCATTTTTATTTCCAAACAACACAGGACTGTTACCCAGGAGGCCGGGGTGTGTGTCTCGTTCTTGTCCCGCGTTTCACTGAAACATACATTTTTGTAACCCCACCCACGTTCTACACACGAGCTGAAGGGTGCCTTTTTCGTTGCATCAGACGCTGATCCAAACGTCCGTATTTTACGCATTCGGAGTGGGAACGGATTGAGTACAATGTATGTAGGACACTGGCTAAATAATACATCTATTTAGTACATACAGGCTACTTAAGTGTTTCGAAGCTAGCTGCTAGTCTGGGCTGTGAACATTAGTCAATGTATCCGCAGTGTGAATGGGAAAGGGAGATCTCAATTTTTTTAGAGAGGATTGTAGCATGAAATGCCGTGTGTGACATGTGTTATGTTGTTATTACATGTGTATACATTTGTATAGATGTATATACATTTGTATAGATTTTTCTTTAATTAAAAACAAAATAGTTTTGGATGTATGGCCCCTTCATCTATTTTCACTACATGGGATAGATCCGCTCGCCCCATTTTATATATATACATGTATATTTTTTTTTAAATGTAACTAAGAAACTTTTACGTACATTAAGTACATTTTAAGTAAACAACTACTTTTATTAGATAGGTATTTTTACTTAAGTAATATTTCATCAAAGTATTGGTACTTTTACTTGAGGACAATATTTTAGTCCACCGCTGCCAAATTATGAGTATTTGGTTTCACAGCTCATAACTTTACTGTTTCGGTTGACTCTCAGTGGCAGCTGTTTTGAGTAAAAAGCTCTGATAATCCTGTACACTACCTGCTAACACATTTGCTATCCGGAACCTTTTTTTTTACACTTTCTATGGAATATCAGAATCCAATCACTGCGCTCTCCTTTGGCACTCTGATAAAGTAAACTCTGTATTACTGAACACCATCATCTGTTTGTTCACGCGAATGTGTGTGTGTGTGAGAGAGTGTGTGCTAAGGGGTTAAGTTTATAATTGCATAGCTTTGTTGGGAGAGGGTGGACGGGGCTAGTTTTAAGATATGGAACGATTGAGCTCATGGTAATTTTATTGCAACTATCACATACTTATATTATTGTAAATGAGGTGTTAATGTGTTTGTCAGATTGTACATTGTGATGTTTTGTGCTTTGCATTTTGCATTGAATATTTATTGTTTTACCAACCTGCCCAGGGAGTACAGGCGGAAAATAGAAATTGTGCTCCAACCTGGTGCAATGCATCTCTTCTTGTTCTTATACAAGGTTAGTGTTTAATTGCACATTGTCCCTGTTTAAATCAAAATGACATTACTGAAAAGTGGCCTGTCAGCAGGACCAAACAGGCAGAGGTAGGGAGCTATAGATACCAACCAGAGTCTCTGTCGTTCTCATTCACTCTGTCCAACCCCGTAAAAAGGCTAAAAACATCTAAATAAAAATGACAACCAGGTTTATTGAGGGAGCCTGACAGTCAGTAGAAGGGACCCCATTATTGCATAATGCATAGGGAGGGAAACAAATTAAAACCTTGCATCACAAGAGTCGTCTCTGTTGTAACTAAAGACAAAGTTTGCAGACTGACAACTTTTGTTGCTTGTTTTTTAACATTTCCTGTCTGTTTATTCCAAAAGCATCTTGTTAAATTAATTAATTAAAGCGTTTGATACAAACATAACCAATTACAGTTAAAAGGTCTTTACTTTCATTCTTCCTTCATAATGAAAATCTTCTTTGTTGAAGTAGATCCTAAACGGCTAAAATATATGAATGTTCAGGGTCTGTTGCCTTGCCGCGCGCCGGATGTCCCTCACCTTTCACTCTCTGCGTTGTCAAAATCCCTTCGCAACAGGAAACACCAACAAACTTTGAGAAAGTAACCTACACGCTGAAAATGGTTTTTAAGTTACATTTGGATCATGCAACAAGGCAGGGCTACTTGGTTCTTTCAGGGAATGATTGTAAAGATTTACAAAGAATATGTTTAGGGCATCTCTTCTCTAACTGGTACGTGTTGGGACTGATTGGTGGGGTTGCTGTGGAGGTAGTACACACGGAGAGACACTGTTAGAAATAATGAGGTGTAACCATGTATCAGCTGATTTATATAGCTAACGATACTGTATTGTGTCAACTGTTAACTTCATTTTAATATTGTTTGTGGCGTTTTCTTTTGCGGGTGTAAAAGTTCCACCAAAACAAGTTCCTTCCTGAGACTATTTAGCTGAGCCGCGGTCTCTGTGTCTGGAGTTTAGGGTTAGTGTTTATAATGTATGTGTGGTGCAACCAGACCTGACTCCACAGCGCTGTGGAGAAGATCGTATAACTAAACTCAATAACTCTAGCATTCAAAAGATACAAAACAGGAAAAAAACTCAAGTGCGTGACATAACACTTTAAAATTTCAATGTGGTTTTCATTTTTGTACTTCAATTGAAAGTTCAATCGCTAGGCCACCCTGGCTGCCGAAAAGAAACTCCACTCCTTTTTGAGAGACATGAGGTTGTTGCTCAACAGCGATGAGAATGTAATACTTAAAACATGTGGGCATCAGGGGATACTCTCAGGCCACGTCCACACATAACAAAACAACATTTCTTTCCCCGTCTTCCCTGGCATTGGTTCAAGAATATGTGCGTCCAAACGGATCCATTTGTAAAGAAACACACTACTTCACATTCCAGGCCGATAGGCGGCGCTGTTTCTGCTACAAAAAAATCACCAACAAACGGAGAAGAAGAGGCGGCGCATGTGCATAAAGCTTGCTGTATACAAACAGACAGTAGATGTTGCCCTAGTAAACCTATTATGCTCAATTAGGTATGGGCAATATGGAGAATATCACAATGTTTTTTACCAAATACCTCAATATCAATACCGCAACAATATTGTAGTGTTGACTATTGGTGCTTTCACAAAATATTTACACAATGAGATTTTTGATAAATAATCATTAGTAGTGTGGATATAATGACTAAGTGGGTAAAGGACAATAATAGAACAGTTACAACAATCTGGTAAGATCAGAAGATGACATCACTTTACTGTAATGGAGCCTGTAAAAACAGGTAAAGACAACACTTATGCCATATACAGTATAAATATTACAATATCCAATATCTAAGACGTTATCTAGTCTCATATCACGATATTAATATAATATCGATATTGCCCAGCTCTAGGCAATCTCTTCTCCAGCAGGAACACAAGCACATAGTCCACCATTGTTGTTATCAGACGTCGTTGTGGGATAAGAGGTCGGAGGCTAGAGGTCGAGGGGTATGGCAATGAAATCATCGATACACAAGAATTACGGCTTCTCCGTCCAAACAGAGTCACAAGGGCGCCGTTTTTGAATTTTGTCACACTGAGACCAGGTTTCAGAAAAGTGCATCTTCAGGCAGCGTGTTTACAGGATTCGTTTCGAGGATCGGCCAAAAAGATGCAAAACGTGCGTTTGCACCAAAAGGCGTTTCAGTGTGGATGACCCCTCAGTTCAATTGGACGTCTCACTAGTGCAAAGAGCTTTTAATGATTCCGATTAATGAAAAGCTTTGAAACATCTGCTGAGTTCATGAAAACATTTGAAGAGATTGAAGAGATTTGTGAAAGCGATGTCTGGTGTTCTTCTTCCACCGCTACCCAAAGCTTCCTCAAAGCCGCTTCACTGTGTGTACCAAAGCTACATTTTACACAGGGGCGGATTTAGTCATTTTGAGGCCTAAGGCAAACACAGGCATGGGGCCCTCCACAACCTGTGTTCTCCCCCTTTTCAGTACTTATTTATCTGAGAAAGACGTGCTCTCTGTCTGACAGCTGATTGGCCAGAGTGCTGGATCATCTTCAATCATAACACATTTATTAGGGTGACTGCTACTCACGGGGTCTAGCTGCTGAGTATTATGTGTGTCACCATCTTCATCATTGCCATAGTTACCATCATGGACAGTGAAAGCAGCAGTTCGTAACCATCTCCATTCGAAGGATCCTGTAAGGTTGTCTTGTATGTAGATCCCGCATCGCTAGAGCAACCTGGGCTGACACTACTCTTCATCAGTGTTAGCATCGCTAGAGCAACCTGGGCTGACACTACTCTTCATCAGTGTTAGCATTGCTCATTGGCGTCCAACCTGGACTGACACTACTCTTCATCAGCATGTAGCAAATGCATGAGGCTCATTGCCGAGATGAGCCAGGTCTGCGCAGAATCGTCAATCACCGGCGAGTTTTTCGGAGCCCGTTGCATGCAAATGGATAGATTTGTGTCCGAACTTTGATGCACACGTGGGCAAACGGAAATCTCACGAGCAAGGCGGCCGTCACCAGCAATCCTGTTAATGGCTGAGGCATTGGAGATGGGGCGCAGTTGCTTTTCAACCCGACTGAAGCATGGTGGTGACACATCATGCTGTCATCAGGTTTTTTCAGCTGGCAAGTCAGGAAAGACCTCAGACTCCAGGCAGACCCAGAGCATGCTGGGAAACGCCCGGCTTCTCAGCTGATTTAACACCTGATTGGTTTACAACATGATGACGTTTTATATAAGCGTTTTATTGTTTTTTTCGGAGGGATTTTAATTGCTATTTGTCTGATTTAAAGACTTATTCTGTACAGAACACACGTTGTGTGGCTGATAGTGACGTTTAGAAGTCAGAGAGACTAAATCTGTTCAGATCACTGATCATCTCCAGTCTGTTGTTAATTAAAATCAGCAACAGATCGCATGTAGAACTTTCTGAGAGCTACTCTGTCATAATTAAAACAACTGGAGACTGTGTACAAGCTGATATGTGGGTCTGATTATATTTTATTAAATTGGAATCGCACCACAGTGTTTTTCAGCAACAGTCACTTCTTGTCCAGCCTGAATGGGGCTGGAATCGGCTGGAAACTGTCGACTTTGGAAACCGCAGACTTTTTTGTCCCCCCATCCCGCTGCTGCCGCCTGCTCTCGTCTACTTTACAGGCGAGGCGCAGTTCATCTCCAACGAGCCTATTGCTAGCGCAACCTGGGCTGACGCTGCCGGTGGGTAGCTCTTCATCAGTGTTAGCTTTGCTAGCGCAAGCACCGGCTTCTTGCTGCTCTTTAGTAACGTTAATGTTAGTGTTATCAGTAGCCATCGTGAAAAAGGCTGTTACCTTTGAAAGTTTTGCTAAAAACGTTCTGCTTTCTTCCCGCTTCTTCCTTTTTTCAGAACCACTTCAGAAGCTTCGCTTCATTTTTCAACCGTCTGTAGTCTCCAGCTTAGCGCATGCTGAGCTGTTTGTTTACAAACACACGCAGATGCGCATTAGGATGACGGAATAGTCCAATGTAGTGGGGACTGGGGGGAGTTTCTCATCATGAATTAAACAATCGGATAGCACTTTGGCGTATCAATGTTTAGAGATTAGAGAAATTAGTTGGTGAAAAGTAAGACAACAAATCATAGACATAAGTTTATGAGGTGTTTTAGGGGGCCCTTGGTAGCTTGGGGCCCAAGGCAATTGGCTACCTTTGCCTAATGGTAAGTCCGGCTCTGCTTTTACACAACCCGGTCTCACAGCAGTTTGTGAAATTGATTTGTGTACAGGTCACGTTAATGTCGTTTATTTTGGGTACAGGTCACGATTTTCGAACGTGACCATTTCACAAACTGCTATGACTCTGGGCTGCTCTGGGGGACACAACAAAGAGGAAATGCTACGCCACAAGTGGGACGGTGACAACAAATCGTGCCGGGACGCGATCCGCGGCCTCAGGGGGACGCAACAATGGAGAAATCAAACGACACACGCCGGAGACAACAACGGGACTGTTGTGGTTAGGAAGACAATAACGCGGAAAGGAACTAAAACACGCGGGACCCGATCCCTGGTCTCCGGAGTGATAGTCCTGTGTTGTTTGACCAATCCACACCCTCGACCAATGTCCCTGCGCACATTTTCGGCTTTTTAATACTACTCGATACTGTAATCATTCTGCTATCAAGAAATAGGCTTCCCATTAAAATACATTACTTCAAAATTCATAATCAACACATGAAAATAATGACATTAACGTGACCTGTTCATGAATCAATAGATTAAATAACATGACCATTACTCAGACTGCCATGAGACTGGGCTGTTTTACACCAGTAGGACTACATTAAACTGCATCTTTGATCCAGTAATGAAGGGCACAGTGAGTCAGTCACTAAATCAGTTTTTAGTTTAAGAGAAAATAAGTCTTAATAAAGACATGACATCGCACATTAAAGTGGTTCTGAGTAAAGGGAATGGAGAGAAGGGGCAAACAGCGGACGATAACATGCAACTAAGTGTGTGAGTCAAAGTCAAAGCCACAACACTGCGACCACATGGTGGCCACTTCTGGCCTTTTGAGCTAATACACTGAAATATAATGTACGTATTAAAATAGAAGGGGTTGTTGTATTTATCTTGTGTTTCATGCAACTTGATGAATGATCTGGTTAGATTGTTATTTTTTATTGTGTTTTTAGATGAAAGACAGTCCTACAATTGCTATTGTTGTTTTAGATGTTGGGAATAGCTGGTAAAAGACTAAATACTCTATATCATTTTCATAAGGAGCATGTTTTCTTTCAAGTGATATAATTGGCCCAACACAATGCTCCCAAAATAAATCATTTTGAAAGACACATAATGACGCCGGGTTGTGTTTTTTAAGATAAAGAGGAGATGTACTTGCCAAGTTGCAAATTAGCAAGTAAGGGTAAGTGTAGTCTTGCATTACCTTTCTCCACACCTCTGCAAAGGAGGGTCTGGCTAGTCCACACAGCATTCCGGGATGGGAGGAAAACATGCTCTGGTATATTGGCATTTCTTTAAACCAATCAGAGTTGTCTTGGTTGTGCTAAGGGCTGGATGGAGCAACAATGCCTCTGACAAAAATAGCAGCAACAGAAAATTCTGATTGGACAGATAGTCTAGCTAGCTGTCTGGATTTACCCTGCAGAGATCTGAGGACCAGGTAATCATAGTCCTCAGATTGGACAGATAGTCTAGCTAGCTGTCTGGATTTACCCTGCAGAGATCTAAGGACCAGGTAACCATAGTCCTCAGATTGGACAGATAGTCTAGCTAGCTGTCTGGATTTACCCTGCAGAGATCTGAGGACCAGGTAACCATAGTCCTCCGATTAGACAGATAGTCTAGCTAGCTGTCTGGATTTACCCTCCAGAGATCTGAGGACCAGGTATCCATAGTCCTCAGGGAAGGTGAACTGTAGATTTTCAGGCAATTTCAATTTTCAATTTCAATTTATTTATAGTATCAATTCACAACAAGAGTTATCTCGAGACACTTTACAGATAGAGTAGGTCTAGACCACACTCCAGAATTTACAAGGACCCAACAGTTTCCTCCAGAGCAAGCAACAGTGCGACAGTGGCAAGGAAAAACTTCCTTTTAGGCAGAAACCTCGGACAGACTTAGGCTCTTGGTAGGCGGTGTCTGACGGGCCGGTTGGGGTTAGAATGAAGAGTGGCAATAACAGTTCCAAAAAAATTGTAGTTTGTAGTAGTCCTTTGTAGTCGGCACAGCAGAGCGTAGCAGGAAGAACATGGCATCGCAGAGCGTGTTGCGGGACCATGGCGACAGTTGCAACCTTGATTTTGGAGCCTCCCTGATCCAAGGAAACATGCTGGGGGAAAAAGAACATAAGGACTCCGGGGAATGACTCCCCAGAGCTAGGTTAGTAACAAGCATTTCTGGGACATGGATGCACATAAATGGAAAGATAGAAAGATGAAAGAGGAGAGAGGAACTTGGTGTGTCACAGGAAGTCCCCCAGCAGTCTAAAACTATAAGCCTACAGCATAACCAGGAGAGACAGGGTAAAGAGAGGAGCATGGTCAGGTTAGAACTCTCCCCAAACTCTCCCCTGGTTAAGGTAGGGGGAGAGACAATTAGGGTTAAGGTCAGGAGGGTCAGGGTTAAGGTCAGGAAGGTCAAAGTGGGGGATAGGATACAAACCCTGGTTAGGGTAGGGGGAGAAACAGTTGGGGTTAAGGTCAGGAAGGTCAAAGTGGGGGATGGGATACAAACCCTGGTTAGGGTAGGGGGAGAAACAGTTGGGGTTAAGGTCAGGAGGGTCAAAGTGGAGGATGGGATACAAACCCTGGTTAGGGTAGGGGGAGAAACAGTTGGGGTTAAGGTCAGGAGGGTCAAAGTGGAGGATGGGATACAAACCCTGGTTAGGGTAGGGGGAGAAACAGTTGGGGTTAAGGTCAGGAGGGTCAAAGTGGGGGATAGGATACAAACCCTGGTTAGGGTAGGGGGAGAGAAAATTAGGGTTAGAGTCAGGAAGGTTAGAGAGGGGGATGGGACACAAACCCTGGTTAGGGTAGAGTATATTATTATATATGCCCTAACTATAAGCTTTATCAAAAAGGAAAGTCTTAAGCCTACTCTTAAATGTGGGGATGGTGTCTGCCTCCCGAACCCAGACTGGAACCTGGTTCCACAGGAGAAGAGCCTGATAGCTGAACGCTCTGGCTCCCATTCTACTTTTAGAGACTCTAGGAACCACAAGTAACCCTGCAGTCTGGGAGCGCAGTGCTTTTGTAGGGTTGTAAGGTACTATGAGCTCTTTAAGATAAGATGGTGCCTGACCATGAAGAGCTTTGTAGGTGAGAAGAAGGATTTTAAACTCTATTCTGGATTTTACAGGAAGCCAATGCAGAGAAGCTAAAACAGGAGAGATGTGATTTCTTTTCCTGGTTCCTGTCAGAACACGTGCTGCAGCATTCTGGATCAGCTGAAGAGTCTTTATGGACTTTTTTGAGCAGCCTGATAATAAAGAATTGCAGTAATCCAGCCTAGAAGTAACAAATGCATGGACTAGTTTTTCTGCATCATTTTTAGATAGGATATTCCTGATTTTTGCAATATTACGTAGGTGAAAAAAGGCGATCCTTGAAATTTGCTTTATGTGAGAATTAAAGGACATGTCCTGATCAAAACTAACTCCAAGATTCCTCACAGTGGTGCTGGAGGCCAGGGAGATGCCATCCAGAGTAACTATCTCTTTGGATAATGCGTCACAGAGGTGCTTGGGTCCCAGAGAAATAACTTCAGTTTTATCTGAGTTTAACATTAGAAAATTACAGGTAATCCAGGTTTTAATATCCTGAAGGCACATTTGAAGTTTAGCTAACTGATTAGTTTCATCCGGCTTGATCGATACATATAATTGAGTATCATCTGCATAACAATGAAAATTTATGGAGTGCTTCCTGATAATATTGCCTAAAGGAAGCATATACTGTATAAAGTGAACAGGATTGGACCGAGCACAGATCCTTGTGGGACTCCATGACTAACTTTGGCGTGCACAGAGGATTCATCGTTAACATGAACAAACTCAGATCGATCTGATAAATAAGACTTAACCCAGCTCAGAGCAGTCCCTTTAATGCCAATTAAATGTTCCAATCTCTGTAATAAAATATGATGGTCAATGGTATCAAATGCAGCACTAAGATCTAATAACACCAGTACAGAGATAAGTCCTTTGTCTGATGCAATTAAGAGGTCATTAGTAATTTTCACAAGTGCTGTCTCTGTGCTATGATGAGCTCTAAATCCTGACTGAAAATCCTCAAATAAGCTGTTGCTATGCAGAAAGTCACATAGCTGTTTGGCGACTGCTTTCTCAAGAATCTTAGAGAGAAATGGAAGATTGGATATAGGTCTATAGTTGGCTAAAACTTCTGGATCAAGGTTGGGCTTTTTCAGAAGAGGTTTAATTACAGCTACTTTAAAGTGCTGTGGTACATAGCCTGTTAATAAAGACAAATTGGTTATATCTAATAGAGAAGTGTTGACTAAGGGTAAAACCTCTTTAAGTAGCCTAGTCGGGATGGGGTCTAAGAGGCAGGTTGATGGTTTAGCTGAAGAAATAATTGAATTAAATTGATAAAGATCAAGTGAAGCAAAGCAGTCTAAACATACATCTGGTTTTACATCTGTTTCTAAGGTTCCTGAGTTTAGAGATAAGTCAGTGACAGTTAAAGGCAGGTCTTGGTGAATTTTGCTTCTAATAGTTATAATTTTATCATTGAAGAATCTGATGAAGTCGTTACTACTAAGAGCTATGGGAATACTTGGCTCAGTAGAGCCTTCCGTTAGCCTGGCTACAGTGCTGAAAGAAACCTGGGGTTGTTCCTATTTTCCTCTATTAGTGACGAATAGTACGCTGCTCTAGCATTACGGAGGGCCTTCCTATAGGTTTTAAGACTATCTTGCCAGATTAAACGAGAATTTTCCAATTTGGTGGAACGCCAAATCTTCTCAAGTTTCCGCGATATTTGCTTTAATTTGCGAGTTTCAGTGTTATACCATGGAGCTAACCGTCTTTGTTTTACAGTATTATCTTCTTTTTAGAGGGGCAACAGAGTCGAGTGTCGTTCGCAGCAAGCCTGCTGCACTATCAGCAAAAGAACTAGGGCCAGAAGAACTAATATGCGGAGAGTTTGGAGAAAGTAGATTCATCCAATATACTTTCTTTACAGTAACTGGCCTTGCAGGAAGGTTTATGACCAACCAAAGAGGTTGAGTTGTCTCATACTTATGCACGTACTTCACAACTGAGTCGGCCTGTAACACAACCTTTTCATGTCAGACTTGTAAATGACAGACATCCTACGTACCTGACCGCTTACCCACACAGGCAACAAATCAATCACAACAAACACCAGCTTTAGTCAAACTTTCACCTCTCAGCTATGCTGTTCTCCTGCTGCTTTTCTTCCTCTCAGCTTGAGTTAAGTTTACTGACTGCCCACATTTAATAGGATTGCCACATATTACCACTTTGCCCAGTGTACAGGCAAAGGGGACAAACAAGGATAATAAAAAGAAGAGACTGAACAACAATAGATAGAGCCAGGAGGAGGGGGCTAAAGATCAAGCTGGAAATATGGAACCACTTAGGCCCTGAGAGCGCACCCTATAAAGGGTTAAAGATGGCTATGGGATAAGTGGAGCTCGTTTATCGCAAATTTGACAGTGGTAGTTAAATGGTGAGTTTTCCCTCCGAGCTGCCAGTCTGGGAAAGCAGACAAGGCTCTCTGCTCTCCTCACCTCCGGTCTTTCCCCACTCTCCTGTGCTCTCCTTTCGTTGTTTAGGGCCGCCTGTCTCCTCATCTCAGCCATTAAATCCTCCTCGTGAGACAGGACAAAGGAGAAGAGGATTTTCTCATTTGTCTCTCTTCTCGCACCTCTACACTCTTATTTTTCATCGCTGCTTTGGGCCGTGCAAGACTATCTTCTCCACTTCATCTCCATCCATCCCACCCCCCGTCTTTGCACCCTTTCCCCCCACTCTTGTCTCTTTCTGTCCCTCGCTGTGGAACTAAAATCCTCAACCTGCCACCCCTGGAGTGCTCGCAGATGTCCACAGCCTGGCGTTGAAGCGGGCGCTTGCCAGCAGCCCAGATGCATTTGCGACACGTTGCCATTGTGATGTCCTTCCTATGTGAGGTGATCAAAATGGGGTCCGGCGTGGTGCAGAAGCAAAGCGGTGAGTACACTGGCAAAACTGGGAATGTCTGCAGTCACTACAGTTGTAAACTCTCTTCAGTTTCTTCTGTATTCATTCTGTACATAATACAAAATGACATATTTAGCACAAAAAAAAGTATAACATGTAAAAGTTGTTTCTTATTAAATTAAGTTTAAACTAAAATTACATCATGTGTTACTCGGTAAAAAAAAAAGTTGAAGTTGATTTTCTTTGCTGTTTATTCCAGTATTATTTGTATTTAATATTAATCAATTCCTCACTATCATTGCAATGTAAAAATGAACAGGATAATAACAGGATTTCAAGGATTTATTTGTCTGATCTAATCCAGGATATATGACATCAAATGAAGAGGTTGATGTCTTGCTCAGTATGTCCTTTAACAAGACAGACAACAGCTTTTCATAGTTTTCAATTTTATAACAGCTTCCATATCTGCAATTTCATAAATCAAACACTTATATTACTCTGCAAGACAAGTTGAATGTGGATTATTTAGACATTTTAAACACAATTTAAGCCCCCCCAATATACTGTATATATACTTTTTTTTGCATGCTTGGCAGTTATCAGAGGCTGAATTGTCACTCCTTGTTAGGCTCCACAATGGTTGGAAATTAATGAGTCCTTAGAACCACACACACACACACACACACAGAAGCCACTCAAGCCACTTTACAGAGAGAGTAGGCCTAGACCACACTCTATAATTTACAAAGACCCAACAATTCCACTAATTCCCCAAGAGCACGCATTTAGTGTGACAGTGGCGAGGACAAACTCCCTTTTAGGAAGAAACCTGGGACAGACCCAGGCTCTTGGTAGGAGGCGTCTGACGGTGCCGGTTGGGGGGGTGATGAACAGTGGCAATTATAATCACAATAAAGATAATGGAACTATGAATAGAAATAGTAGTTTGTAGTAGTTCATGGCGTAGCAGGACACAGCGTGTTCTCAGTAATTTGGGGCTAATAGAGGGGGATCCGGTCTCAGTTACACCATCATTTTGGCTTCTGATGTTCCCACAAGGAAATAAAGAGACATCAATTAATTATTGAATAACCACATCATAAAAATCAGATATCTGATTAAATAAAAGATATGACAATTGATGAAAATATTAGCAAAAAGTCATAAAAAGTGACTGCTGGTTTAAACTTTCTGGAAATTCTAGAATTCTAGACCTTTAATGTGCAATAAGTCATCAAAATAAGTCAACAATGTTAAAAGGATCTTATATTTTAGCATGACAGTGTGCAAAGTTATTTAAAATCATATTACTGTTATTATACAAAATTACTTTTGAGTCTTGGATGAAGGCATTTGAAGCTAATAGATCAGAACTTGAATCTAGAAATCATTTTAGGTCTGAAGGGCCAAATGCTGGCTGTGGGCACGACAGGTTGACCCGCTGACTTCATTTCTGTTGTCATTTTGTCCTGCCTACCCCTTTTCCCCTCCTCACACCCCCTCTTCCCCAACTCTCCCCGCCATTTACCCTCTGTCACATCTGGACCTGGTTCCCTTAGCTGTTAAAACTCAGACACAACTGAAAAGTTTCAGAGCAGAACATTGAACTGTAGAGGTCAGGAGGTTGGACCCATTATTTTGCCCATTAGTGTTTTTGTGAGCACCTGTGAGAACTCAGAGGGAGTGAGACTTTACACTGTGGTCTAATACCCATATCACACCACAACTAACCCAGGCTAACAGTCTGAAAAGTGAAGCTCCTTAAAGCTGCATTCTATCTAATTTCCAGCAGGGGGAGACTCCACTGGCTCCAAAAAGAAGTCAGTTTCTGTAGAAGTCTATGGGGAAATAATCCTACTTCTCACTTGATTTATTACCTCAGTAAACAACAAAGTGTACGCTCTAGTAGTATTCGTCAATACAGCATGATGTTTATTTAATAAATTATGGTCCCATTTATTTTGTAATAGCAGGAAATGCTTTAGGAGCGTGGCTACACGCTGACCTGTCAATCAGGACAGAGGCTTAGCAATGCAAACCATGGAACTGTGGACATTAAAATAGACCTCAACTTGTTTTGGGGTAGTCCGTGTTTTCATCTTTACCTTTCTTGCTTCAAAACAGCAGTCCACAAACCAATAGGTGACGTAACTGATGCCGTGCTCACGATTTCTAAAGTCTATACTTTGTATCAATTACAAAAACTGAATTTTCTCCAAATTATGCCACTGAATAGGTATAAAACTCTATCATCCCTCTGTCAGTGAATCCCCAGCCTCCTGGGCATCATTTGAATGCACTTTTATGTCTGTTACTGCACTTTAATTGTATGCATGTGTATGTGGCAGCATATACGTCCAACACAATTGTCCCTAGGGACAAATAAAGTAATCTTGAATAGGGCTGCACCATATAGGGAAATATCTAATTGTGATTATTTTGACTGAAATTGCAATTTGATTCACGATATTGTAGGTAATGATACATTTGTAGCATTATTCTAAAATAAAAATGATTGATTGATTGTGTGATATTTGCAAGGTTCTGTACAAATCAAAGATGTTTTTTCAGTCTGTTGGATAAGATTTTACTTGAATGGTTTGACACATGTTTGCCTTTAAATGTGCCCTGCCAGCTGTATTTCATGACTTTGTCTGAAGTTCTACCATGGACTCTGTAACTTGGTTACCGTGGTTACCTAGTTTCAATCCATTCTAGCGTGGTATAGAAAGCCTGCAGGAAGTCTCAGCTCTATTTGGGCCAGTTCTCATTAATATTCAACCAGCTAAGCTGCTGGACTCTGATTGGCTAACAGCTAGCCAATGAGAGCCTGACAATCAGCACCCAGCTCATGAATATTAATGAGCTGAGGCAACATGATGTCAGACTGACCAGCTGTTGTGATTGGTCTGATTTCTCCTCTTACTTCTCCTCAGTGGCTAGAGCTGGTAGAGGAGGTAGCAGTTCATCTTCACATTCACTACATAACACACACACACACACACACACACACACACACACACACATATGGACCTGACCCCTTTAACAAATACTGCATAACAAATCAATTCAGTTCAGTCACTTTATTATCCCAAATGGTGAACTAGATCTGCAGCCGGGTGTGCAGGGTGAAAAAATAACCCACATACACAAAATAAACAAAAACACAACAACACAAAGACGTGAAGTATAACAATGTTTCCAATACGCAATATGTACAACACAACTTTGGACAACACCACAGGAGCAATCTGCACTCAGCACATTGGAGAAACCCTCCTTCATTTGGGGGTGACAATATAAAGACGCAACACAACTCCCCTGTTACTGCCTGGGGAAACATGTTAAATATCTTTAATCTATCAAATGTCCGGACATCCACACGTGTGTCTTAAAGGACTACACATCTTGAGTTATTTTAACACGTCACCCCACCTGGCACGTTTTTCTTGTTAATGTACACATTGTAGAGCATTGTGGGTATTTTGGCATCATGTACAGAAGCAGCGGCTGCTGTATGTTACTGGGAAGTCACACCCTAAAACGGAATTCATGCTATCTGTATAAGAGAGGCGGTAGGGGCTAATCCCACCTGAACTCACCTTACATTTTGTGATCTTTTTTATTGGCAACATGGAGTTTAACCTTCACAAGTTGATATCCAATAAAACAGCAAGGTGTGATGTAGTATCATACTGATCCATGTACAAAATATGAAGTAGTAATAAATGGCCTTTTGGTCTGTTGATGTGAAAAATATTTTCTGATAATTAGGTCATTAATTTAGAAACAAGCAACATTTACAGCTGACATAAAAGCACACTCAACATCATGAAATGAATATTTGAATCCTTAAAAATCATATGATCATAATTAACGATTTTGCTGTGTAATATTTGCCCAAAAGGATTCTTACAGCACAAAACAATCATACATTACATATTTTATTTTATGTTTCTCTGTCCCAACTTTAAAATCATTAGAGAATATGTATTATGAGACTTGTTTCTATTCAAAACCATCCTAATGTTTCTCACCCTCAACACATCATGTGAATTCAGCTTTAGGGTGGACTGCCACTTTTTAAGTACTAGCATGTTTCCCTGAAACCCCACTGGAGCTTGTTACACCTGGTGCTTGTTAAAAACACAGTGCAATCCCATACAAGGTCAAAGGTCACCATTTTATGCTACCTAAAGCTGCCGCGCCTCTAAAAGTCCCTTAAGCCTGCAGATCGACAGCACATGTGGAGAGAAATGTTTTTCAGGCAAAGAGGTGAAGCGCCAGATCAGGAAAAGGAGTTATTCTGGGGAAATGTGCTCCGTTCTTCTTTTCTTTACTTAGTTGTCATCTTCCCATCTCTACTCTCTTTAACATGTGCAGGGTCAAAGGTCCTTGTTAAGTTCTACCTAAACCAGCACAAAACAATAACAGATTGACAAGAGAATCACTAAGTTTGGCTTTGGAGGCCCAGCAGGAGTCAAATGTCAAAGTTTGGCAAAACGGGTCACTGAGTAAGTCTCCTTGACTTCTTAATAGTATTGTTTGTCTTTTTCTTTGGTGTTTTGTGTCATTTTAAAACCAATGGTGGAACAAGTATTTAGATCATTTACTTGAGTAAAAGTACTAATACCACATTGTAAACATACTCTACAGACATAACTTGAAGTCCTGCATTGAAAATGTTACTTAAGTAAAATTATGTATCATCAGGTCAGTAAGTATCATCAGGAAAATGTGCTTAAAGTAATAAAAGTAAAGAAAACTCCTCCCTTTGAAGAAAGTGTAGAGGGTCCAAACAGTTTATTTGTTTATTTGTTTATTTCAAAGGATCCTCATTAGCTGACGCCAAGACGACAGCTAGTCTTCCTGGGGTCCAAACAATCCATCCAAAAGACAATAAATACAACCAAAATTACTCACAAATATATCATATATAAATTCACAAAACAAAAAACTAACAATACAAAAAGTACTAACAACCTAAATATAATAAAGAATAATATAGCACATGATACAACCTCACTCAACCGATCCAGACAATATTACGATATCGAAAACAAATGTAGTCTTAGTCTTTTTTTAAAACCAGTTTTTCTCTTGGTGTCCCGAATCCCAACGGGAAGATTGTTCCAATATACAGCTGAGCTATAAAACACAGTCCTCTTCATACAGTCAGATTTAGGTAATGGTAAAGAAATCTGTCGACTATTCACCCCTCTTGTATAATGTGAATGCATATCTGAGTAATAAGTTATGTTATCATAAAGAAATTTAGGAATCCCAGTATTAATAATTCCATGAAAATATACTAACATATTAACAGATAGTCGATGCTTGACCTCCAACCAAGCAAGACGTTCATGCATCTCTGCAACCCTAGTTCTCAAAGAACAACCAAGAACCAGTCTGGCAGCCTTATTTTGTGCAACTTGTAATTTTTTTAAATGACTGCTTGATGCCGCAGACCATACAACAGAACAATAATCCAAATGACACAAAACCAATGAACAAACAACACGCCTAACCAACTGGAATGTTAAAAACTGTGCACATTTACGAACAACTGCCACCGCTCTACCCATTTTAGTAACAACATTGTTAATATGATCCAACCATGACAATGTGGAATCAAGCCAAAGTCCCAAAAGCTTCACCTTTTTTACTTGCTGTACATTTTGCTGTATATCAATTTTGGGATTATCAGATAATCTATACTTAGAACCGAATATTATACTCACAGTTTTTGAGATATTTAGGACAAGTTTATTTGCTTTAATCCAATTATACAATTTGCTAATCTCACTAGACAAAACCTGAGTAATCTCTAAACATGTAGGGGCAGCATAGTAAAGAGTAGAATCGTCAGCAAACATAGTCAGTTTAGCCTTACTGAGTATATACGACATCATTTATCCGACATTTGTGTCATTGCAGTGCAGGTAGAATGACCACGTCTATAAGCATGCTGAAACATCGTATTCAAATCATTGTTAGAAAAGTAATCTTGCACTTGCTCAAATACAATCTTTTCCAACAATTTACTCAAAATAGGCAAGATGCTAATGCCTACTATTTAAACCACAGAAAGTTGATTTCATGTCTTTGGGTAAAGGAATTATCTTACCCTCCTTCCAAAGTTTTGGACAAACACCACTAATCAAACATCTGTTGAAAATGTGACAGATTGTTTTAGAAATATGTCCAGCTGATAACTTCAACAGCCGAGCATCCAGGTTGTCTGGACCAGCAGACCCCCCCAACAGTCACAGATCGCAGCAACCTTTCCACCTGCACAACATTAACCAGATGAAATTCAAAACTGCACCTTTTATCTTTCATAATACACCTTTCGATAAGCTCAACTAAGTTATAATCCACAGTGGATTGCATCGTCTCTCTAAAATTAGCAATCTTATTAACAAAATACTCATTAAAATAATTTGCAATCTGTATTGGCTTAGTCAAATAAACACCATTAAATTCAACATAAGAAGTACAAGTATATTTTTTCCCCATGATTTCATTGAGTACATTTGACATTCTCTTACTATCAGTACCACTATCTTCAATTCTCTTCTTAAAATATTCTCTCTTTTTCACTCCATTCACCTTGGTCACCTGATTCCTTAAAATACGATAGGATTTTTTATCCTTAGGAGAGACAGAATTAACCGCAACCTTTTTTGCCTCTTCCCTTTGATTCATTAAGCTCCTTAACTCTGTATCAACCCAGGGAGCACTTTTAGCTTTAACTGTAAATGTCTTTAATGGAGCATGCTTATTGACCACTCCCATAAAACAATCCGTAAATAAATTAAGAGATGCTTCAACATCATCAATGTCACTTATCAAATTCCATTTAATATTATCCAATTCATTCAAAAAACTCTCCTCATTAAATACCCTATAAGATCTTTTCATAATAATTTTAGGACAGGCTCTAGGTAGCTTAGCTATCCTAGAGACAGCAATACAGTTGTGATCACTAAAGCCAACTGTTACAGAAATAGGTATAGAGCACATGTCAGGATTATTAGTGTAAATGTGATCAATACATTTTGAAGTAAAAAATCCTGTATTGTTACTAGAAATTATCGTCGGTTGATCCATTAATTGAGATAAACCACAAGTGTCTGCCATGTTTTTAAGCTTGTTTTTCAAACAGCCAATCAATATTTAAATCTCCCAACCAATATATCTCTCTGTTTTCCTCAGTCACCTTGTCTAGCATATTACATGGCTGTCAGATGAATGTAATGGAGTAAGAAGAAGAATATTTCTCTCTGAAATGTAGCGGAGTAGAAGTAGAAAGTGGCATGAAAAGACCAGTCTCAAGTAAAGTACCTCAATATTTGTACTTAAGTAAAGTACTGGAGTAAATGTACTTAGTTAGATTCCAACACTGCTAAATCTGTAGTAGAATATACTGCATTATCCTTTTCCATGTTCTTTCTGTCGATTACATTTCTGGAAAGGTTCTGAAGGTGTGTCCAACGTCACGGGTCAGCTCCTTCATAGTTTACATTATATAACTCATAACTGGCCAACAATGTCGGTCCAAGCTCAAAGACTCGTCCAAATGTAGCGAGATGTGCAGCTTGTTGTTGCCAGAATTTAGAAAACAGTTTGTTGCCCTGAGTTTCCCATGATCCCCTGCATACTGGTCAATGTTTACGATGTGTTCACGTCATCTCAACTGAAGTCCCTTTTCCACAGGACAAAAAAACAACTAACATCTGGCTTTTGTGTGCAGTGGGAAAGGTTACAATTGGCATTCATTCCCTGGGACAGTCACATGTATGTATTGGCATTAATAGAACCATGACACCCAGGTGGACACACTCATAGCGGCAATAACAGCTCGTCAACACCATCGGTAAGTTCTGAGACTCATCTCAACCACAACTTCCGTCTGTCTTCGTGCAAGCAGTTCCAAATTAGTCGGCACCGAGTTTAAAAGAAGAAACTAAATAAGTCACAGACGTAAAAAGAATCCATCATAACATTTCCACTGGCCTCCATGCTATAGGAAAAATATAGGAAAAAAAAATAGGAAAGGAGTCTATGTTTTAGAATACACACGCTAATTTGGGGGGGAATTGACACTATGTATAGTATTTAGCTAATGCTGAAGATACATGTAGGGAATTTAGTTATTTCCTAGGGAAAATTTGACAGGACTCAAACTGCTGATGGACAAATTGGCTGTTAGGGATTTTTATCTTTCAATCACAGTCACTGTAACACCTGACTGCTCAGCCCTCAGTGGGAAAACCTGCAAAGATTTCATGAAAATGAAGGAAAGCCTTACCCTTGTAGTCCATTATTTTTTAATCAAACACGTTAATATATAAAGCCAAAGTGATACCCAAAGCGCTGACAAATGACACCAAGGGGTCATGACCAACTGTCAGTATTTTACCGTGAGAATGTGTTGAAACTACTGCCCCGTTCACTGACTTTTACTTTAACTTATTTCGCTCCATATATTACTACAGAACTTATACAGTACATATTCTATATCATATATACTGTACATATTTCCCAAATTGCCAACAAAAAAACCCCAATTTTATTCAAAAGTCAAATTTATGGTAAAAATTTAGTTTATTAAAGTAAAAAGTAGGTCAGTTAAAATGTAGTAGCTGCTGACCTCGTTACTGTGAGAGAGAGTTTAAAGGTCCCATGACGTGGTGCTTTTTGGATGCTTTTATATAGACCTTAGTGGTCCTCTAATACTGTATCTGAAGTCTCTTTTATATAGACCTTAGTGGTCCTCTAATACTGTATCTGAAGTCTCTTTTATATAGACCTTAGTGGTCCTCTAATACTGTATCTGAAATCTCTTTTATATAGACCTTAGTGGTCCCTTATACTGTATCTGAAGTCTCTTTTATATAGACCTTAGTGGTCCCTAATACTGTATCTGAAGTCTCTTTATATAGACCTTAGTGGTCCCCTAATACTGTATCTGAAGTCTCTTTTATATAGACCTTAGTGGTCCCCTAATACTGTATCTGAAGTCTCTTTAATATAGACCTTAGTGGTCCCTAATACTGTATCTGAAGTCTCTTTTATATAGACCTTAGTGGTCCCTAATACTGTATCTGAAGTCTCTTTTATATAGACCTTAGTGGTCCCTAATACTGTATCTGAAGTCTCTTTTATATAGACCCTTGTGGTCCCCTAATACTGTATCTAAAGTCTCTTTTATATAGACCTTAGTGGTCCCCTAATACTGTATCTGAAGTCTCTTTTATATAGACCTTAGTGGTCCCTAATACTGTATCTGAAGTCTCTTTTATATAGACCTTAGTGGTCCCTAATACTGTTTCTGAAGTCTCTTTCCCGAAATTCGGCCTTGGTGCAGAATCACAGCCTCTTTGTCCTAGTATAACCAGTCCACTCAGCCTCTCTGTCCCAGTATAACCAGTCCACTCAGCCTCTCTGTCCCAGTATAACCAGTCCACTCAGCCTCTCTGTCTCAGTATAACCAGTCCACTCAGCCTCTCTGTCCTAGTATAACCAGTGCGCCCACAACATCTTGTGTTGTGGCTGCATTGTTTTCTGGTCTATCAAGGCTTCTGTTGGTAGAGAAACTACTATTGCTGCCTCTTCTATTATGGATTTCTCCCTGTATGAATGATCATCGGCAAAACTGGAAGCACTTAAAAGAAGCCCTTACTTGTTGACACTTGTATTTCACACCCAGGAGCTGCTGAGAAAAACGTCTATGTGCCAAAGAGCTGCTTAACTGAGTTCACAGGGGTTAAAAGGCTCTTAAGCGCCCGTAGTTGATAAAGTGTTTATTTTCATCAGGGTTCCCCTTTATAAATCCTTTAAAATTAGCCTGAAGTGGTAATACTATATAAAAAATTGAATTAAATTGATAAAGATCAAGTGAAGCAAAGCAGTCTAAACATACAGTGAGGAAAATAAGTATTTGAACACCCCGCTATTTTGCAAGTTCTCCCACTTAGAAATCATGGAGGGGTCTGAAATTGTCATTGTAGGTGCATGTCCACTGTGAGAGACATAATCTAAAAAAAAAATCCAGAAATCACAATGTATGATTTTTTAACTATTTATTTGTATGATACAGCTGCAAATAAGTATTTGAACACCTGAGAAATCAATGTTAATATTTGGTACAGTAGCCTTTGTTTGCAGTTCCAGAGGTCAAACGTTTCCTGTAGTTTTTCACCAGGTTTACACACTGCAGAAGGGATTTTGGCCCACTCCTCCACACAGATCTTCTCTAGATCAGTCAGGTTAGTGGGCTGTCACTGAGAAACACGGAGTTTGAGCTTCCTCCAAAGATTCTCTATTGGGTTTAGGTCTGGAACCACGCCAGAACCTTGATATGCTCCTTACAGAGCCACTTCTTGGTTATTCTGGCTGTGTGCTTCGGGTCATTGTCATGTTGGAAGACCCAGCCTCGACCCATCTTCAATGCTCTAACTGAGGTTAATGGAATTATGACCAAAAAGTTCTATTTTGGTCTCATCTGACTACATGACTTTCTCCCATGACTCCTCTGGATCATCCAAATGGTCGTTGGCAAATTTAAGACGGGCCTTGACATGTGCTGGTTTAAGCAGGGGAACCTTCTGTGCCATGCATGATTTCAAACCATGACGTCTTAGTGTATTACCAACAGTAACCTTGGAAACGGTGGTTCCAGCTCTTTTCAGGTCATTGACCAGCTCCTCCCGTGTAGTTCTGGGCTAATTTCTCACCTTTTTTATGATCACTGAGACCCCACGAGGTGAGATCTTGCATGGAGCCCCAGTCCGAGGGAGATTGACAGTCATGTTTAGCTTCTTCCATTTTCTAATTGATTGAACAGTGGACCTTTTTTCACCAAGCTGCTTGGCAATTTCCAGCCTTGTGGAGGTGTACAATTTTGTCTCTAGTCTCTTTGGTCTTGGCCATGTTAGTAGTTGGATTCTTACTGATTGTATGGGGTGGACAGGTGTCTTTATGCAGCTAACGACCTCAAACAGGTGCATCTAATTTAGGATAATAAATGGAGTGGAGGTGGTCATTTTGAAGGCAGACTAACAGGTCTTTGAGGGTCAGAATTGTAGCTGATAGACAGGTGTTCAAATACTTATTTGCAGCTGTATCATACAAATAAATTGTTAAAAAATCATACAATGTGATTTCTGGATTTTTTTTTTTAGATTATGTCTCTCACACGGCACATGCACCTACGATGACAATTTCAGACCCCTCCATGATTTCTAAGTGGGAGAACTTGCAAAATAGCAGCGTGTTTAAATACTTATTTTCCTCACTGTATATCTGTTTTTACAACTGTTTCTAAGGTTACTAAGTTTAGAGATAAGTCAGTGACAGTTAAAGGCAGGTCTTGGTGAATTTTGCTTCTAATAGTTATAATTTTATAAAGAATCTCATAAAGTCGTTACTACTAAGAGCTATGGGAATACTTGGCTCAGTAGAGCTGTGACCTTCCGTTAGCCTGGCTACCGTGCTGAAAAGAAAACTGGGGTTGTTCCTATTTTCCTCTATTAACGACGAGTAGTACCCTGCTCTGGCATTACGGAGGGCCTTCCTATAAGTTTTAAGACTATCTTGCCAGATTAAACGGGAATTTTCCAATTTTGTGGAACACCAAATCTTCTCAAGTTTCCGCGATGTTTGCTTTAATTTGCGAGTTTCAGTGTTATACCATGGAGCTAACCGTCTTTGTTTTACAGTATTATCTTCTTTTTAGAGGGGCAACAGAGTTGAGTGTCTGCTGCAATATCAACAATATGATCGATTTGGGAGGGACCGAAATTAGCATATGAGTCCTCCTTTACTTTGTGACTTGGTAATGAATTAAATGCTAATGGATCACATCCTTAAATTTAGCTACAGCGCTATCAGATAGACATCTTGTATAGAAGGTTTTGCCTAATGGCGTGTAGTTCAGCAGTATAAACTCAAAAGTTATCAAACAGTGGTCAGATAGAAAGGGATTCTGTGGGAACACTATCAAATGTTCAATTTCAACACCATAGACCAGAACAAGATCGAGGGTGTGGTTATACGGTGAGTCGGTTTATGAACACTTTGAGAAAAGCCAATAGAATCTAATAGAGAGATAAACGCAGTACTAAGACTATCATTCTCATTGTCCACGTGAATATTAAAATCTCCTACAATAAGAACTGTCCGTTTTTAGCACTAAATTTGACAACAACTCTGCAAATTCAGATAAGAATTCAGAGTATGGACCAGGTGCTCGGTACACTATAACAAATAGAACTGGCTCCAGTGATTTCCAACTTGGGTGTGAAAGACTAAGAACAAGACTTTCAAATGAGTTATAATTTAGTTTAGGTTTATAGTTGATTATTAGACTAGAATCGAAGATAGCTGCCACTCCACCTCCTCGCCCTGTGCCTCGAGGAATGTGAGTATTAATATGACTGGGGGGGGTGGATTCATTTAGACTAACATATTCTCACCCAGCCAGGTTTCAGTAAGGCAGAATAGATCAATATTAGAATCTGATATTAATTAATTTACTAGTCCACATTTAGAAGAGAGAGATCTGATGTTTAAGAGTCCACATTTAATTCTCCTATTCTTTTGCACTATTGCACTTGTGGATTTAATTGTTATGAGGTTTTCATGCACAGCTCCTCTTCTGTTTACCTTTGATTTAAATAACTTCAATGGTCGGGGGGCAGACACCATCACTATGGGGTTTTCACTAGGTAACCCCTGGAATGGAGGAGCAGAGAAGTGTGTTAGACTGCGACTCTGCCTCCTGGTCCCAACTCTGGATTGTCAAGGATTAGGTCCACTAATAAACTTGTCAAGATTTCTAGAAATGAGAGCTGCTCCATCCCAAGTGGGATGAATGCCGTCCCTCCGAATCAGACCAGGTCTTCCCCAGAAAGACTGCCAGTGATCCACAAAGCCCACATCATTATCTGGACACCACCTCGATAGCCAGCGGCGAAATGATGACATGCGGCTATACATGTCATCACTGGTTAGATTTGGCAGGGGTCCAGAGAAAACTACGGTGTCCGACATTGACTGACCGATTCAACATTAATCTTGGTGACCTCCATTTGGCGTAACCGGGAGTCATTAACGCCAACGTGAATAACAATCTTACTGTTAATTACGTTTATCCTTAGCCAGCAGTTTCAAATAAGACTCAATGTCGCCCGCTCTAGCCCCCGAGATGCACTTAACTATGGCTGCTGGCTTCGCTAACTTCACGTTTCTCAAAATGGAGCTGCCGATAACCAGAGTTGGTTTCTCAGCGGGTGTGTCGCTGAGTGGGGAAAATCTGTTAGAAACGCTAACAGGCTGCTGGTGGTCCGTGACCTTTGAAAGCTTACGACTACTTTTGCCACGAACAGTAACCCAGGAACCTTTTCCTGGCTGCTCAGGAGTTGCCGGGGGACGGCTACCAGAGGCTAACTCAGGCTCAGGCCGGCCCGCACCGACTACAGTAACTAGCGACTGATCTATCAGGGTGCAGATCCGGACTTCTAACTCACTAAGCCTCGCCTCCATGTCTATAAATAAACTACACTTGTTACACATACCATTGTCGCTAAAGGATGCAGAGGAGTAACTAAACATCTCACACATCAAGCAAGAGAAAGTAGGAGAGAGAGACAACATGGCTAACTGCTAAGCTAAAGTTGCTAGCAGCGAAGCTAAAGTACGGTAGCGTTAGCTACCAAGCGTTAAAAACAGCTGTTATTTAACCAAGAATAAGAAGAATAAGTGTTTAGCGAACAGTTAGCTGCTGTAATAGCAAATCTAACAAACTGAACTGGTATTTAGTGAGCAGCAACACGCTACCAACACACAAACACCGCAAACGGAAATGAGTCAGGTACGCTTACCGTAGTCAGGTACGTCTGTCAAATCAGCCCTGATGCAGAGCTGAGTGATTTCTCTGTGAGTTAATCATTACAAGCAACTCCCCTCACAGGGTTAGGGTTAGGGTTATGTTGTGTGCGGGGCTAAGCTCGGCTGGCATCCAGGCTACTTTAAAATAGTTCTGATCCCTAAAAACAAAAATGTCTACAATCAAACCCGTGATGCATAAGATTATTCCAAAGCCTGCAGTGGCAACACAGGCACAGTATAGGAACAGTCTGTGTGTTCCTCTGTAACTGCTTGATTCACACACTGAAGAACAGATGGCAACAGATTCATGGTGTGTCCACAAGGCGCTTTTTGAGGGCCCCGCTTCCCAGCATTGGATGCTTGATGAGCTCGCCACCAGCAGTTATTAGTTTCTCTTCACCAACCACTCAAAAGCAAAATTAACAGAAAGAACCTCCTACAGCCATGATGGCTGCACCTGATTGGACGAACATTTAATGGGTGGGCTCCCAGATTTCAATATGTTACCAACATGGTGGCTTGTTTGGAAACGTTTGCTTATTTTACAAAAATACTTCACCAAAAATGATTTCTGGAGGCACTTTATGAGAGAAATAGGCTATGCTGTTAACGAATCCCCCCCCCAGATTTGCATGAAGAAGCCTGGATTCAACTTTATGCAAATGAATAGCGGGCGACTTGGCGCCCCACTTCTCAAAAGTCGCTGTGATGCTGATGAAGTGTGGAGAGTTTATTTCTACATATTTTTGGGAATTTACGAATTGCTTAAATCTGTGAGGAGTAAAAGGAAAAAAGGCTACAGTATATTTCATATCACAGAGGCTGAAAGGTTGCATGAACTGTGAGCTTCAGTTATCTCAGTGACCTGATCAAGCATGTTGCTTTTATCAAGTGTAAACCTTTTTAGTGGTTCAACACACACACACACACACACACTGAACCAGATGGGATGTAGCTGGTATGTCATGAGAGTGAACCATCCTCCAGCCATCTTTACTGAATCAAGCGCTGAACGCAGAAAAAAACTGCCTTGCTCATCGCGTAACAACCTAACCACAGGCAGACTACACACACACACACACACACCAAGTACCTATTGACACTAGGACGCTGGCGGTCGGCCACATGTATTTAGTAAGGATCATACTGCGATTGTTCAGACTCGATGCAGACTCACAGCCTGCCCTTCACCTCCTCATCTTTCCATCCCTCTTTACTTCGTTCCATCTGTCTTTCCATCCAACCTTGCCTGTCTTTCTGTCCCCCCTATATCCCTGTGGCATTGGAAGCATTCCTACTTTGTCTGAGTTCTGTGGGAATCTGGGAGCAGACATCGACGCTCACTGTTATAATAAGACTTACTTTGGCTTAGACGTCACCCTAACTGTCATGCAACAAAGATGTGAAATCTCTCGTCAGTGAGCTGCATAAATCAGGGCTGTACTCACTTTGTGTGCCAGAGGACAAGAGTGTACCTTGTATTTTCCTCAGTATGTTTGATGGGTTTGTGTTCCACAAATTTGTTCAGTAACATGCAGCTGTATACTGGGAGGCAGATTGTTTTTATCCAAATTATTGGGAAATTATTTGATCAAAACATTTTATTTCTATTCCTGTAGACAGTTTTACTTATCATTTGCGCCATCTACTGGCTATAGTGAGTATTAGAATGGACTGCTGGGTGATTTAACCTCGTACTTCCTGTTCATCGTGCAAACACACGAGAGTAGTCACCGTGAAAGGTTGTTTGTTCTGCTGTCTCTGGACAAGTATATTCACTTGCTTACTGGTTATTTTTTACACACATGAAGAAAAGGCCCCTACGTACAAAAAGTTCTACTTAAAAGTATGGGAAATGTATCAGCTGTGTTTATGCTAAAGTAGCCATTTGTTCTTGGCAATGATGGTATTTGTTACATATGTGCAGCTAGCAAGTGTGTTTTATAGCGTATAAGATCAGACAAATGGACTGAAAATAGTTTTACTTGTGTTCACAGTTATACAGCATAAATAAAGGAATGAAGATCTCTTTGTTCGTCCTAGCCTGGTGGTTTGAAACTTGCTGGATAGCTGAGTAGCTCTACACTTAGTGAGGCCGGTATAGTGAAAGGGCAGACCTTCACCTGCCAAGAGGACGGATCTTCCAGCAACCGCAGACAATTTGAGAGCCAACCGCCTGCTCCACAAGACATGGAATTTCAGCCAGATGCACAGCTACCCACAGGGTTAACCGAAGCCGACTTGCAAAACCTGGAGGTGAAATCTCAAGTGTCGATGTCAGGCTGGACTCGTGCGTCCACACATGGGTCAACCCGCAGAAAAGCACGAAGTTAGCTACAGCAAAGGCAAAAGCTCAAACAGTCCGAACCAGAGCCTTTGCCGAAAAAGAATTAGAAATTAAATTTGTAAAAGCTAAGCTAGAAGCGGAAATGGAAGCACTGCAATGCAAAAAGGAAATAGAGGCTGCAATAGCTCTCCATCTTCGACTAGCTCAAGAGAGTCATGTGTGTTTGCAGACGCATCAAACAAACGCAACCAAAGCTATCGCTGCAGTAGCCTACCTGAAAGTGACCAGCACAGATGGCCACTCTGAAGTTGGATTTGTCCTCAGCAAAGCTAGCACCTGTCAAAGAGACAACTATACCCAGACTCGTATAGTGCGGCAGTCCTAGCTGTGGAAATAGCAGATTGCTGTAAGTAACATGGACCTGCACATGAACTTTCTTTTTTCTCAGACAGTAAAGTCATGCTGGGCTATGTCAACAATGAGCAGAGAAGATTCTATGTCTTTGTGAGCAACAGAGTGCAACGCATCAGACAAGCTACTTGGAAATATGCCCCATCAGAGCTCAACCCAGCGGATCATGGCTTCAGATCTGTGCCTGCAGCCTCATTAAAAGACACTAACTGGCTGACTGGCTGAGTTTTTCTGCCCGGTAAGCCACCATATGATGTTCAGCAACTATCCTACCTCATTGATCCTGGGTCTGACCCTGAAATAAAACTGAAAGTGTCAGTGCTGGTCACCCAACCCTCCACATGCCATCTGAGGATGAAGTGTTTTTCAAAGTGAATGACTAACACTTGCTTCTTCTTCCTGCTTCTGGGAGAGCAGTCGTGTTTTTCCTCCTCTCCCCTCTTATCTTAGCTTGGCTCCTATTCTAGTTGTCTACCTTGTCTTGTGGAACTTTTTCTCCTTTTCTCTTTGTTCCCTGTCTGCTGTTTTCCTGGAACATTCGACATGGAATTTATTAACTGGTCACTCAGCGCTATTGACAAGATGTTTTCACCCAAGCATGCTTCACTGGGTGGGCTGATCTGCCCCAGACATTCCCTGCAGGCTACGCTCGTGATTCCTGGGCGAATTGGCAAGCAGTCTGCCTAGATGCTCTCCCTGTGGAAGACGTTATTTGGATAATTGAAATTCTGTTGGTGGGACCGCTGATTGTCGGACTTGGGGTCTCCCTGACCTATTGGAAAATTGGTAAGACAGCCGCCAGCAAATTTACCCACAAGCTGTCTGGGGAACTTAAAGAGTGCTTACAGAGGATGAAGGTTTTACATCTGAGGGCTGACCAGGCCAGTGAACTGACTAGTAACATCTCAGACCGGTCTGGGGAAGAGCAGAGGGCACTTCATGAATTGGATGCACGTATGACGCTGAGGACGAGTGGTATTGATTGACGGACATTGATTTGGTCAAATTTCGCCGAATCAACCTAAATTGGATTGATATTGTGATCTATGCCCCCCCCCATCCTTCACCCAAGCAGGTAAACAGCCTGCAGCTGGACTACTATCTACTCCTGTGCATTGGCTTATCTCCATGGCAAGGCGGAATGAACTGAACTTTCTAACAACTTGGACAGTCTGACGCTTCATATTACACACACACACAACTCTTACTCCACACCATACATGCCCCCCCCCCCCCGCTTCCATCTGACTGCCTCGGTCTCTTTTTGTTTGTTTTTCCTATCCTCCCGGGTCACCAGAAAAAATTCCTTCATGTATCCACATACCGTGTGTAGTCTTGTGCATTATGTTGTTATGTGGTTATGTCTTGTACACTATCTTGCTATAATGCTGATTCTGATTCTGTTTCTGATGCATCTGAAGTGAAGTGTGCGCATGCGCTAACGTACAAGCTGCCTGTTGCAGTGCTATGTCTCTGTCTTCTTACTACTGGTGCTACTGTGACACAGAGTTTCCCTTCGGGGATCAATAAAGTATTTCTGATTCTGATTCTGATGCTGATTCACATTGCTCAGTGTTTTACGCAGACCATCTGTGACATCACATGAGGGTGGCATATCTGTAAAAAAAGCAGCCACACCAGACAACCTGGAAAAAGTAAGAAAAATTTGGATTATGAACGTGCAACAGGACACACATGCTAACAAACTCAACAACATACGGAAACAGACAGACATACCAAAGAAATGCAGAGTCAGAAAACTTTGTCCAGTGATTGACAGCGATGGACGAGTTGGAGGACATATTTCTCAGTCTGGCTTAGAGATAAAAAGGACCAATCCTCTCAGGAGCACACTATAAAGGTGTGTCACGTGCAGAAGACTGCGTGGCAAAATGGAGCAACATCTGATGGCAGGTCTACCTGCAGATAGGCTACAGGTCGCTCCCCCTTTCCCCTACATCGTGGACGTGTTTGGCCCATGGGAGGTGACCTGCCGTCGGACCAGAGGTGTTGTTCACATGCGTCAGTGTGCGTACAGTGCACAAAGAGGTAATAAAGACGTTAAGTGCATCCAGTTTCATTAATGCTCTTAGGAGATTTTTCTCCATCAGATGGCCTGCGAAGCTAATCAGGTCTGACCAAGGCACAAATTTCATTGGAGCAGTAAAAGAATTGAACCTGGAAGAAGATGCAGAGATGCAGTGATACCTACAAGACCAACCTTGCACATTCTTCAAGTTGCCTGGGAGCAGCTCATCGGTGTGGCACGCCGCATCTTTGACTCCATGTTTCTGCAGCAGCGTTCTTCCTCTCTGACACACAATGAGCTTGTCACACTCATGGCATCAATTATGTTGACACAAAAGACTGGACCTCTATCTTCACCTCCAGCAGACTTTGGCAAAGCAGAGGTCCTTCGTCAACAGTGGAAACAGGTGCAGCATCTTGCAGAGACTTTTTGGCGCAAATGGCAGCGTGAGTACCTGAACACCCTGCAACGTCGGACCAAGTGCCAGGACTGAAGGAATGAAGATGTCTTTGTTTGTCCTAGCCTGGTGGATGGGAACTTGCTGCATAGCTTAGTAGCTCTACACTTGTAGTGTAGCCAGTTATTTCATGGATCAGGATACAATGCATCCTGATAAAGTTCCCTTGGCCTTTGGAATTAAAATATTGTACAGGTATCTCTTTATAGTGGAATGGTGTAGCCCAACTCCAGTGTCTCCAGGTCTTTCTGGATGGATCGTGCAGTGGGTTTGGACTTGCTTTTCTCCAAATCCTGTGAGCTGTTCTGTCTGATATTGTTCTTGGTCTTCCAGATCTTGCTTTAACTTCCACTGTTCCCATGGTGATGACGGCCATTTCTTAATTTCATTCCGAACAGAGGATATTGACATCTGAAAGCGCTTTGAGGGGGGGGTGCATGATAGAAACTCTGCAGGGGGCCCAAACTTTTGCAGACGCCATTTTTTTGTTTTGTTATTTTTAAAGTGTAAATGATGAAATAAAATATAACTTTTTGTGACATATTATACGAATGTCTATTCTGTTATTTGATGCCTTTTGGAGATTTTCCATCTTTTCTTGGCTTCTTTATGCACATTAATACACATTTTTACCGGGGGTGCCCACACTTTTGACCCCCACTGTAGAGATAGGCATGGGGAACCTTCCATATGATCATCTCTCACTGCAAATCAAACCAGCTATTAGAATAACTGAAATAATACCATCCACCCACTTTCACTCTGTTTCTCTTTCTGTCTTTCCCTCATCTAATTTCCATTTTTCCTTCTTTTCTGCAATCCACTCTCCTGCAGCTCACAGAGAGACATCAGAGGACTGTCGGAACTGTCTGGAGTGTTCCCGTGACAACGGCTGTATGCGTTGCCCCGAGCGACTCTTCCTGTTCCTGCAGAGGGAGGGGATGTCTCACCATGGAACTTGTCTCCACGCCTGCCCTGCTGGACACTATGGACAGAGAGGGAAGGACATCAACCGCTGCATGAGTATGTTTCGCTTTCCCCTCCACACATCTCTCCGACTAAAGAGTAGGGCTGCAAACAAACCATTACTTTCATTACTGATTAATCTACCGATTATTTTCTCCTTTAATCGGTCTGTAAAATGTCAGAAAAAATACTGAAAAAATGTTCATCCAAGTTTCTCAAAGTCAAAGGTGATGTCTTTAAATGTCTTGTTTTGTCCAAGCCCCAAAGATGTTCAGTTCAATATGATATAAAACAAAAAAGAGCAGGACACGCCCATATTTGCTCATAGTTGCACGCCCATGCAATTCTCCATGTGTCTCTCTGTCTGTCCCTCTCTGTCTGTCTGTTTGTCTGTCTCTTGCTCTCTCTCTCTCTCTCTCTCTCTCACCCCCAACCACTCGAGGCCACTGTTCTTTTATGAAAAGCGCGATGAGATAACTGTTGTTGTGATTTATATTTATTTATATATAATTGAAATTGAATTGAAATTGAAATATTTGAGGCTGAAAACTGCCATCTTGGCATGAAAAGTTACTTCAACAATTAATTGATTGTCATAATAGTTGGCAAACTATTCATTGCAGCTCTACTATAAAGTCTTTTCTGATATTAAATCACATTAGCACACATGACTCATCTGACATGAGGCACCTAATAGTGAAGGAACTGATTGTTTTTTGTCAGATGGATAGAATTTACAGTTTCACCAACAACAGACAGTTTACACATTTTGACTAACTCCCTTAATGAGATGCACCTGTCTTGATTCATTTCAGAAAAATACGGTGCCAATATAAAGGAAAACTTAAGTTTTTACCTAAGAATGCATTGTTTTTATACCATGGAAATCCTCAGTTCTCAGGACAATGTACAGTGAGGAAAATAAGTATTTGAACACCCTGCTATTTTGCAAGTTCTCCCACTTAGAAATCATGGAGGGGTCTGAAATTGTCGTAGGTGCATGTCCACTGTGAGAGACATAATCTTAAAAAAAAAATCCAGAAATCACAATGTATGATTTTTTAACTATTTATTTGTATGATACAGCTGCAAATAAGTATTTGAACACCTGTCTATCAGCTAGAATTCTGACCCTCAAAGACCTGTTAGTCTGCTTTCAAAATGTCCACCTCCACTCCATTTATTATCCTAAATTAGATGCGCCTGTTTGAGGTCGTTAGCTGCATAAAGACACCTGTCCACCCCATACAATCAGTAAGAATCCAACTACTAACATGGCCAAGACCAATGAGCTGTCCAAAGACACTAGAGTCAAAATTGTACACCTCCACAAGGCTGCAAAGGGCTACGGGGAAATTGCCAAGCAGCTTGGTGAAAAATTGTCCACTGTTCAATCATTAGAAAATGGAAGAAGCTAAACACGACTGTCAATCTCCCTCAGACTGGGGCTCCATGCAAGATCTCACCTCATGGGGTCTCAATGATCCTAAGAAAGGTGAGAAATCAGCCCAGAACTACACGGGAGGAGATGGTCAATGACCTGAAAAGAGCTGTGACCACCGTTTCCAAGGTTACTGTTGGTAATACACTAAGACGTCATGGTTTGAAATCATGCATAGCATGGGAGATTCCCCTGCTTAAACCAGCACATATCAAGGCCCGTCTTAAGTTTGCCAATGACCATTTGGATGATCCAGAGGAGTCATGGGAGAAGGTCATATGGTCAGATGAGACCAAAATTGAACTTTTTGGTCATAATTCCATTAACCGTGTTTGGAGGAAGAAGAATGATGAGTACCATCCCAAGAACACCATCCCTACTGTGAAGCATGGGGGTGGTAGCATCATGCTTTGGGGGTGTTTTTCTGCACATGGGACAGGGCGACTGCACTGTATTAAGGAGAGGAGGACCGGGGCCATGTATTGCGAGATTTTGGGGAACAACCTCCTTCCCTCAGTTAGAGCATTATAGATGGGTCGAGGCTGGGTCTTCCAACATGACAATTACACGAAGCACACAGCCAGGAGAACCAAGGAGTGGCTCTGTAGGAGCAGATCAAGGTTCTGGCGTGGCCTAGCCAGTCTCCAGACCTAAACCCAATAGAGAATCTTTGGAGGGAGCTCAAACTCCGTGTTTCTCAGCGACAGCACAGAAACCTGACTGATCTAGAGAAGATCTGTGTGGAGGAGTGGGCCAAAATCCCTTCTGCAGTGTGTCAAACCTGGTGAAGAACTACAGGAAACGTTTGACCTCTGGAACTGCAAACAAAGGCTACTGTACCAAATATTAACATTGATTTTTTCAGGTGTTCAAATACTTTTTTGCAGCTGTATCATACAAATAAATAGTTAAAAAATCATACATTGTGATTTCTGGATTTTTATTTTTTAGATTATGTCTCTCACAGTGGACATGCACCCACGATGACAATTTCAGACCCCTCCATGATTTCTAAGTGGGAGAACTTGCAAAATAGCAGGGTGTTCAAATACTTATTTTCCTCACTGTATATGTATTAGTGTATCTAATATAGGCAGGGCCAGAGGCGAGCTGCACCAACAGAAGATGAAGAAGATGACGATGATCAACAGATGACGACAGTCTAATCTACCAGTTAGCTCCGCTGGTAGCTAAGCGGATGGGGCTCTGGATACGTCACCCTGTGTGTTGTTGTGATTGGTCGTAGTGTTATCCAATTGCGTGGAGTGAGATACCAGACCCTTAATCTTTTTGATTTCCAGGCTATAATTTTTGTCTCATTCACTCAGAAATTTATTTGACCCCAGACATGCCTCAGAAAGAACTTACCACAAGTTAATACTGCTACCTGAAAACAACATTTACAGTTTAAAGATTTTATGCTAGTACAGCTCCAGTATTTCCCAGATGGTGCAGTTTACACTTATATGCAGATAGCAAAACACATGATGAATATAAATAAAAGGCTTTGGAGGGAAGTTAACAAGGTAGCACATTAGGGTCAACAGCTCAACATATACATTATGTGAGCATTTTCTAATTTACCACACCTATGGTTACAGCTATCACAGCGTAGTTGCTGTCGTCCCCATGAGAAATTACAACAAATGACAACAAAACTGTCGGTGTGTCCTCATGATACAAGCCTTCCATGATCGCGCACCACCCCCCGCGCCTCCTCAACGCAGTTGCTTGTAGCCAAGGAGGACACCGAGGATTAAAAAAACATGATGGACTCCTCAGAAGAGGAGAGAAGAAGTCTGACCTCATGGTTTTCTTCAGAATTTCCCATAACTTGTGTAAACAGCTCCATCCTTTCTTTCCGTCCAGCCCACCTGGGTGTGGGGTGTGACACCCAGGTGAAAAAGAAACTGTAGTTTCCTCCTGAATTCACCCAAATTGTTCATTCTCCCTCCTCTCAGAGTGTCGCTCTTTGGACTGTGAGCACTGTTTCAGCCGGGACTTCTGCACCAAGTGTAAGCCCGGCTCCCAGCTGTACAAAGGCAAATGTCTGACCCGCTGCCCAGGAGGAACCTTCGCCCACCAGACAGACTGCGTCGGTAAGTAATTACAGAATTAATATTTGAGGAACTTACCAAATGAATACAAGTAATTTGAGAGTTTTTTAGCCTTATCAGAGAGCAACAGAAGGATACATTTGAAGATATTCTATTTTTTTTTTCCATCATCAGTCAACATTAAATTGATCCTGTATAGTATTGTGTGTGTCTATCAATGCCTGATATCATTCCTCTGTGCCATAGAGCTCCACTATTAAAAACACATCACTGAGCCACACTGTTGCACTGGGCGACATGTTCCTTTATCACCTTGAACACACACTGTAGTTTATTTTGACTCAGTGCTACACACAGCGTCCTGCTGCCACAAATACACAGTAGAGCACCAGATGTGGATTAATCCACTGCTGAAAATAATCCCCAACAAACTCATTCTTTCCTCCTGTTTCTGTTTAAGTAATGGTTGCTTAAAATTACAGTGGCCAGCTGTTTTTGGAAATTACTGATCCTTTAAAAAATGCAACAATGTATTTGTGAGTTATTGTTGAGCTGTAAAAATGTATTTCTTCAGTAGGAACCCATGGGCTGGAGGCTTGGGTGATTTGTTGACAATAAGAAAAATACATACAACACCAGCTTTATCCATTAAATTATGTCTTAATCTGTGATCACTGGCACACTAGTGGCCAGGTTACGATCATTTGTTCAGCATCCTCATTTCAGACACCTGCATATGCCTTTCTAGAAGTTTTGAGAAAGCTGGACATTCTAGTAAATGCAACCAAAACTGGAATACTACAGCATGTAAAGGCCTTATCCAAGTTTCTGATCACTGACCATGTGTGTAGCCTAGATAATTGCTAAATGTATGTGTCAGTTAGTCAAATTGAAATGATGCTGATAGATGATGTAATAGTGCTGAAAAAATGTGATAGTCTGACACTGACATATTCAATTACAACTAATCACACGTAGAAGCTACAAAACAGACTCAAAACCAGAATTATAGAGTGAATGGAAATAATATACTTATTGTTGAATGCTGAAACCCAAATAACCTACTTGTAGTACATCGTTTAACACTGTGACCTTCAGTGACTTGTATCCTGTTATAAAGTGTGTGAACTAAAAGTGCATTGACCCCCAGCCAGCTATAAAATGCACATCAATGATCCTAACCTGAGAGATTTATTGAACAGAAGACACTTTCTCGCTAAGTGCTTTTCCTTTTATCCATGGTCTGCCTCTCTGGCAACTTTTCTGCAGTATTTCATGTCTGAGCATTTTATCAGTTTGTGGGTTTTCCAATCTTGCATGTAGCCAATTTTAGTCTAAAATCTGCAACTTTTAATATATTGCACCTGTTTTGGTGAACTACACGTAGCAGTGGTGACCATTAAACAAGGAAACAAAGAAATCATTTTAATAAAACACTTGCATAGATGAAATCATAGTTCTAAAAGATGTGACATGATCAAATTTAGTTTAACTTCTAATCATGCTGAATGCTGCTGACAGCTTAATGACACATCCAAGCTATAAGTTCTGCCTTTGGGACATTTTGTTTGAACTATTTCTCATTTTTCTTCAGAGGACTATTTCCTATCTTCGTCTGGTTCTGAGGACATGCATGTAATCCATTTCTTTCTCATACATTTTATTTTTCTTTTCTCATACGGAGCCAAGCTTTCAATTTAACACAATTCACCTTAAAAGACCCAAGAGAATTTTTAGAATTCATCTTCATATCGCATTGTCTCATCATCCATCCCTTCTAAGTAAGTGTGAGATATTGTTGAACTCACTCATCATTCGGTGCTGTTTCGGGACGCCAGATTCCCCCTCTGCCGTCCACCTGCACCATCTGCAGCTACTATTGTTCCGTGACCACATCTGGTTTTCAGGGGAATATTAAGGTTTCACATCTCACTTTTGGTATACACCGCAAGCAACTCCAAAAAAACAGTCACTGGAAATCTATTTATTTTATACCCCAAATCTGACAGCGATAATGATGATTACCAAGAAATGTTTGACCATCTTGGCCGAGTCTGTTGTTTTTTCCGTTGTGGACTGCGTGGAAAAACTGGTTTTGTGGGTGACATCACTCATCAGCAACCAGTCACTCTGAGTTTAATGTCCCGTGATTAATGCTTCAGCTGGCATTCATCTATTTTAAATGATAGCAATGTGGTTGCCAGGGGTCTGGAGAAAATATTAGTCTGAGTAAGTTGTTACTACTCAATGGGTTATGGTTGTAATTAATCTATCTTAATTATCTAAATCCTTGCATTTCTCTAATCTACGTATTGAATCACAATAAGACATAATTAATTTTTCAATTAAAAGGAAAGATCTTCTGGTACTCCTAGACCGAGAATCAAAAATTCATGGTAAAAGTCTTTAGCTAGTCAGGCATAAAAAGTCAGACCCCTTTCAAACTTTCGGGGTCTTCACCTGTCAGATACCTATGGAGGACATCACGGAGACGGGATCCGTGATCTATACAGTCTGTGGTCTTCACCTAAAAGTGCCTGAAGAACTTTTCTTTTCTGTTATTATTTTCTTCATCTTTAAAAGCACCTTACAGGGTAACTTCTGGGTTTTTCACCCTATTGCTAACATCCTATCCTATGTTGTTGTGTCTAAGTGACTGATGGGAACAATAAGTTTAGACACTGGTCCAATGTTAAGCAAGACCGCTGCAGTTGTTGTAATGTAAGTTAATGGGCAACTGTGCACCTTCAATTTACGTCCACTAAAAGTGTTGTTTTACCGCTGAGATGTTCAGATTATTATTCTAAGTGTCTGACGATGTTATGAAAAGGATGCCTACAGAGATAGACCTTTTTGAGTAAGATTCTTTTTGCAGCCCTGAACTTGTCAAACTCACCACCAGATACCATTTAAATAAACAAGTAATAAATAAATAAGCAATTTTATCATTGTAAAAGATACTTCATTCAAAGTTGACAGAAACTAAATGAAAAGCCATATTGGTACGTCTTTCCACTGGTCCAACAATCAGCTCTCTGGTTTGATTGAAAAAAAACCTTAATTCATCCTTTTACATGTGGAAATATGCTGTCTCTACGCGCTAAAAGTATTGTTTGCTAAACAAAAATGATCTTACACTTTAACAAAAAGGTCGACCTCTTTAGGGATTCTTTGTGTACTGTTTTCAGACATTTAACATAATAATCTGAGCCTGTCAGCTGCAAAAACAGAACTTTTAGTGCGCTATATGATTAAAATTCCTGGCTGCCGGTTACAGCGTTCTCAATACTGGACAGTTTTTAAAGGTTTTTGTTCACATTAGTCACTTACACACCACTTGAAAAATAGGGTTCAGGTTGGAAAATACAATGAAATTACCCTTTAAAGGTCCATGGATTCATCACATGTGAAACAGGTTGAGTACTTGGCTTCTGCAATCCTCTTGTTTTCCCCAATATTGGCTTCTTTTCAGATATGTGGTTTTGTGAAATGCCGTCTTTTGAGTCTGGCCTTAAAAAAGTCTTAATGCTCTCGCCTTCCAGAGGACTGTCTCCTGGCTCCGTTGGGGGAGTGGAGCGACTGGAGTGTCTGTCTCCGTGACGGCGTCCCCTGCGGCTTCAGGTGGGGCAAGCAGACCAGGACCAGGGGGGGCGGGCAGTCCGGGAGAGCGCTGGAAGAGAAAGCGGCATCATTTTGCCCGTCCCACAGCGAGACACAGAGGTGCAGGATGAAGAAAAGGTGTCCTACAGGTGAGAAGGGAAGGAAGGAGGCAGATTACAGATGCTGTATAACAGTTGCTGCAATAAAAGGTTTTTATTGTCATTATATATACATTTTAAATCTAGCATAAACAAACTGCAGCACAGACTGGCTTCTTCTTCTTTAGTACGTTGGCTGCCAACATCTGTGAATTCCCTGCATTGTTTGGTCATGTATTATTTGCTGTGCTGACACACGTGTGGAATTTATAATGCCAAGTAGGAGAGATTGGACCTTATAAAACAATTCCAACATGTGCTACTACAAATTAAGACTTGCAGGCTGACGTTAACAGCTTTCCTTTCAGCAGCAGTAGTCTAGTGGTGTAGAAGGGCGGGGCTTCCTTAGGTAACTGTAGGTGTTATGACATCATTGAAAGGCTCAGGGTTCTTTATTGGTGATGGAGGCCTAACGTATTTCACAGTAGGCCCCTAAACTGCAGCACCATTACTCTTTCTTTAAGGCTGGGGGGGCGATCGTGGTCATGGTTAAAATAAGTCTTGCATTGCCAGCTCTTTCTCCAGGTCTCACTGCAGTGTAAGGTCTGGCTACACCACAGATGCATTCTGGGATAGGAGAACACTTCTTGGGGTTGTTTGAATTTCTTTAAACCAATCGCAATGGTCTTGGGCATCAAGCTCCGGATGCAGAGACGGTGTCTCTGCTAAATAGTCTCGGGAAGGAACTTGTTCTGGGGGAACATTCACGCAAAAGAAAACGCCACAAACAATATTAAATGAAGTTAACTGTTAGACAATACAGTAACGTGAGCTATTTAAATCAGCTGATACATGGTTACACCTCAATAGCTCTGTCCAGTGTATCTTCGTGTGTCCTTCGTCCACAGCAACCCCACCAATCAGTCCCAAAACGTCGCATTAAGCGACTAAATGTCATAAACATATTCTTTGTAAATCTTGACAATCATTCCCTGAAAGAAGCAGGCAGGCCTGACTTGTTGCAGCAGTCTCCCGTGGGAAAAGTCAGACTTTTTGCTGACTCATCCACCCGACATCAGCCCTATGCAGACTGTCACTCACACAAACAACATCCCCTGACTCCTTACTTTGCTCTCATCGTAGGTAACACAGCTGCTAGAGGACGTTGTCACATGAACATATGAACGAATTGTGTCCTTTTTCTCGGGTAGACAGTCGCAAGTCATCGCGTGGATCTTGTTGTAGTGCTTAACGGACTCAGGGCAGTTCATCTGTTAAGGTCAGTGCTTCTGCTCGTAGGAAATGTTAGGTTCACTAGTTTTTGTAGTGATTTTGAGTTTGAATCATAACAACACAGTTTGGGAGATTTTGTTTATGGCAAATGAAATAGGACACAGACATGGTCCAGAAGCAGAGTTTCTGATGACAGAATGCGGTGGAACGAGTGGAAGGCTGTGGGGAGGATAACCCTTTCAAAAGGTTTATTGGTTTAAAAAAATAATGAAATCCTACATGGAGGGATGTTTGTGACAAAATGTCATGGAAAAAGTGACAACTAGAAGGGCACTTAGAGAGCACAGACCTCTGCAATGCCCGATCTCGCTCTGTTAACGAAAGTGAAAAATAACTTGTGTATCCACCCCATGAAATTTAATGGTTTCTTCCTTGGCCTATGCCACACCCTTCCACACAGTTTCACGATAATCGGGCCAGTAGTTTTCTTGTAACCCTGCTGACAAACTGAAAACAAACTCCTAGGCGTTACTAACAAGAAGCTTTGTGAGTTTCGGAGGACACCACTATTTTCTTATTCCTTTAAAATCAAACCAGGAAATGGACAGCTATTGCTGTTTAATTGCATTGTTGGAGTGAGGTTAAATGAAAACAGAAGAGAATTAGATTTTAGAAAAAAAAGGACTTCCTTTATGTTGGCTGCTCCGCTGCGAGATAACATCATAAAACATCACACTACCTGCAGCTTCATCAGAGGTTGATGCTTTGTTACGCTGCTTCCATCTAAGGATATCCAGCGTCTCAGATTTGGTGTAACTCAAAGACATAGGAGTCCAGGGCGTAATACTCTTCATGTGTTCTGTGTTTTGAGGGTCCGTGCCTGTGTGTTTTCCACTTCTTCCACAATGGAAGGCATGTCATTTGAGGTAATTATCATTATCATTGTCAGATTGTATGTCCAGTGGCATTAGCAGAGGGAGAAATCCGAACCAGCGGAGTCTGGCGTAGGGATCGGGCCCGTGGACCTACTGTAATAGCACACATCTGGGATAAAAGGATGCTGTGGCATCACCCCGACATTCCTCTGTTGTTCCAGATTAGACGGCTCTAGTCCTTTAATTCCTGTTCCCTTGTTGTCGTATTGTTTTCAGATGATGAGGAAGGACATGGGTCTCATCTCCCCATCCTTTTTCTCTCCTCTGTTTTTCTTTCTGTCTCTTCACTGATGGCAGCGAACTGTCATGGGCAAACAGAGGGCTTTGTTGTTGTTCTCCTGGCAATTTAGCATCTGACTGTTGCTTTGTCTGGGAATGTCTTGATAACACAAATAAATTATGGGTGGACAATTCATAGCATATTAACTGCAAAGATTTTGGCTTGCCACAGTTTAATGATGAACATGATAAACTGCAATATTGATGTTTAGTGTTAGATGTTGGGTGGCAGTAGTTCAGTCCGTAGGGAGTTGGGTGGGAAGTTCAAGTCCCCGTTCGGACCAAGGCATGGTGAGTCAGCTGAAGAGGTGCCAGTTCACCTCCTGGGCACTGCCTAGGTGCTCTTGAGCAAGGCATGCCCCCAACTGCTCGGGGCACCTCTTTGTTAGTGCATGTATAGGTACTAAGCATGTGTGTGTAATTCAGGCCTGTGTGTAATAACAACAGAGTGTAAATTGAAATTTCCCCTTGCGGGACTAATAAAGTATACATTATTATTATTATTATTATTACATTATGCATTATTAAAATGCTCATAGAAAACGTTCAAATCAAGCGCTTCCAACAAACCGCAAACACTAATTTAAAGCTATTTCAATATAATTGGCTGATGCAGACATTCACAACTCCTGTCAAATTACATAAATACAACAGCAATATATCTGACCTTCCTTGGTTTTAAATGCAATGAGGCTGGTGTTGATTTCCCGATCCTGATGGACTCATAGCCACATGAGACAGCTGTATATGACATACTGTCCAACGTCAACCACATAAAGCACAACTAACATTTGTAAAATAAACAATTGAGCGTACGTTTTGCGGAGCTGACGGAGAGGTCTGCACCTTCAAGAACAGTCCATGACCATTTCATTGCTCATACTAGAGGACTGCTGCTGACATACCAAGTATTATAGGATTATAGGAATGTTGCAGACAAGGTCACGTGTTCAGGATGGTAATTAAACAGTAAGATATTCACCCTCTCACAGCGGGGTTTAGAGGCTCCAAACCTTCCCAAGTGTGGATTCTGTAAGCTTTCAATCCACCAGGATTTAAAAGATTTAGGAGTCAGAAGAAGGCATTTTTACGACTCTCTGTGGTAAGTGTTCAGCTCATAAACAAAGTGACCAAACCACATGATAAGAGATTGGAGGTCAATATAACTGGGAAGGAAACACAAATCACAAGCTGTGTAATTATACATACTCGGTCCACATGTTGATAACTCAAACAGCCTTTTCTTCTTAGGTTCTTTCTGCATATATACGTTTTGTGACTAAACAAAAATGAGTGTGCACACCGACGCGAAAAACGCGACGACATGTCATTTTTTAAAAAACGCCTCGGGTGTTTTTGGACGCGCCGCGTCAAAAACTATCCGACCAATGAAATGTTTGTCACGTGTCTTGTGCTTCTAAAGTTACAGTCTCCCAGCACAAAACGGTCTTACCGAGCACACCAACGAAGAAGACATTTGTCATCACTGCCACTTTTAGGAAGAGGCAAAGCAGATGTCCAAAATAAATGTTGAGCTGCTGGTCTCGTTGGTTTCGAACATAAAGAGCTATACCTGATTTAGAAGAAATGTTCTAAATACTTGCTCTCTTCTTCTTCTCTGCTCTTCTTCTGAGTTGCAAGCGAGTATCAGAAGCGCAAAGTTGCGCAGCGCCACCCTATGTACGGGGGTATTTCTGTTTTACATTAAGCGCCATCTAGTGACAGATAATGAATTTGCATGTTCATTCGGCTCATCGTCAGCAAAAATCGCTTGGGTGTGTCCAAAAGCGCTGAAAAAATCGAATAACGCCCGGCGATATTAGTCCGGTGCTGAGGCCTTTGTTCTTTTTATATATTTGTAAAATGACTTTTACAGACATGTTTGCTGTTAGTGTGAAAGCTTATTGTTTGTATTTATGGTGGTTATAGTCTCCCAGAGTCGGACTGATTTACATGTTTCCTTTTAAAGAAAGAGAGCGGCAAGGCATCGCTTATTTAGGACATAATGCATTCCCCCTGCTTTAAAATTGAAAGAAGATGCAGAAATGTAAACTGGAGAAAAACTGTGGCATCCATGGTCAAAGTCCAGCAGCATCTTCATTATTAGTCCATTAGTGCTGAGGCATATTGTTTTTTAAATCATGTAGGAATGGATGGATATGTCATAATACATAACTGAAGTCTTGTGTGGCTTGTTGCTTGGTCATTACTTTTGTACTTTGAATGCTTAAAATGAGAGCAAAGCTTAATTTGTACAAGTGGATCCTCTTGGGAGGAGAATGCTGCAGCTGTACTTCAGTGTTTAATGTACTAAATGCAATAAAAAGCACATCAAGCACAGGCCTACAGTCACACAGAGCACTCAAAGTTCTGCATGCTACGGCTAACTAGCCATAAACATGACAGGGAACAGGGCTGTCTATTGGGATCAATAAGTCTTTGAATGTGTGCTAAGTCCATATTAACATTCTATAATATTAAAAGGAAATGAGTGCACTGACCTTTGAAAAGTAAAACAAAACAAACTCTATTTATGAAATGTAAATTCACATGGAGACTTGTTTTTTTTGTGAGGACAATTCAATTTGAAAAGCAACACATCAATCAGTCCACCAGCCACAATACTTTAGTGAGTAGCTGAGATGTTTAATGTCTGGAGTCCACTGGGCTAAAAAGGCCTTCTTCTGAAGCCTGACAGCTTCCATTATACCAACAGATGACCTAACGGCCACAAGTCTCAGCAACCTTTCTATTTTTTTGTCCTGTGGGTCTGCGAGTGTGTGAACATTATGCACTGAGGGCGCACTCACACTTGGCCCAGTTAAACCGTGTCTAGGAGCCCAGGTGTATTGTTTAGAGTTTTGGAAATTTTATTTTCATTGTAAAGTTAAATTGCTTAATTCCATTTCAAATATAGAGCATAATATGCATTAGAAATTATGTAATGCTGTGTAGGTAATGTAATGTGCTTTGATGTGTGTGTTTTGGCCAATTAAAACTCATTCTCCACTACTTTGTCCTGCTATTGGACAATGTGTAGTCGGATTCTGTAAGTTCAGTTAGTGTAAATTAGGCTTCATCGAAGCAGAAGGTGGAGTGAGAAGTTTTTGACTTCTGATTGAAGATCACTGATTGTGTATTTTACGAAAGTCAATTTCCAATTTTTGCCTAGGCTTGCATGGTGAAGTTGGACATGGTGGTCTTCATGAGTCAGAACCTTTTACATCCTGCAGTAAGTGGCGAGGAAGGTTTTTAACAAGTTGCCACTACACAGTGCCAAAGCACATTCAACCCCGAAGTCTGGTATGTTTGACTAGTGTGCCCGGACATGGTCCCCCATGGCATGGTACGCCTAACTGTGCCATGGTGGGCGGTGCAGGGTTCATTTGGACTTGGGCACCATACACATCTGCGTGAAGGCTTAACATGCCTGAGGAAGGAACCGAAGTGCGCTGCATAAGCAATAAACCCGTTGGGCATGCGAGAGGGCCAAATGCACATCAACAACTCCAAAAAAGCCACAAAGTAAAGGATGGACTCCATTATACTGTATGAGAGCGCTTCACTTCCTGTGTTCTTCAAACAATAAAATCGGATCGTAATGATGTGAGTGTGCTCTGGCGCTGAATGTTTTATTGCATTGTGAGGGCAGGTCATCGAGTGGAGGGGGGGATGGGGGACAATTGTGTTTGTGCACAGTTCGAGGCAACTGGGCCAAGTTTGAATACTCCCTGAGACAATAACACTACAGAAGTACACTAAATGACTATAGAGTAGTATAATCTGTCCAGTGGATTTAAATATGCCTACACATGTTTGATTTATAAACACCATATTTACCACATGCCAGTTTTACTATATTACATTGCATGGGATGTTCTTTCTGCAGTAAATCTCTGTCATCATGCATACATTTATGCATGATGTTGCAAGCGTTTCCCCCGCAGATAGAAACCCTTTTTACGATCTGTGATGTTAACAAGCGATACTTGGAGGGACACTGAGTACCCAGGGCCCTCATGTGAGGATGGCCCAAAAAGATGTTAGAATGAATAGCTGTGGACCCAAAATTCTGGGCCCTGAAGAAAGTATGTATGTAGTCTACAAACAAAAGATGAGAGTAGATATTTGCAGGTAGGATTATATAAAGGAGACAACATGGTGGGCTTAGCTCATTTCCTATTGTGCAAATAACATTACTATTTGTTTTACTATGTTTTGTCTTTTTAATACCCATTAGCTCACCTTTTGAGGAGACACACAGCTGAAGATGATCCGTTCATGCTACTGTCAGAACTGTCATTCACAAATAATGCTGTCTTCTTCATGTAATTATAACATTTAACGGAAGTGTGTCCATGCCCCGGACACTTTTTGGTCAGAATACAAAAATATGGTGTTTAACTACTACTTCTTAACTTTGTAACGGAATATAATTTAACCATTTTCTTCAGGTTAATTGAGTCGTGAAACGGAAGCTGATACCGATGAATCAGCTGTGTGCTGCCCTTGGCCATACTCAGACACCCACATCTCCCGCTGTCAAAACTCTCTGGGCGCTTCTGGTTGTTCGGGGAATTAACCACATTTACAAGTCGCGCAAATTAACATCAATACTGTCAACACATCCAGGACTGTACTTCTGTTCTTCACAATAAAATAGGATGCTTAAACAACTCCAAATGATGCAGTAAAAGCTCCTTAATTTCCACTTTAAATGAAACGTTATACCACCGCCTGAGTGTTGCCCAAGAGTTCTTACAGCGCTGCCTTATCAAAGTCACTTTTGTATACTTGTATAATGCATAATTACAAATGTAGATGGAACGGCATCCGCCCGGCTGTGTCCGGATATGGCCAATAGCTGCGAACGATGTCCAAACATGGTGTTAAGCATCAGTACACATTTCCAAAAAATGTAGTGAGATAGTTTTGTAGGTTACACACACATATAACCTTGTTAGAAACTCATTCTAAAGAAGCGTTTTCGAGGAATACTTGCTTTGATCCCAGTTATCCAAATGCCATATTGCAAATACAGCTTAAGGCTTCGGGAGCTATTAGGCAGTGTCAGTTTTAACACTCAATTTTTGTTGAGGGTTGAGGGTAAAAAAAATTCATTGTTTTAATAAAAGGGGACTGGATTACATTGCAAAGAACAAGCTTTTATAAAACCCTGCCTGACAGAAAAGGATTTACTTAACATTTGACTGTTTTGGACACTGCTACTTTAATATGCAAAACTCCGTGTCAGTGTCGAGCAACACATGGATCTGGGAAGCGCTTCTAGTGTACTCTAACACAACACAGACAGTGAGCTAAAGTACATTTTCTTGAGTATCATGTGCATTGAGTTAGTGCATAGCGGTGCAGACAGCCTTGGGGGAACTAAAACTCTGGACAAGGTACTCATTAGAGAACAAGCATATCGCTGCACACTAATTCTTTTCTCTCTCACTTTTATGCCTTGAATGTCCTTAATGTGCTTTAGAGGCAGGCCTGAGTGAAAGCCAGTAATGACATTATTTTTTTTCTTCCTTTCCCAGTTGTGGGTAGAGAGAGGAAAATCATGTTTTTTAGGTGGATTCCAGGCATCTTCATGATTTTTCGTGTTATTTATTTTTGATTTAATTTGCCTGGATTCAGTCCATTTCAATGTACTTTAATACACCTTTTATCAGACCATAAAGATTTTAGAGATTCAGTATGTTCCACAGGTAGTCCTGTATACACACACACACAAGTACTGAATGTACAGTATCAAAGATGTACGCCGGTCTGCTTCTAGGATTATTTAACCACTCACAGGGATCCCAGTCCCCAGCTGTTATCTGTTGAAACTACCCAGCGATCCCCGAGGAGACCACATTAGGACTTATTTGACTTGCTCGTTAAATCAAATGAGTTCCCATGTAATTCTTAATGTAATAACAGAGACCTGCTCCTACTGCACCTGCTGTGGTACTTTTACACAAGCCTTTGGGATCTATTGGTACACCGTATGAGAGAACGTCGGAGTCGGTAAACATCTGCGTACTGTAAAAAGGTACAACATTCCTGTCAGTGTGTGACCATATCTGTTTTATATACACAACACGGTATCTTTTAGTTAAGAAATATTCCCCGATAGTGCTACAGATGGGGAGACACGATTTAGCACAGTTTACCTCACACTCAAGTCAGTGCAGGACATATACAGTAGCCTACCCAGAGCTATGGGAGAAGATGGAGAGGCATAGCTTTCTCCCCACCCAATTAGGCTAAATCAGGATTAAAAACTCACAATTGCTTGATCCAGGGCCCGGCCTGGCCCAGCCTGGCCCAAGGATAGTGGCTAGAAATATCCAGACCCAGCCCACGGATCAGATCAGGTCAAGTTCAGGCTCGAGCAGAGAATCTAAAATGTATTTGCTTGTATATATTTAATGGTGCATATTTGATTCTGACCCCACAGTTGGTTGTACTGTTCTCAGTGTGCGCTGGCACCACAAGGCTCCATTATATCTTCATGTGGATTTATCACCCGTTATGCTGGTGTACAGCGTTCCCCCACCCGCCCACCGCAACATGTGGTTCTGAGTGTAACTCTGAGTCAGTACAAGCTCAAGAGGATAATACCAGCATTTTTGAAAAATCCTTTTGCTTTTCGTCTTTGTCTGGTCAATTTAGCCCTCTGAGGCATAGTCACATCCCAGTCAGATATGATCTTGGTTTAAAGATTCATTCATATCACGAAAATACATGTTTCTCACTTAGCCCTGATGATATTGAGCCATACAGAATACAAGTAAAATAGACTTCATACCTCATACCTAAATGACAAAACAGGTTGTTTGTCATCGCCTTCCAAAATTAAACTCATATGACTTTTTCTCATCTGCTACCAAAATTGTGAGATGATTTCTTGAATAATGGATATCAATGGCGATAAGCTAAAGCCCTGTTCGCAGGGGACTAGTATTACCTGGTCCTCTGTGATCTTAATCCCGCCTAAATTGTAAATTGTATTACCAGGTCTCCTGGTAATACCAGTCCTAAGAAAAAAGGGCTTAAGTCTGTACTTTACTTAAATTTAATTAACAATTTTAACATTGTGATATTAACACCTCTGTGGATATGTGTGTGTGTGTGTGTGTGTGTGTGTGTGTGTGTGTGTGTGTGTGTGTGTGTGTGTGTGTGTGTGTGTGTGTGTGTGTGTGTGTGTGTGTGTGTGTGTGTGTGTGTCGGAGCTCTGCTCTCTTTCAATATGCAGAGAGGACAGATAAGCTTGCGCTTATACGCTCTAAGGTTTGATTTGAAGATAATCGGTCCTCGGTAGTACTGATGTAAACCCTAGGACTAATATTATCAGACAACCTCTGTTTTTGACAAAATATGGTAAGTAATTTGTGGCAAAATGTTTACTTGACAATTTACAGACATGGCAGATTCGCACGGGATAAAGATCACAGACAACCTCCACAATTATTACAAAGTACTAGATGTCCCTGGGTGTGAAAATAGAGCCTAAGATGATCTTTTTTGTCAGCTTGTCTGGCTCTAGTCACTTGAGGAAAAAAACATGTTGTCTTATGTGTTTGACCATGTTCATCTGTTGACAACAATATCAAAGTCTAAATGAATTATTTGCTTTTACAGGGGCTTTTGAGTGTCCCATGGCCTCTTCTTCTAAACTTTAAGTGGCCCATTGCATCCTTGAAAGTTTCTCTGTTCTCATCTTCACTAACACAATGTTCCTCTCTCAGGAAATTCCATTCATTAGAAAAACAGCCAAACCTACCCACATATTTGAATGTACTATTCAGTTTTAAAGCTGACAAATTCAACGGCAGTATTTGAAACATGCTAAAGGTTTGCTGTTGGCGTATTTAGGTCAACAGTACACTGGCAACACATAAGAGAAGAGTTTGCTGTTTTCATTGTTTAACAGAAAAGTTGATCATCGGGACAAACCTCCAAAAACTGAGCGTATCCAGTGAAGAGCTTGGGATGTGGTCGCACGGTTAGTGTTATGGTTTCAGACAATTTGTGTGTGTGTGTGTGTGTGTGTGTGTGTGTGTGTGTGTGTGTGTGTGTGTGTGTGTGTGTGTGTGTGTGTGTGTGTCTGTGTCTGTGTCTGTGTCTGTGTCTGTGTCTGTGTCTGTGTCTGTGTCTGTGTCTGTGTCTGTATGTGTGTTCAAAGGTGAGCGCAGTTGCATGGAAAGATCTTCTGTTGGCACACTCGTGGTTAACAGGTTTGATTGGACTCGGTGTGTATTTGGATGCACACAGAGGTAGGAAGTGACCACATTTGTACCACATTTGTACTGCACTCCAGTACATTTTTAACTAAAATATAGCAAGTATACAGACTTTTTGGGGGGGAAAGCTGACTAGGACTTTATATTCAATATGTCAGCATAATCAAAAACTCAGCCAAAACAGTCTTGTTTCAATGCATTTTCTGTCAACATGATGATTTTTTAGAGCTTTTTGAACTTCTACAGAGGCTTGTTGTCATGCAACTGATATGAAAATAGACACCAACACCAATTTTTAACAATAACTTTATACTCCAACAGCAAAAGTACTAAACGCCAAGAGGCATAAGTGCGTTGTGATTCAATAGTGGAGCTAACCACTACACAGCACGAGAGGCTTTACAATCTAGCAGCAACAGCTTCCATTTTCAGCCCAGACTGTTTAACAGCCAACCACCTCAGACAACCTAAGAGATGTGAGGGAGACTTAAAAGGGTTAAGGGATCTGAGATGTACGGAGCGTCTCACCGCTGAGGAGCTTTAAAAACAAAGAATAAGACCCCAAAATCAGCTCTCTGCACAGGAGGCCAGTGGGGAGAGGCCGGCACAGGGGTGATGTGCTCTCTCTTCTTGTGCCAGCAGGAGGCCACGCAGCAGCATGTTGGACCAACTGGACCAGATGCAGACGATAAACACTGGCTATAACCTTACAGGAGCTACAGTAGTCAGGTTTTGCTGCGTGTCCTCCCCCATCTCTCTCCCCCTTTCCTGTCTATCCACTGTCACTAATAAAGGGAAAATCCCCCCAAAATAATCTTAAAATAGCAGGAAATTAGCCCGATCATAAGACTGAATTCCTGTCATGTCACAACTACAGATGCACCAACAGACAGCTAGCTAGACTATCTGTCCAATCTGAGGACTATGGTTACCTGGTCCTCAGATCTCTGCAGGGTAAATCCAGACAGCTAGCTAGACTATCTGTCCAATCTGAGGACTATGGTTACCTGGTCCTGAGGACATGGATCCTCAGCAGGGTAAATCCAGACAGCTAGCTAGACTATCTGTCCAATCTGAGGACTATGGTTACCTGGTCCTCAGATCTCTGCAGGGTAAATCCAGACAGCTAGCTGGACTATCTGTCCAATCTGAGGACTATGGTTACCTGGTCCTCAGATCTCTGCAGGGTAAATCCAGACAGCTAGCTAGACTATCTGTCCAATCTGAGGACTATGGTTACCTGGTCCTCAGATCTCTGCAGGGTAAATCCAGACAGCTAGCTAGACTATCTGTCCAATCTGAGGACTATGGTTACCTGGTCCTCAGATCTCTGCAGGGTAAATCCAGACAGCTAGCTGGACTATCTGTCCAATCTGAGGACTATGGTTACCTGGTCCTCAGATCTCTGCAGGGTAAATCCAGACAGCTAGCTAGACTATGTGTCCAATCTGAGGACTATGGTTACCTGGTCCTCAGATCTCTGCAGGGTAAATCCAGACAGCTAGCTAGACTATCTGTCCAATCTGAGTTTTCTGTTGATGACTAAAACTAAAACAAGTTCCTTGACTTGAGCAAAGACTACTTGGTCACAACTCTGCTGTACACCCATATATAGGAAGGTATGCAATAAGTATGAACTCCCTAAACTGTATCTATGAATGTGCTAAGAGGAGAATATGTACGGTTATGCTCAGGTTTGCTAACTCCTGCAGTTCAGCGCTGACTGCAAATGTACGGACACAGAGAGAACACTTGAGAGTCACTTCAGGACAGCCTGTCTTAATTCCCAATCATCAGAGCAGCATCCAAAAACACAGCCATTGTGACAGCATCACTAATGAAGGACAGATTACAGGAAGGGATGGCAAAGGAGGAAAGGAGGGATGGAGTGTATTGAGAAAGATTTGGAAAAGGAGAGGAGGAGCTGATTGGTTTAAGGAAGATGAGGAGAGGAGACAGGAGGGATTTAAAATCCCAATCTGAAGATGGGCTCTCATTACTAATGGAGGGCAGATGGAGGGCGGGGTGTTACGGCGTGGCAGCGCAGCCTTCCTATAACTGAGGGGCAAAAAACAGACACGCTGATGTAAACACACACAAGTTAACTCTCTTCTCATCACTTTGGCCTCTGAGGCAAGTTATAAAAAACAAAATATCATTTAAAGCGACGTGTGAGAAGCAATCTGCGGCCAACCTCCAGCGTGGAATTAAGTTTTTGCTCCTACATTCCCAGAGGCTACCATGTCATGTGAGCAGCTGGCTCTGAATTTACATGTCAGTTTCAGACTTTTGTGTAGGTTTGTGGGTGGAAACTGGGAACTCCAGACAAGTGATGTGCCTCTGAGCAGAGCAGTTACAACACCACGGCTCTACTGCAGAGCTGACCAAAGACAACCAGTAGTTCAGAGTGATGGATGTCAGCTAAAGTGCACGACACAGTGAAAGCACCATCTGTATTGTCTTTATGTAATTGTTTGTGTACAGCGTCTGCCAACATGTTTTGGATAGAATGAGAGTGGAAGAAAGCCAAAAGAGGGAAGGAAACCATAATTCTTTCTGAATCCTTTGTGTCCCAACATTTCTTTTGAAATACCAGTTAGTCTTTTTTTCAACCCTGCAAGAAACCTGTTATACACGCAGCAAAATACAGCCAAAGAGAAAGAGAAGTCTTAGAGAAAAGCCAAAGGCTACGTTTATGTGATGAAGAGCTCGGGCGACTGATGTCTCTCAGAGACAGAAGCAGAATGATGTTCTGATGGAGCAGGTCAGTAGGGGGACGCTGGTCAAAAAGTGATGGACTTTGACTTGGATAAGCACCGTTTGTTGGTGTTATTTACCTATTGGGTCTAGGAGCGGAAACCCGGGAGAAACAGTTCAAGGATAAATCACATATTATATTGTTAAACTAACAAACAACTTAAAGCAATCTTCCAAAAATCTGACAAATATATATAATAAATAAATGTAAATATATATATATATATATATATATATATATTTATATGTAATCCTTTTGCATGTGTGTGTGCTGCTGCGCTTCCCTGTGTGTGTGTGTGTGTGTGTGTGTGTAGTCTCCCTGTGGTTAGGTTGTTATGCAAAGCAGGGCAGTTTTTTTCTTTTTCTTTTTTTTTTAAAGAATTTTATTGAAGTTTATACAAAATACATGTTATACGTTTTACAAAATACATTTCATACATTAGAGAGCAAAAATTAAGATCGCCAATCAACAAGTTACAATACATGACAAATTACATTATAAAGTGCAACGAGTAGTTAAAGTGCATTTGTTAAAGTGCATGTGATAAAGTGCAAAGAACAGACTAAAGTGCTATAGAGTACAAAGCGTTACAGATTGATAATGTCCCAAGCAGTTTTTTTCCACGTTCAGCGCTTGATTCAGTTAAGATGGCTGAGGGATGGTTCACTCTCATGACATACCAGCTACATCCCATCTGGTTCACTGTCTGTGTGTGTGTGTGTGTGTGCGCGTTGTGCATAAGCCTAGGCCCATTTTACTAATTCTCTGTTAAAATAATGAAATGCTGCATTACTGACTTTAGAGGTTTTTGTTGGTCAATGGGACGATCACTTCCCCCTGCCTCAAGATATATAATACTCCCAGAATGCACCTGAACACACCTCCCTGTAAGACCAGCGTGCCCAGAATGCACCTGAACACACCTCCCTGTAAGACCAGCACGTCCATGGACACACAGATGGTGCAGGTTCATTTATTTTTTCAACAACGTGGGCACTGGATGGTCTTAAAATGGCAAAGATATTTCCGTCGAGCTTTGCACCACTAAGTGCCGATGTTCCTGCTCCGGTGCCCCCGGAAATTCCCTAATTTTGGCTTGATTTCATTTACCTTTCACTTTCTTTGTGTTATAATTCTAACATCTGGTTGATTTCTGAGGACTATGGTTACCTGGTCCTCAGATATCTGCAGGGTAAATCCAGACAGCTAGCTAGACTATCTGTCCAATCTGAGGACTATGTTTACCTGGTCCTCAGATCTCTGCAGGGTAAATCCAGACAGCTAGCTAGACTATCTGTCCAATCTGAGGACTATGGTTACCTGGTCCTCAGATCTCCGCAGGGTAAATCCAGACAGCTAGCTAGACTATCTGTCCAATCTGAGGACTATGGTTACCTGGTCCTCAGATCTCTGCAGGGTAAATCCAGACAGCTAGCTAGACTATCTGTCCAACCTGAGGACTATGGTTACCTGGTCCTGGTTACCTGGAAGACGTTGGATTGCTGGCCCACTGGCTCTCACATTCATTAGGGAGACATTCAGATTCTACATTTGAATTTTATTAATGTATTTCTTTGGTCTGCGTCTGAATAACCAGTTGCGCTGAACAGCGGCTCTCACAAAGAGGCCGGCAACGGCAGAGAGAGAAAAACTGTGTGTAGAGGCAGCATATTTCTTCTCTTAACAGTCTGTAAGTTTATTTTGTTCATTTATTAGATTAAAAATGCTAAGAGTGGTGATGGAACATAGTGAACTCACCGGTCAAACATATCTCCCTGAATCTATGGGGACGGGGGGGTCAATAGAAGCTTTGAATGTAAAAAAAACATGGCACTGACAGACAATGGTGTTGGGCCAATATGGACCCCAGATCAGAAAACGTTGAGGACCTAATGGCTGCCTGGTACCTGTTACTCACTCTGCTGTCTGCTGATAGTTGATAAAGGAGATAAAGTTTAAAGAAGTGAGTTTGTACATTTCTAAATACTCTCTTGCAACTTGATGAGTCATAAACTCCATTGATAGCACTGCTGTCCCCTTTTTGGTTTGAAAACTGCAGGGTTGTGTTGTAGTCTGGACGGACACAAACGGAGACCTTTGGAAACAACGATGCTGACGCCACTTAATTGGGTCTTATCAGTCATGATGTGTCCTTCCCTGATTCATCATCTATTCGCCATCTATTACATGCAAAAAAAAGATTGAAAAAGGGGGTTGGATGGGTCAAACAACACAGGACTATCACCCTGGAGACTGCAGATCGTGTCCTTGCACCAGGGGATCGCGTCCGTCATTTGGCTGTCTGTCCCGTTGTTATCCCCGATGTGTGGCGTTTGATTTCCCCCGTTGTTGCGTCCCCCAGAGCCGCCCAGTGTCATGGCAGTTCATGAAATGGTCACGTTCAAAAATTGTGACCTGTACACATAATAATAGGCAAGGCAAGGCAAGGCAGCTTTATTTGTATAGCACATTTCAGCAACAAGGCAATTCAAAGTGCTTTACATAAAATCAGTTAAACAGATAAAACACATGTACAGACAGTTAAAAATCATAAGCATTAAAAATCGATAAAACACATGAATAGATAGTTAAAACATTAGGACACATAAAACACAAGAATAAAAGTTACAGTGCAGCATAAGAAATTTAAAGAAATGAGCAGTCATTTAAGAAAGGCAGCATCAAAAAGAAAGGTCTTCAGCCTTGATTTAAAAGAACTGAGAGTAGCAGCGGATCTGCAGGTTTCTGGGAGTTTATTCCAGATATGAGGAGCATAGAAACTGAAAGCTGCTTCACCCTGTTTAGTTCTGACTCTGGGGACAGAAAGTAGACCTGTCCCAGGTGACCTGAGCGGTCTGGGTGGTTCATAGTGGAGTAGCAGATCAGAAATGTATTTTGGACCTAAACCGTTGAGTGATTTATAAACTAGCAAAAGTACTTTGAAATCAATTCTTTGAGACACAGGAAGCCAATGTAAAGACTCCAGAACTGGAGTGATGTGATCCAGTCTCCTGGTCTTAGTGAGGACTCGGGCAGCAGCGTTCTGAATCAGCTGCAGCTGTCTGATTGATTTTTTAGTGAGACCTGTAAAGACACCATTACAGTAGTCAAGTCTACTGAAGATGAAGGCATGGACCAGTTTTTCCAAGTCCTGTTGACACATAAGTCCTTTAACCCTTGATATATTCTTAAGGTGATAGTAGGCTGACTTTGTAATTGTCTTAATGTGGCTGTTAAAATTCAGGTCTGAGTCCATGACTACACCAAGATTTCTGGCTTTGTCTGTTGTTTTTAATATTGTTGTTTGAAGCTGAGCGCAGACTTTCAATCGTTCCTCTTTTGCTCCAAAAAACAACCACCTCAGTTTTTCCTTCATTTAATTTCAGAAAGTTCTGGCACATCCAGCCGTTAATTTGTTTGATGCACTTAGTCAGTTTTTGTAATGGACTATAGTCCCCTGGTGATAAGGTTATGTAAATTTGTGTGTCGTCCGCATAACTATGGTAATTTATTTTGTTGTTCTCTATAATCTGGGCCAGTGGGAGCATGTAGATGTTAAACAGAAGAGGCCCCAGAATAGAGCCTTGGGGAACTCCGCTCGTCATATTTGTATGCTCAGATGTATAATTACCTATTGACACAAAGTAATCCCTATTCTGTAAGTAGGATTCAAACCAGTTTAGTACTGAGCCAGAAAGGCCAACCCAGTTTTCCAATCGGTCTAGTAATATGTCGTGGTCGACCGTGTCAAATGCAGCACTGAGATCAAGTAATACTAAGATTGAAATTTTGCCACTATCTGTGTTAAGGTGGATGTCATTAAAGACTTTGACAAGAGCCGTCTCAGTGCTGTGGTGTGGTCGGAAACCTGACTGAAAGGTATCAAAACTGTTGTTTAGTGACAGGAAATGGCTGAGTTGTAAAAAAAACGCTTTTTCAATGATTTTACTTAAATACGGAAGGTTTGATATCGGCCTATAGTTGCTCATTAGTGATGTGTCTAGATCTTCTAGTTCTTTTTTAAGAGTGGCTTGATTACTGCAGTTTTCAGGGCCTGTGAAAAGATACCTGAAAGAAGAGACAAGTTCACCATCTGTAGAAGATCAGAAGCCAAACATGTTGTTATATTGTTGTTAATAAATCACAATAACGTGACCATTTCACAAACTGGCGTGAGACTGTTCCACCTTTTTGTCGGTGCACACGCATGCCCAGTATACATGAAAGGTCATGTGATTTAGGCGTGTTAGTAAGGATAGAGATTCATTCTGCTACTGGAGCTAAAACTCTTGAGTGGACAGAGTAATAATTAATAGTGTAGATGTAGTCTCAGTTGAAAAAGCAAAACGTACTGTAAATACATAGGGCAGATGAACCAAAAGGTCATTTCTGGACTCTAATTTGAAGAGTTAGAGGTGAAGTTTAAGGTTGGCTTCTTTTATTCTCTCTCTCTCTTTACTGCCTGCATTTGTTTTACTCTCTGATGTCCAACCAACCTCTAAATCAGTCTCAGTGCTGTATATTACAGAACATCACTCCACGTTTAAACCACAGCCAAAAACACTGAAGCTCTCTTCTCCATCACTGAACATCAAAACCACATTTCTATGTGGGCTAAATCCGCTTTAATAACACAAGACAGCTATATGAGACATCCAGATAAGTTTTAACCTGATATGCCATGACATAATTGTGAAATATGAAGATATTTATTCATTGAGGTCAAACCCACTAAAGTAAAATCCTCTGGCTTTTAAAAATGACATAAAATCTGATCTATTAGTGTGTTCACAACAGAGAACACATCAGATATGTGTTGAGATTTGACTCTTTCTGTACACTTGTGGCCAAAATTCCACTTTGAAAGCCGCGATACATCACAGAGAATATTTCACGGTCACATCTGGACTCTGCACAGACCATCAACTGGCAGAATTCTGCGCATCACTTTACATAATACTTTACAGTAATTATCCTGGATCAACATCTGAGGCTACCAAACACCGGAACAGCATTTACACTGAGTCAGCCACTGTTAGCTTCTCTGCAGGTTTGCACATTTTTCCAAAATCTTTTGATAATGTATGAACACGCAGAGAAACTGACACCAGCGTTCCTTCTCGTTTTGTTTTGTTTTTTCATGTGCAGTGCAGGAGGACATGTAATCTCGCGAAGTAAAAGGTAAGGTGTAGACCAGCTCTGCTGCTGCACAGTGGAAGTCTGAAAGCACACACACGTTTGTGTTCGACCTAATTCAAGACAGTTTTATGGGATATAAAGGGGAACTCGGATCTAGTACAGCACAGTGTGAGATACCCAGCTCATTGAATGGATGGCTTTTCATTCTGGTGTGCAGGCTTTTCATAACATAAAAGGTTTATTCTCCCTCCAAAATAAGATGCACTTAGGGGGCGTTCACAGACGTCGGGCAGAATTTCCGGCAGCAACTATCCCAGAAGTGAAACGTCGTGGATAGAGACTACTTGTTAGTCCCATGTACAACGTCTCAAAAACGCAACAAAACAAAAAGAGCTGCAGTAGCAGAAATCAGTTGGGAAAAAACTACACGAGACACCAGAGAGAGGATACAAGAGGACGGGGGAGCCCGTCCACATCAGCGCACAGACGTGATGACGACAGAACAAAGTTATGACGTGTAGATTCTTTAGTGTGCTTGCATAACTGGAGTGGAAAACAAAAACCAACTGGATCAAATGCATACAATGAAAAAACTAAAGATGTGCATGAACGTGCACATGCAGTTTAAATTCCATTAAAGGGGGGGGGTCACATTTGAGCATTTAAAAATGTACTTGAAAGTAACGCATTTGTCACTTTCTGAAGTAACTAGTTACTTTTATAATTTGTAACCGAGGATCTGATTTAGTTACTTTTTGGAAGAAGTAACTAGTTACTGTAACTACTAAGTCCCTTAGGCAAGGCAGCTTCATTTCTACAACACACAAGGCGATTCAAAGTGCTTCACAAAAAACATCAAAGAGCGGTTCAAAACTGTTAAAAATATAAAATCAGCTAAAATACAGTAAGACGTATTTCATGTCTTCAGCTGTCCTGTGGAAATAATACAGTATAAAAAATAAAAATAATCTTCAAAAAAAAATATATATACAGTACATCCCAATATTTTTCACCAAATACATCAAAGCTGATATTGCGGCAATATTGTAGGGTTGACTATTGTTTTAACACAAGAGATTTTTGATAAATTATCAAATAATATAATGTAGATATAATGACTAATGGGGAAAAGGCAAATAATAAAACCGATACAACAGTCTGGTAAGATCAGAAAATGCATGACTTTACCGTACTGTAGCCTGTAAAACCAGGAAAATACAACACTTATGTTATATTGCAATATCCAAAATCTAAGAAATCTTTATCTAGCCTCATATTGATGTAGCTATGATATTGATATGACTGAACTGTCACTTTGTATTTAATATATTATATATATTAAATACAAAGTGACAGTTCAGTGTAAAACTGAATTTAAAGAAAGCATCAAAACAGAAAAGTCTTCAGCCGTGATTTAAAAGAAGAGTTGTAGTTTTCTGGGAGTGTTTTCCAGATATGTGAGGACTAAAAACACAATCACTTGTCTGAGTGTACAGCGTGTGGCCATTGCGTGCAATATGTCGGCAGTACTTCATAATTATTAATAACACACTGCTGGGTCAACATGTCTCACTGTGTCAGGCTTAACCATTTGGGAATGATGGTAAAAGAGGGCGACAGCAGCATCGCTGGGCTTATTCAGCAGGAGCACTCATCGTCAGGCTGTTTAGAAATGATAAAGCCAAGTATGCAGCGTAACCAGGTACAGATGTGTGACGGGCAGACTGAAACAAAAACAGTTGTGCTTTTCACTGTTTTAACCAGTGGTGGAATGGGACTAAGTACATATACTCAATTACTGAACTTAAGTACACATTTGAGGTACTTGTACTTTACTTGAGTCTTTTCTTTTCACACCACTTGTACTCTGCTACATTTCAGAGAGAAATATTCTACTTTTTACTCCACTACAGCTTTAGTTACTTTACAGATAAAGATTTTAGCACACAATACACATGTTGTTTTAGCTGATTAATCACTTAGTTAATTAACATAACTGTTTGGATCATTTCCAGTTTCTATGATGGGAGGATTTTTCTGCATTGAGTACTTTTACTTTTACTACATTTTTGATGATACATACATTATATACAAACATTTTCAATGCAGGACTTTTACTTGAAAGAAAGTATTTTTAAGTGTGGTATTGGTACTTTTACTTAAGTAAAAGTTATTCAATTCAATTCAATTTTTTTTATAGTATCAATTCATAACAAGAGTTATCTCAAGACACTTTACAGAGAGAGCAGGTCTAGACCAGGGGTCGGCAACCTTTACCACTCAAAGAGCCATTTGGACCCGTTTCACACAGTAAAGAAAACACTGGGAGCCACAAACCCTTTAAACTTTTAAATGAAATAACTCTGCATGTAACGTTTTTTTCATTTTTTTTGCCTTTGTGCTCTGTATAAACAAACTATACTGTGTTACAGTTAAGAAATCAATGAACGAGTGCAGAGAAAATGAAATAACATTTCTGCATTTTTAACTCAGAAGAAAAGGCGTTGGGTTGACGGTTTAGTAAAAAAGGGCTAGACCTGTCAACTGGGCTCGAATGCCAAAACCTCCACAGCTCCTCAGGGTGAAGGACCCACAGGGCTGTGGGTCCTTCACCCTGAGGAGCTGTGTTCAGGTGTTCAGGTGTTCTGGTGCGCTGTCGTGTCTACCCAGAAGTGTAGCTTTCCCAGCCACTCTGGCTGTTCCCGCTCAGGAAATGTGAGCCCTTTGCTTCCCAGGAAGGTTTTCACTTCTTCTACGAACTAAAATAAAAAACATTGTAATTCAATATACATTAATCATTTTTTAAAAGTTGAGCCGCATCAAAGGGATGAAAGAGCTGCATGCGGCTCCGGAGCCGCGGGTTGCCGACCCAACAGTTCTAGTAGTTCCCTCCAGAGCAAGCAACAGTGCGACAGTGGCGAGGAAAAACTTCCTTTTAGGCAGAAACCTGGGACAGACCCAGACCCAGACCCAGGCTCTTGGTAGGCGGTGTCTGACGACCGGTTAGGATTACAATGAAGAGTGGCAATAACAGTCACAAAAAATAGTAGTTTGTAGTAGTTCATGGCATAGCAGGGCACTGTGCGGCGTTACAAGGCACAGCAGGACGTAGCTGGGCATAGCAGGGCGTAGCAGGGCACAGCAGGGCGTAGCAGGATGTAGCAGGGCACCGCAGGACATGTAGCGGGACCATGGCGACAGCTGCAATCATGATTTTGGAGCATCCCTGATCCAAGGAAACATGCTGGGGGAAAAAGAACATAAGGACTCCGGGGAATGACTCCCCAGAGCTAGGTTAGTAACTAGGTTAGTAACAAGCATTTCTGGGACATGGATGCACACAAATAGGAAGATAGAAAGATAGGAGAGAGCTCAGTGTGTTGAAGGAAGTCCCCCAGCTGTCTAAAACTATTACAGCATAACTAAGAGAGACAGGGTAAAGAGAGGAGCCTGGCCAGGCTAGAACTCTCCCCAACCGGATCGGGCTGTATGCCCATCATCCCTTTAGTTTTATTATATTCTTGATTATATGATAGATAGATCTGACAACTATGATGAGAAGCAGGTGGGCCGGGTTAGGCGGACACTGCAACTCCTCACTCCCTAACAATATTCAATTCAATTCAATTTTAGAGGTGCTCATTATTATTATTATTGGAAATGGTGTGCATGTGCTTCTTAAAAATATGAACCCAATTGGCCACATTAAGGCTTCCAAAACTTTGAAAGGCTTAATGTGCTCTACAAACAAGCCTCAAGGACCATTAAGGTCCATCTAGAAAATCTTTCCGCCATTTTGAATCTTTTGAAAACCACATCAATTTTCATAAAACGGAACATATTTGACTTACATAGATTTCTCACATAAAAAGTCTCAGGAGTGAATTTAGTGATGAGAGAGCAGACCAACAATGCACACCATTTCTGAGATCTGCGTGACCTATTCAGAAGCCTAGCTGATCTCAGCTCAGTGGTGGAGCCTATGGACATTCTGGGGCGTGACCAAGCCTCATAGTTAGAGCTCGTTGACGTCCACTATGAGGCTCGTTGAGATTTCCCCCCCTCATTTTCAGAGGCAGTTTTAAACTGGGAGATTATCAGGGGCCAGAGGTGTCGATGGGACTCTGAGGTTGTATTTATGTCCTGTTCACCCACCAAACTGTCGTTATTCAACTGTGACAAGGTCAAACCCCTTTAATGTTTCCTTTTCATCCGTCAGAAAGAAGAACTAATAAAAAAGGAGGATTTGGAAGGAAGAAGGAGAGAAAACAGCTGCTCGCCAACGACGACGTCGGCCACTCGCAAAACAGAACCGCAGGCGGCGCCAGCGAGCACGAGGGTCCCTGGAGCGACGAGACGGACGCACAGCTCAACGCCACACCTGACACCTGCTGGAATATGACGTCAGCGGGAGCTCTGTAACCTGAGAGCACGTCAGTGTTTCTGTACAACCTTTATTAAAACGCACTGCCATTCCCCACAAGCTTGTTTACTGGAAAAATGAACAAATAACTCGATAATACGACAAAGAAACAGAGAGAGAGAGAAGTGCTAACGTTAGATAAAACAAAGTGGTGGAGCAAGCTAAAGAAAGAACAGAGAGAGAGAGAGAGAGAGAGAGAGAGAAGTGCTAACGTTAGATAAAACAAAGTGGTGGAGCAAGCTAAAGAAAGAACAGAGAGAGAGAGAGAGAGAGAGAGAGAGAGAGAGAGAGGGAGAGAGAGGCTAACGTTAGATAAAACAGTAAGTTCCCTCTACACAGAGCACCCGGTCACATGATGTAACTCGCTGAGCTCCGACAGGTCTTGCTTCTCCTCTTCTCATTGGTCGGCTGTCAAAACAATAGGATTCCAACGTAAAACAAGCGCCGGCAGCTTAAAACCAGGATGTGTATGTAGGGGGTGTATGTAGGGATGTGTATCACGTCACCCAAGTGGGGGCCCCCTGATAGAGACACTGCTCCATGGCTTCTATACTGGCCCCCAAACTCCAGAGAAACCTTGACCTCAAACTAAGTGTTCATGTTAATCCACCGTAATGCTTGTGAATGTGCCGGCTGACCAGTACTTATCTGTCTGTGAATCTGGGGGGTGGAGCTTTGAAGGGGGGTGGGGGCTGTAATCGTTTAGCAGTTGAGTTCAAATATGAACAATCGTACTGCACCTTAAAACTCTTCAATACGTCCTCAATCCGCCTCTGAGACAAGTGTGTTTGCTTCAGTACGTTTGGAGAGTTTCCCCTGCAGATGATTATTAGGTGCAGTATTTATCTAATTCAAAAATAATGATTCAATTAAAAGAGGGAGAATGAATTGTGTGTGCCTGACCAGTGTTTGACACGCAGTGAGACAACCCCCCCGACCCTGATTGGTGTGTCTGAACAGGGAGCCGTCACACTCCAGGCTGTATGTGGCGCCAGAGGAGCCAACCTGCTTCATGTAGTTCTACTGGAACATAGGCTCAGTTTCAGCAGATATGACAGGAAGTTAGTTTTATAGTTTTAGAAGGCTTAACTACTGCACCTTTAAGATGACCGGCTTCTGATGTGCAGTTAGGAACCGTTTGGGAGTGTGTCCCTTTTGTTCTGAGACCTGCTGGGTCCTGGGAGGAGTTTCCAAATCAGAGAGGGGTGAAGAAGATGAGGCCAAACCACAACCTCACCACTTAGTAACGCTAAATACAGACAAGCTGGTCAGTAAACTTCTGATCCGTCTCAATAAAAGTGTCACTTTTTTCTGGATGCCTTTGTTTTTGAGGTAAGAATGCTGGAAATGCAGACAATATTGTTGCACAGTTAAAAGTGTTTAGCAGGAAGTTCATCTTCACACTTCACACAGTATTTAGTTGACATGTTTTTGACAATATAGACGGAGAAAATATATGCATTAAATGTTGTATTCATTAACTCGCCAGCCTTATATTCAGCCTGCCTTATCCGATGTTGCACAACTACAGCTACATGAAACAGTAGCATGACTGAAGACGTGGAGATTCCTTCTTTTTCTCAAGTCTGTTCATTGGCTAGCTTCTGTCTGTTGTACAGTATATTTATCAATATGACTAAATGGGATTTTATTCCATAGCCTGAATGTATGTTCCAATAAATGTATGTTTTGATGCTGCAGACATCCACCTTCTGTAAATGTGACTGCCCTGCAGGTGGATAGGGAAAGCATTTTAACAGACAGATATCACCATGAAACTTCCATTAGGACAATGATTCTTCATATTACAAGTTTTTTCTGATATTGTATGTTTAAATATGCAAGTTATGCATTATCTTATTAAATATGCACTCATTTCCAGAAGAGAAATGTGAACATGGGATTAAGGTTGTTTCATTTTGTTGACTTATTAGTGTCAATGGTTTAAACAGTCCATAAATCAGAAAATACTGTCAACAGCAAATCAATCGTCACCTCGTTTGTAGGAAAGAAACGTATGAATCTGGCTGTGAATGACATATGAACAAAGCCCTCTAAAGAACCTTCAGAATACAGATGTACAGTGGGTACGGAAAGTATTCAGACCCCTTTAAATTTTTCACTCTTTGTTTCATTGCAGCCTTTTTCCAAAAATCAAAAAAGTTCATTTTATTTCTCAGTAATGTACACTCAGCAACCCATCTTGACAGAAAAAACAGAAATTTAGAAATTTTTTGCATATTTATTAAAAAAAACAAAACTGAAATATCACATGGTCATAAGTATTCAGACCCTTTGTTCAGTATTTAGTAGAAGCACCCTTTTGATCTAATACAGCCATGAGTCGTTTTGGGAAAGATGCAACAAGTTTCTCACATCTGGATTTGGGTATCCTCTGCCATTCCTCCTTGCAGATCCTCTCCAGTTCTGTCAGGTTGATGGTAAACGTTGGTGGACAGTCATTTTCAGGTCTCTCCAGAGATGCTCAATTGGGTTTAAGTCAGGGCTCTGGCTGGGCCATTCAAGAACAGCCACAGAGTTGTTGTGAAGCCACTCCTTCGTTATTTTAGCGGTGTGCTTAGGGTCATTGTCTTGTTGGAAGGTAAACCTTCGGCCCAGTCTGAGGTCCAGAGCACTCTGGAAAAGGTTTTCGCCCAGGATATCCCTGTACTTGGCCGCATTCATCTTTCCCTCGATTGCAACCAGTCGCCCTGTCCCTGCAGCTGAAAAACACCCCCACAGCATGATGCTGCCACCACCATGCTTCACTGTTGAGACTGTATTGGACAGGTGATGAGCAGTGCCTGGTTTTCTCCACACATTTTTAGAATTAAGGCCAAAAAGTTCTATCTTGGTCTCATCAGACCAGAGGATTTTATTTATCACCATCTTGGAGTCCTTCAGGTGTTTTTTAGCAAAATGGCTTTCATGTGTCTTGCACTGAGGAGAGGCTTCCTTCGGGCCACTCTGCCATAAAGCCCCGACTGGTGGATTGCTGCAGTGATGGTTGACTTACTACAACTTTCTCCCATCTCCGACTGCATCTCTGGAGCTTAGCCACAGTGACCATTGGGTTCTTCTTTGCCCTCTCTCACCAAGGCTCTTCTCCCCGATAGCTCAGTTTGGCCGGACGGCCAGCTCTAGGAAGGGTTCTGGTCGTCCCAAACGTCTTCCATTTGAGGATTATGGAGGCCACTGTGCTCTTAGGAACCTTAAGTGCAGCAGAAATTTTTTTGTAACCTTGACCAGATCTGTGCCTTACAATTCTGTCTCCTGAGCTCTTCAGGCAGTTCCTTTGACCTCATGATTGTCATTTGCTCTGACATGCACTGTGAGCTGTAAGGTCTTATATAGACAGGTGTGTGGCTTTCCTAATCAAGTCCAATCAGTATAATCAAACACAGCTGGACTCCAATGAAGGTGTAGAACCATCTCAAGGATGATCAGAAGAAATAGACAGCACCTGAGTTACATATGAGGGTCACGGCAAAGGGTCTGAATACATATGACCATGTGATATTTCAGTTTTTGTTTTTAATAAATATGCAAAAAATTTCTAAATTTCTGTTTTTTTTCTGTCAAGATGGGTTGCTGAGTGTACATTACTGAGAAATAAAATGAACTTTTTTGATTTTTGGAAAAAGGCTGCAATGAAACAAAGAGTGAAAAATTTAAAGGGGTCTGAATACTTTCCGTATCCACTGTATATATATGAATATAGAATGTATGGAAGTGCTACTGAAGTGGAGCAACAACTCATTTTGAGAAAAAGGCCTTTACACATTTGTATGTTTAGAAAAATTCTACAAATCGTTATTGAAAGCCACTATTTACAATCCAATCCTTAGCATTCTGTACCTTGTATGCATGTGTATATGTACACACTACGGGTCAAAGGTTTGGGGTCACATAGAAATGTCCACTTCCCTCCATTGGAAACAGAATACCAGCTAAGATCAATATCATTGTTTTTTTAAGCAGGGCAGCAGTTTTGTGCTTACATAATTACAAAAGGGTTCTTCAGTGTTTTTCTAGTTTTTTAAAATGATACCAGATTAGGAAACAGAATGAACCTTTGGAACATTGGATGCATGGTTGCTGATAATGGGCAATGTAGATATTGCATTAAAGATCAGCCCCCCCACCCAGATCAGCCGGTATTCTGTCAATAATGGAGTGGTATGGACATTTGATAGATAGATAGATAGATAGATAGATAGCATATATACTCAGCAAATAAAGAAACATCCATTTTTCAGGACACTGTATTTTAAAGATACTTTTGTAAAAATCCCAATAACTTTAGAGATCTTCATTGTAAATGAAGGGTTTAAACAACGTTTTCCATAAACAATTAATGACCATGCACCTGTTGAAAGGTCAATAACAGCTTAGGGGCGGACGGCAATTAAGGCCCCAGTTATAAGACAATTAGGACGGGAAAGAGACCCTTCTACTGACTCTGAAAAGAAAGACGCCCAGGGTCCCTGCTAATGTGCGTGGACGGGCCGGAGGCGGCCGGCCAGATGTCCCTACTGTGAGACGCCTGAGACAGGAAGCACAGCTGATCGTCCTCGCAGTGGCAGACCATGTGGACCAACACCTGCATAGGATCAGTACATCAGGGTATCACACCTGGGGGACAGGTACAGGAGGAGATGTACTGCAGTACTTCATGAACTGCCCAGTCTGGTGCAGTACATGAGGAGATGTACTGCAGTATTTAATGCAGCTGGTGGCCACACCAGATACTGAGGGCTACTTTTGATGTTGACCCCCCCCTTGTTCAGACACACATTATTCCATTTCTATTAGCCTCATGTCTGTGAAAATTGTTCAGTTTGTATATATATATACAGTGCCTTGCGAAAGTATTCGGCCCCCTTGAACTTTTCAACCTTTTGACACATTTCAGGCTTCAAACAAAGATATACATTTTTTATTTTTTGTGAAGAATCACCAACAAGTGGGACACAATTTTGAAGTGGAACGAAATCTATTGGATATTTTAAACTTTTTTAGCAAATAAAAAAACTGAAAAGTGGTGCGTGCAAAATTATTGGGCCCCTTTACTTTCAGTGCAGCAAACTCACTCCAGAAGTTCAGCGAGGACAGTTTTTATTGCTCTTGTTCTCTACGTGCTCAATCTTACTCAGCGTTACAGGGCCGCTGCGGTCTTTCCCAGCATGCAATGTGCAGAGAACAACATGGTGAACGGGCTGCCAGACCACACCAGGGTCACCACAGTCGACAAACCTGAAAATACGACACAAAATTAAGAAATTACAGCGACAGCGATTCAGCAAAAAGAAAAATATTCTCCACAGAATGAAGGAACTACTCACCGGGGACGAAGGAAAGTTGAAAGTCATCTTTTATTGCACAATAAAAGATCACACATACCATGTCTCGACTCATGAGATTGGTCCACATGGGAATACAGAGAGCTATAGTTACAAATAAGAAAATAAAAACCCCACCGTATCACTGACGCAGTAATGACCAGGTTTCTGACCAAAGGAGCAGCCAGGTATTGTCTTTCCTGCGCTTTTTAGAACAACTTCCCCTGTGGATTACATTGCACTTGGTTCAGTGATGCTAGTACTGTCCAATCGGATTTACCTCGCCCTCTCGGTCATGGGGAGCCGGCTGGTTCCACAGACCAGTTAGGAGGAAGAGGTCAAGTTCCCATTCCTTAATTAACTGTCCAAAACCTAAAATCATCTGATTCAAATCTTTGCTTTCCAGCTCTCTTACACAGTGGGTCAAACATTGATTCTTTGAATGTTTTGGTATTATTTAATGTTGCGTGTTCGAGCTGCTGTTCTGTAACAACTCAAGTGTTGAGAATGTTAGTTTCTCCTCTGCGTGCCTCTTAAACACAAAACGGTTACAACAAGCTAAAAGCTACTCGGCAAGAGTTTATGAACAAAACAAATGTTACCATGACATGAGGATGGTTTGATTGCATTTTAAGAAGCTGATTCTTGTTCATTTGTCTGGGCAGCCACTTAGACACACTCTCACGCCGCAGAAACACAAGGCAACATGTTTGTTGGCTTAAGCAGGAAATACAAGAACACCAAAGTCGAAGTAGTCTTAAAGGCGTGTGTCCCTCCGCGATGTGGGTCGAGCATGCTCAGATGTAAACAGTTTATGAGATAACTGTCATACTGAAATTTGTGAAATCCATGAAATAATACACTTTTCTCATTACAAACAATAACAGAAGATGGAAATCCTTTTTAGAAACGTTGTAGCTATCTATTACAGTTTGATCGCTAACGCAAAAATCAAATCTGCACTCGCCTCGCGTCGGGGAGTGACAGGGAATAAATCTGTTATTAAACATTAGATTCCCCTCGTGGTGCCAAGGAAACTATTTCAGTGTCTGTGAAACCGGCCTTTAAATGAATTTATGTACTGACACAATGAACTATTGTACCAAAGCAAATAATTACAAGACTAAATAAGTTGTGATCATTTTAAATGGAACAACGTGAGGTTTGAAGCACTGAAGTGACACACCTGTCTCTCTATTTCAGATTTGGAAAGCCTTTGAAATGGGCTTGGATTTTCTCTGCAGCTATGAGAGTTCCAGACCCGGCTACATTCCCTTTTTAGTTCTTTCAAACAACTGGCCTCCTTCTACAGGAAGGTCAAAGGTCACAGGGTTCAAATTAGCACCATCTACTAGCTAAATGCTGGTAAAATCTGCAACTGGCTTTTAGATTTGCTCACAATGGTACTCTATTGGGTGGCTGGTCAAAATTTAACATTCACTAGCCATTTGGCTGGTGGATGAAAAGGTTCAGGTTTTAACCCTGGCTACAAATCAGCAGACAGGGATTCATGGACCCAAATCAATCTTCAAACCGAAGCAGACAGCAGCATTAAAATGCAATCAAGAAGAGTGTGATGGCCGTGATGCAGGCGGCTGAACCAGCATGTGATGGTTTGGTTACCCACTAACTTGGAACTAGTCGGGCCAAGGTCAAAAATGGTAATTAGCATTACTTAGGCATCATTTTAAAGACCAAGACCTTTTTAGAAGTGATGGTTCTCCACCTGGACCTAAAGGACTTACAATCCAGTATTGATGACTTGAAAAAGAAAACAATACATTGAAAAGAAATAAATGAGTCACTGGTTTCTGAAGCAGGGTACATTAACTGCCATGTCTGCTGCTAGTTTTCAATCATCTTCTCTGGAAATGGAGTCAGAAAATACACAAATGTACATGTTATCATTTGGATCAGCGGGATCCTGGATCCAGGGTTTCAGCCCAATAACCCGAGAGGGATTTTAGATATTATTGGTTTATTATGGTATGGCCCATATAGCTCAGTGCCCCTAATTCTGTTGGGAAAATAAACAGGAGGTATGCTGGGGATCTTTCATCATGTCAGTAGCAGGATGATGAGGGCTGCAAACAGAAAAGCAGAGGGTAAAACCTCCATGTGAACCAAAATGCTTTTGTCTTTCAGTCATTAATCAGTCATGAGACAACGATGTAAAGACGAGAACTATACAATAAATACGTCATTTATGATAAGAGAGAACAACGTTTACAACATTTTGAGGTGACCATTTCAGTTTACCAAAAAGGAAAAGAACAAACACTGTTAAAGAAGGCATGGTGTGACACGAACAGACCTTACAACCTCCGACTGACTGCTGTCACACACCGCACCCACCAGCTTGTTCCAAGCTTTTACACAGGAACAAGCCAGTAACAGGAAATGGTGTGCATACATGGGCTGAGGAATTAAAAGTTGTTTTTTTTCAGATGCTCTAGCTGTGGGATGCAACAACTGGTTTCCACTTCTGATTTTTCCAAAGGAATCTTAGCAAACACACAAGAACAATCAAACACATACTGTGTGTGCATTACCGTCCTAGCCGGGCTAGATACCAAACAGAAGGCCTCATGCATCGAGACCATAAACCGCCATCCTTGAAGGGAAATTAGGCTGTTGCACAAACTGTGTCTCATTCCCAAAACATTTTACTGTACAACTTTGCTGTAGAGATTTGAGAAACTGCAACCCGTTGTCACTCCTAACCAGGGCTGGAACCAAACATCGATACATTGATTCCATCCTCAGTAATCCAATACTATCAAAGCCAAAATATTGATATAGTCATCTTTAAGATGCACCTTTATTTTGAAAATATCCCACTTTATATTTATTCATTTTAATACAAAGAGTTTGCTTTTCATTGAAATGTCTGCAAGAGCCCAGTAATGATTTGGTCAAGACATTTTAGTTTCTTTATGTGAATGTATCGGATTGTGTTAAAGGGGCTTATGTATCCTCTCGTAGGGTCAAAGGCCACTGAAGGGAATCAAATCAAAGTCCTGGAAGAGATTGTGATATCACTAAATATTGTATGGTTGTCCTAAGAATCGCTGTAATATGGTATCGTTGTGGTACCCCTACTCCTAACTGGTAAGACTGCTGCTGATCAGGGTGGAGCTTGAACCTCCTACAGCTTTCCATACTCCACACACACGATGTCAAACACAGGGAAGTAAGACGATCGCACTAATTACTCACTACAGTTAACATCCTGCTTGATTTTTCCAAATCTCTACAACAGAGTTGTTGAGTAAAATGTTATCATGACTCATAATGCTTGGAAATAATCCAGAATTCCCCTTCAACGAGCAGCATGGCATCATCTCGAGGATGATGTCACTACGGAAACGTGACGTCAACATCGTATGCAAGTGAAGCCCACAAAAAGAGAAAGTATTTAAAGTCATGTTAGAGGCACGTGTAAGAAAACAAGTCCCTTTTTTGTTAACTCTCCATTTGTGCTTTGAGGGATGACTGATTGACTTTTGGGAATTAACGTAGCGATGTGAACAGAACGGTACCTTTGCATCCCTGTTGGCTTCTGAGGATAATGCACAGCACCAACAAGGCAAAGGACAAACTGAACACACACGGTAACATATGGAGATGTAACACAAACATCTATACAAAACATACTTGCTAAATAAGGCATTTTTACTTTGAATAATACATAATGAAACTTAAAGATAAAAGAATGTCATATTTGGTGAAAGTTTGGCAAAGCAAAAGAAAAGTATAATAAATTATATGTAGCCACAAACGTGTGATAAGGCAACAACTATGTTTTGTTCCCCCCCCCAACAAGAAATGTGACCTGTAAGCACGAGACAAAAGTCAAATCACAGCTCCACGACAAAACGTGTGCGCATGCATGCACACAGACGCGCTCTGTCCCCCCCATCACACACACCCCCAGACACACATGAAGGAAATACAAGACAGTACAGAAACAGGTTAACATTCACAAAAAGACATTGTGCAAAAATTAGATTTTCATGTATGAAAAGAAAACAAATGTGAAGTCCAACATCATTAACAGAAACATTTGACTTCCAACCCCTCAAAATACAGACCCTGTTCTGAGAAGACTTGCATCCATTTAATGTACAGTACAGTCCGTTTAATACCGAAAACACAGGGACTAAACTCTATGCAAAAATCCCCCTTGCATCTGTCAAGTATTTCTTTTTTCCCAAATGGAGAACAAACGAAAGCCGGAACAAATAAATGGTGCACATAAAAAAAGAAAAAAACAGCAATATACAGTGATAGATTTACATATTTAGAAATTCTTAGTATGAACTGCTATTAAAACTAATCTGAGGAAAAGAAATGAGATGAAGAGCAACGATGAGGCACTCAACCCTCCTCTTCCTGTTTATCTGTAAGAACAGACCCTTCATTGGACAGATGGGTGACGACGCAAAGATAATCTCTCTCTGAACACAGAATCAAACGTGAGGAGACGACACAAACAGGCTACAGGTGCATGAATGGAACCGTTTTGCAGCACTCACTTCACACTAATCCTGATGAGTTTTATTGATTTGCTGTACATTAAATCCATTTGTGTCTCAGATTTTTTTTTTTAAATCTTTCCTCCCACAATCCCTCCACCCCTGTGTTTGCAGTACAGGATACAATCAAATCTACCTCCTACCGCCCCCTGGTGGCCCCGGGAGAGCTCTTACATTTCTGTCTTTCATTTCCTCGGACTAGGCCTAGACACTTGAGGGGCGATCTCTCAAAGTGACTTTGTGTCTGACTTTAAACAAAACATCTTTACATGATCTAAAAAGTAATGAAACAAATTAATCTCATGATTGTTCTTTGCTTTTTATCAATAAAAGCAAAAGGTGGAGTTCTTCTTGTTGTGAATATCTGTTGCACTCAACGTTTTCCTGTTCTTGGAATCTGGATTGTTATTATAGTGTGAAGAGTAAAGGACATTTAACTCTCTGAACTTCTTTCAAAAAAGAAGTTTTAGCAGCAATGGTATAGCATTGATAATAATAGTAATAGTAGAAAAGAAATATGAATGACAGGATTTAAAACGTGGGGGGCATAGACAATGCTATCTTACAATTAAGATACAACATTCATGCCTGGGATTTATTCACCTCACTTATATTGTGACTTTTTAGTCAATATAATAGTCACAATTGTAGTAAAAAACTAACCAACAAATGTATTTATTTCTCTGATTTGGCAGCTTTTTTTTTTAAATGTACTTTTATTCTCTTAGATATTCAAAAGGGCTACACTTTGAAAGACATTTGGGCTGCTGTGCGTTTTCTTATAGCTCTTGAATGTTAGGTCTATGTGTATCAGTGAGTTCCCTTAGTAGTGAGGAGAAAAAGATGTTGTAGTGTCACATGTATCTGGAAATGTTTGTTACCAGCATACACCTCCCATCTCATCCAGCCTGCACAGAGATAATCCCCCCCACAAATATCAATCAGTTTAGTGGAGTGTGGAAAAAGACAAACAAATGTACACAAGTGCTCATTTCTTTGAGCTTCTCTGGATGCCCAGACTGTGGTGACCAACTTTAGAGAACCAAACTCTGACAGATGAGCCACACAACCCTCCGTTGTCATCCTCTAGTCCGCGCAAAAACACACCAATCCAGAACTTTGCAAACACACCACCTTGGATCACTTTGAGCTTAAAACCTAATCAGTACTGTCAAAGCTGCTCCTGGGTTAGCACAGCTTGCCTGCAGTGTGTGTGTGTGTGTGTGTGTGTTTTCCTATTGAGAAGCGTCCCTCCCAACTCTCGATGCAGAATGAAGGGGGAGAATACACAGAAGATCATTTCTTACACTGGTTGTTTTTTTTGTATACAAGGAGGGAGTGGAGAGGGTGGGTGGGTGGGTGGGGTCTTGGTATATAAACAGAACCAAGTTGAATATAATCATCATCATCGTTATCATTAGTCATCATCATAATAAAAGTCTTTACATGGACATTGACTGACAGACACGGCACAAACTTTACACTGTTGCTCAGTCAAGAGAGGAGCGGCGGGAGGCGAGGAGGGAGCAGGAAGTGATCATCTCTCTGCAGTTTTCTCCTCCTCTATGCTTCCTCTCCCTCCGCCTGTCTCTGCTCCTCAGCGTCCCGCTTCTCCTCCTCTGTTGCCCCTCCCCCGTTGTCCTTCAATCTTTCCTCCATCTCCTCTGCCGCCGCTCCCTCAGGAGGGATATGGGAGTCCGGTTCCTGGGGCTCTGCAGGACCGTCGTCTTCAGTTGCACATGGGCCTGGGTCTGGAGCCGAGGTAGAGGGAGGGACAGGGGGAGACGAGGAGCTAACGTTGGCCTTAACTGTACTTTCTCTCTCCTCTCCCTTTCCCGTCGCTGCCTTCTCCCTCTCCTCCTCTTTCTCCCTCTTCTTCCTCCTCTTGGGGCTGCCCGGGGAGCCGTCGCCTGGGCCGGGAGGCATGGCGGGCAGCGCCATGATGCCGCCGTGGGGCAGGAACATGTGCGGGTACAGCAGGCCGTGGGACATGCCCGGGATCAGGAAGGGGTTGAAGGTGAGATGGCTGCCGGTGCCGGCTCCGAGATGCGTGGCGCCGCCATGGGCTCTGCTGGTGGAGGTGATGACGGCCGCTGCCTCCGCCCCTCTTTTGTTGGCTTCTGTTGCTCCTTTCTCTTCTGGGCTGGGCTCCTTTTCTCCTCCACCAGAGCCGGAAAAGGCAGCTCTCTCTCTCTCAGCAGGCGTGGTGGACGAGGGGCTGGCTGCCTCGGATGTCGACGGTGCCGTCGTCGTGGTGACCTTTGCAGCAGACAATGATGAAGAAGAAGAAGAGGAGCTGGGGTGGGGAGGAGGGGGTGGCGTGTGCGCCATCATTGCGCCAACGCTGAACAAGGCGTGTTGTGGGATCCCAGCCCCATGTGGGTGCGGGATACCGTGCAGCATCATGGGTAACATACTCAACCCATTCTTGGCGTCTTCCCCAGCTCCGCCCGCCTGGATGGCTGCAGAGAAACCGTGCGGGAATCCAGCAGCCATGATCCCGGAGATGGGAATCCCAGGAATAGCACCCCGGAGGTTCTGCATGGCCACCATGGAGTCCATGCTTCCGATTAATCCGCCGTTCATGAAGAGCGGAGGGCCGAGGCCGGATGAGGCAGAGTCAGAGACGGACAGAAGGGGCTTAGGCATCTCGCTGCGAGGCCGGCGGCCACGCCGGCGAGAGCCCGCGTCTCTGTTGACGGGTTCCGTCAGGATCCGAGAGAACTTCCCTTCAGGGAGGAAACCCTGCCGGGGAGGAGAGGAAGAGCTTAACAGTCATGGAGCTAGTAGATTACAGAGTAAAGAAAAGGAATCCACATAACACCAGTTTGAGGACACTTAAAGAAACAATAAAAAAATATATACTCACAGAGTGTTTGACCACATCAGCCCAGTCTGGAGCTACATAGTACTCAGAGTTGGCATCCAGCCACCGGGATAGCTCCTTTATGGCCGGAGCCATAGCACCACCAAGCTGCGAGGCAGGAAAACACGTATAATGTTAGAATAACACCGATTCATATTTAGGTGTTTACTTGTTCCCATGACTAAACTGTGTGTGTGTGTGTGTGTGTGTGTGTGTGTGTGTGTGTGTGTGGTGGTGTTTTTTTTTTCTCTACCCTGCGTCCGGTGCCTCGGTGCACCACAGGAACCCTCTCCTCCCCCGTCAGAGAGTTGATATCCAGCTTTGTCGGGTCTTTACAGCGATGTCTCCTCTGCTTGGGACGCTCCACAAAACCATGTAACAAACCTGCTCCAGACTGCAGACGGGAAGACAAGGGACAGGACGGTGGAAGTAACAGAAAAACAATTACATGCATGTCCCCAGAAAAGCAGCTCAAAACAAATAATGTAGGAAATACAGATACAATAAATACGATACAATATGATACAAAAGGGCAGACTTCAGAAAGGTTGATAAAAACCTACTGCATCACTCAATTGTCAATGGCTACCCACCCATGTGACAGTTGACCCGCCAAAGGCAAAATTCCCCTACAATTGGTAACCCAGTGTTAATTTCAGGCCCTGTGTGTGTAGCTGTACATGAAGTTTCGCTGGTTTGCTGTCACCAACAGCATAACGCCACAGAAATGGACACACACACTACAAGTACTCATGAGAAACCACAACACCTTGCTGATAAGTGATTATACATCCAAATAATCCAACAAACCATCAGACTAGGGCTATATCGATTCTTTATTGTTATCGCAATTGGCGTAATAAACACATTTTGAAAGGCTGTGACATATCTTAAATAAACCTATGAGATGTTTCGTGTTAGTTGAATGAAAATATCAGCAGAAAACTGCACTCTAAAATGCTTCTTATATTCAATTCAATGTATAACACTCAATTTGCTGTTTTTAAGAAAAATACTGAAAGTAGCACAAATGCAGAACTGAGTACACTTTAAAATATGTTACTAATATTTATTACATATGGCATGTTTTTGTCATATCGTGCGGCACTACATGGGACTCACATGAGCGAATGTGGGGAGATCCATGCTGTAGCCCGGATTCTGTCTCAGCCACTCCATCAGACCTTTGCTGGCTGCCTCTCGGTCGATGGCCACGATCTCTGGCTGAGGAGGCGTCTGGGTGGGGGTGGGGGTGGAGGAGGACGACGGTGTCGGGGGGCCAGCGGGGCGCTCGGAAGGAGAGGGGGACGGCGAGGAGGTGGAGGAGGAGACTGAGGAGTGGCTGATCACCTCCAACCGGCCCTGCATTTGGAAAGACACACACAGAAACACACACAGAGACACAGACACACACACACACACACGTTTTAAAGTTTGGAAAACCCAATTAGTGCAAAGGACTTTCCTCTCAGATCAATTCTCTTTTATTTAACCTTTTTCCCCAAAATGCTTGAGTTGTGGATTCTACCTTTCACAGTGCAGCACACACAACAATCAGAAGAACTTGCGCTACGCCTTTACTCCTTCCTACACCCACCTGTGTCTCTGGGAGGTGCAGTCCTCTGCTCTTGGTGAACTCAGAGTACAGTGCTTCCACGTTTCTCCTCCTCCCTCTCCTCCTCCTCAGTGAGTCATCTCCCCTCAGGCTTCCGTTAACTATTTGGCCCGTTACAGGATGGATGAGCCCTGCCTGCAGTATCCCAGCCATGTCCATTCCCACAGAGCCTTGCAGCGGCGCTGTGATGGGGGGCGGCGGTGGCGGCAGCTTGTGACAGCTGCCAGCGCCGTGGTGACTGATTCCTTCTGCCGTCCCGAAGCCACTGGTGGTGCTTATTTCTCCCGACGACTTGGTCAGGTCTATGGCCGTTTCTTGCCAGCCGTTGATCAACATGGCGGCTCCCGTGCGATGAGAGGGCGGAGCCACCACCGGATTAGCGCCGCCTGAGCTCGTGGTGGCGGCAGTATGGCATGCCGATTTCCCGGCTAAAACCTTGGCAGCGGCTGCAGCAGCTTCGTAGTCAAATGACCGTCGACCCCCCGCTCGTTTGAGCTCGGGGAGGTACGGAGGAGCCACAAGCCTCTCCTGTAAGAGAGGCAAGGAGTTGAGGCGCCAAGCTCCGCGCCCACATGCGCCGCCCCGCGACATGTACTGCCAAAGTGGACAGAGTGGGTGAGGGGTAGACAAGGATGGGAGAGAGACGATGGCTTTGTTAAACATACATATGGACTGAGACACAACACAGTGGTGGCTGTCAACCAGACCTGGGTAAAAACCAAAATGTGTTCACGTTCTCCTCTTGGGAAGCTGCTTCAGGCTCTCAAACTGATCTTGCCAGGTTTGTTTACCTCTGAGAGCATGAGATATGGAGTGAAAATAAATAGCTCTCAACCCATCTGTTCCCTGGCATCTATGGTGGGGAACATTTTGGAAACGATGCCTACAGGTAATTAGTCAGACTACAAATTGGGTCCATTCCTCTCCTTAATATTGGTACTTGTGTCTGTACATATATGCTTGTTAAAAAAATTGTTTACAATATGACTACCTGCCCAAGTCTGATATCAACATGTATAATATCAACAGTACACATTACAGTGACAGGGAACTGCACAAAGAGGCAACAAAGTAATGGTATGGACCAGAGGTGCCCAATGCCACCTGAAAAACCTGCTCTACATTTGACACTAAAGTATTTTGTACTCTGACTAGGGACAGACCGATTATTAAACCCGGCAGATTAGCACTATCTGACTCTCTCTTACTGGGTATTAATCTTCAAAGTTTCTCATTATTAAGTAATTGCTTAAAGAAACAAAACAATGTTTGTAACAATCCAATCTTAATTTGACAAATATGAGTATATTAGATATATGAGATATCAGTTATATTAACTACTAATAATGGTTATCAGCCTTGAAAAACCAGCATCAGTCAATCCCTTATTCTGACTAAACAGAGATAGATCGTTCATGTGTTTAGCTATGAATCTTACAAGGATACATACATACCATTTTAATTTATCAGGATACCTGATAAGAAACTAAAATGATGTGTGCTTTTTTCTTCTAAATTTTAATTGACTTAGAAAACAATACTCTTTGGAAGCACAGAGAGGACAAGTCAAAGTGAGTCTGTTAGCACTATTAGCATCGGTACTGAGCAAACTGGACACCCCCTGGATGAACCATGGCATGAGATAGTGGAGGTACATGTGGACGGATGATAGATACAAAAATACGTACAACAAAAAGGGAGTTTCATTTATACATTTAGTGGGTCATAGAGATGTTCTCACCTTAGGTAGTCTTGTGAGAGGGGGGGGGATGGAGAAGCCCAGGCCGAGGTTGGTCTGCTGAGTCCTGGCCTGGACTGGGACTGAGCTCGAGGCCGTGGTGGGGAGAAAGCTAGCCCGGTGGTGCTGCTGATGGGCTAAACTGTTGGCCAGGCAAGAGTTGGCCACCAGGGAGCCGGGCGAGTCGTACTGCTCGCTAGACGAAGGCCACTTCCCCTTCAGGATGGCGTGGCAGATGCTGTCCAGGCGGTTGATGATAACCCGGTCCTACAGGAAGCCAGACAACAGCATAGGACTGGATTATGGCTGGAAATCAGTGTTTCCACTATTTATGTATATACAGGTGTGGAAGAAGTATTCAAATGCTTTATTTAAGAAAAGTACTAATACTGTAAAAATACTGTTACAAGTCAAAGTCCTGCATTGAAAATGTTACATAGTTGTTGTTTTTTTTAAAGATGATTGTGTTGACATTTTAGGCCTTTATTTCTATAGGACAGCTTAGAGTTGAACAGGGAGAGAGAGGGGGAATGACATGCAGCAAAGGGCCGCAGGGCGGAGTTGAACCCACGGCCGCTGCATCGAGGAGTAAACCTATATATGAGCGCCTGCTCTAGCAGGTGAGCTACCCAGACAACCTGAAAAAAAGGTTTTGTTGCATACATTGAAGGATTAAGATTTAGTAGCCAACATCTGCAATTAAAAATAATTCTAGAAACAGACATTTTAGGCACATAATGACATCACCGTACCTTGGGCCACTCAGAAAACGAGTACAGTGCTTTCTCCTGCAGCAGCTGAGCAATGGTGGGCTCCCGGGTGTCATGGAGGCTGTCAGGGATCTCACACATGGAAATAGGAGCTGCAAACCGGGGGCTGCCCACATAGCCTTCCACCACGGCCACTGGAGGGGAGGGGGGCAGGTTGGAGCTCAACAACATGCCTTGTTTTTTTTAAATAGTACGAAAATCCTAACGATCACAACAACATTGTGACGAGAATGCAAACGTCAGTACACTCCGCTTCATGTGGTTTGCAGATAATGTTAGGGCTGCACAATATGAAGAAAATATGTAATTGCAATTATTTTGACAGATATTGTGATATGAAATATGAAACAATGAAATCCAAGAAAAAGATCAGATAATTAGAAAAATAAAGACAATGACAAAAGTTTAATAATTAAAATGAGAAAAATAATGACGAAACCCTAAAACATGTGGTTGTGTTTTATTGGACATTTCTGCCCTTTAAGCATTAATAAAAGCCTCATGTGGCGGTTCCGTTTGTGCTGTATACTGTAGATTAAAATACTTGCACTCTAGACGAGGGGTGAGTCATCACTTTCACTCATTTTATGGACTAGACAGAAGATGGGATGATTAATCAATATAAACATGGATGTAATAACCGGCAGCTCTGGTGTGTATTAACCATTTGAAATGATTCAAAACGGTCTTTCGCCAGGTCTAAGTGTTCTCACCTGGTGTAGATGGCCTCTCCTCCTTCACGGGGCCTTTCCCCCCCAGACTCTCCGAGACATCCAGCAGCCCGTCTGCCTGCTCCAGCTTCGGGGTCAGGACTGTGCTGTCTGCCTCCAGCAGCTCTTGCTTTGCCTCGGCTTTGACCTGGGGTAGAGCTGTAAACTCCAGGTGGTCCGGCTTGGCCTGGGGTTTGAGCTCAGAGCTGTCTGGGTAGGTCGGGAACTCCAGAGCCTCTGGCTTGGCTTCAGGTTTGATGGCAGAGGTGTCGGGGAAGGTCGTTAACCTTAAACCCTCAGGCTCTGCCTCCGTCTTCAGCTTAGCTCCGTCTGTATACGCAGCGAACCGGAGAGCTACTGGTTTCGCTTCAGATTTGATTTCGGCGCCGTCTGAGTAGGCTGTGAACTGGAGGACTTCGGGTTTACAGTCCAAGCTCTCAGGCTTCATGGGAAGGCTTAGATCTTCGGCTTTAGTCTCCGGCGTTTCTGGTTTGACAGGATAGTCTAACTGCTCAGCTTTGGTCACCAAGTTTTCCGACTTCACGCAATAGGAAAGGAACTTTCCATGTTTGAATTCAGAGCTGTCAGGGTACACATCAACACTCGTCTCCGTTTTGGTCTCCTCTACCTTTACAGGCAGCTCCAGTTGTTGTGGTTTCTTCTCACCACCTCGGTCTGATAACAGAGAAAATTTAAGATCAGACGGCTTTGTGTCAATACTGTTTGCAGGTAGACTCGGGTCAATTTTGATTTCATTTTGCTCCAGCAGGTTGTCTTTGTTGTCCGGATGAAGGGAGAATGTCAGCACTTGATGCTTATAGTCCCTGCTGCCATCTGGCAAATTCAGATCTTTAACCGTACCTTCGTAGTTTGCCTGATCCATGGAGACTTCCGTTTTGACTCCGGCGTCGCCGCTGCTACTCGTGCTGCTTTCATCCGACTTTGATGCGACTGTAGGGGATGAGACAGAGGCAGCAGGGCAGGAGGGTTGTGTATATTCCGAGTAAATGCTCTGCAGCACCATCTTGTTGGGTTTGACGTCAAGTTGGTTCTCTGCCGTTTCATCATGGGGTCCAACCACTGCGACATCCATAAGAGAAACATGATCCATCTGCCCTTCAGAGATCTCGTCCACTTGATCTGCCAGATCTGCGCACTCCGCTGGACCATCCTCTGCAGCAGCGCTGCCCATCAATGCTTCAGTGTCAAGCGAGTTTTCCTCCCCGGTGTGATACAGGATCAACCCGCCAACTTCCTCTCCAGGCTCTTCAATAGACTCAGGACAACCAAGGCTAGCCTCCTGTCCCATCTTCCCGAGATACGGGTGCACGTCTCGCGGCAAATCCTCTTTATGCTCTGCCTGGTCGAAGCTCTCCTGAAGGTCTTGTTCATCCTGTTCTCCAAGGCCCGGCTCTGGCACGATCCCGTCCAGCTGTGGCACTTCCATGGGTGGATCCATGACTCCCAAACTTCGGTCTGCGCCTGGGAGGATAGGTTTATTGAAATGTATTGATTTACATTCAATTTACATTGTGTACAACAAATCAAAAATTTGAAATCACACTCATTTTACAAAAAATATAATTTTTTTTATTTCGACTGATATTGCGATATGATTCACAATATTGGAGGGAATGGTCATTTTTCTATCATTCTTTTTTTCATTGAAAATGATTAAAATGAAAAGAAATTAATAAAAGATTATGTGTGATTTGTGCGAGGATCTGTACCAAACAAAGATTTTTTTTCTTGCGTCTGTAGGATAGGATTAGTAGGCCGGGACGTCTCTGCAGCAACACAATACTTCTTTCAGAATGCTTTGACACATATTTGCCTTAAAAAGTATTGCCCCCCCCTGTGATGTGGAGATTGCACTAGTCGATATGGTTGCGATTAATTGTGCAGCCCTACTATCTGCCACCCCCGACAGCCACTTCTTAGTTTTGGAATCCATGTTAACCACTAGCAGTATGTTTTGACATACCTTGGTCACACTCCTCTCCTCCCAGACTGTGATCGCTTTGTTTTTCCAAGGTGTGCTCCATGGCGGCCCTGGACAAGTCTTCCACTTCTTCTTCCTCCTTGTCATCAAACTCGAAACTTACGCCTACTTCCTGGCCTTCTCCCCCCTCCACGGGATTGGTCAGGCTCTCGTCGACATCAGAGTGGTCAAGCCTATCCTGTGGCTCGTGGCCAGTGATGTCAGATAGAGAGAGGGGGGGAGGGGGGACGTAAGGAGGAGGGGGGCTTGCCGACAGGTCAGTTTGATCGGCGCTGGGTTCCTCGCTCACACCAATGTCCTGAAGACAGAAAACAAAAGGGTCTTGAGTTATGGTTTAAAAATGCTAGTTACAAAGCTTTAATACATTGTAATTAAAAACAAACAAAATACATGTTTTTCTTTGTACAGTATGTATGAAGACCTTAGTTTGACGTAAATGAGACCAGTGGAACATGATTTATCCCATTGATCATCAGTGTGATTATTTTACTTGTGATTTTGTATACATTTTAAATATATATCGGAAAATATATTAGTCTTAAGATAATAGAGACTTGCCCACTTCACCGTGGTCTTCTTTTAACAGCTGGTGTTTTCTCTAATTAGTTAAACATTTCCATAATGTTAACAGCCAGAGAGAGCCCCAGGCCTCAGTGCTCGGCATAAAGCCAATCAAATATGTTTACCAGAGGTCTCTAGGAGCAGTCCTGGCCCAGACACACGGTAGTCTCAGTTCAAGTACAACCCATTTATTTCATTTCTGAAAGTTTATTTATGATTTGATATGACTAACTCTGCAAGTTGCTAATGTTACCCTGATGGCAACATGATACAAAAAGCAAGCTTAAAGTAGAGCTGTAACAAATTTGACTGTACAATTTATTGTCTTAGAAATAACTGCAATTAGTATAATTGTCTCTTTCAGTCAAATTTAAAAATATTTATTAATGTATTTATTTTTCAAACAAATATGGTTTTGAATGAATCCCAGGATACATCTTTTGGTTATATCACTTTTATGTGACCCAGATTATGTAATAACACAGGTAAACAGCCTATGAAGTAAACTGCACCTCTTTATTATCATAAAACATTTTTTCTTCAATGAACATAACATTTGACAAAACCACCAACAGTGCCTTAGTACCTCAGCTAATGTTGGCAATAAATTGCGGTAAATCAAAGAAAGGGCGGACGGATTATGTTAAAATAAAGCCATTAGACAACTAATAATTGTTACAGGCCTACCTTGAAGAGCATATAACTGGAGGACAGCGGCTCCACAGAATCTCCTGCAGATGGGTGGGACGGGGAGGATGAGGGTGGTAGGCCCAGACACTCCTCCAGAGTTCCCCCTTCCTCCCCTCCCCGGTCTCCCCCCTGGGCCTCCTCGTCTTCCAGGAAGCCGGTCTCCAGAGTGGGAGGACCCAGGATGGGATCCGATTCATTGAACATGTGATGAGCAGGACTGGAGTGGTCCGTGCCGTCCCAGGGAGCCTGCAGGGGCAAAGGGGATGGATGCATGAAAGGTGATGATGCACACAAACATGGATTTGTCCTCATTTTCTCCCCCATCACAGACTCAACCAGGGGTAGGCCACCTGCAGCTCCACAGTTTACAGACTAAACCAGTGACAAAACATGAAATGGAAATGTATAATGGTTAACATTTTAAATGTAATTTATTATTGTTGCAGGCCTAAAGTGGTTCTTACATTCTCCATTTAGGCTACATAACAAATTCAGTCAGATAAAATGTGCGTCATAACCTACGTACAACCAGGCACCTTATCTACTAAAAGTTTGAGTTTCCATAGACTAGTTATGGATACAAAACCAAAAGTCTTGTAAGAAATGAATAGTGCGTAGACCGATTAATTTGCTTCAACTGCCAAAGCTGATGGCTTACCGCTCTACATGATCTGCAGCGAAGAATTGGCAAAAATCAACAAATTATAAAAGACATCTCCAGAACACAGAGCAGAACACATACTGCATTTGCTGAAAGGACTCAGCTGGGTATGAGAGAAAGAGAGAATTTCAGAAGCGGACTAGAGGAAATGTACTTCATCAAATCTCCAAACTCCACTACTGCTGCTGCTAGTGTGAACATTGTGATTGTTCAGAGAATTAAAGATGCCTCTCCGCAGAGACCAGGCCAGAAAAACTGCAACAAATATCACCATATTAATCATTTAGAACCATTGGTAATGTAGATAGGCTAATTGACACCAAACTAAAAACCTCTTCCCCTCTGCAGTTAGCCTCACAAAAAAGCATCTATATCTACAAATATCCAGTACATCTGCCCATGCATTCATTCAGCTTCTATTTTCCTATAACAGTTATTTTTTCCTGATTCTAAAAGAACTGTGTTACCTTTATTATAAGAATTGAATATGTCTGCGGCTCCGGACAAATTTCTTTGAATGTGTTTGGGTCAAAAAACAGCTTTTTTGATTGTAAAGGTGGCTGACCCCTGGACCATACAGATCTAAAGCACAGTGTGTACCTGTAACTGATCCAGCTCCACTGATGGCGCCATCAGGCCCGTTTCCTCTGAGGAGCCCTGCTCACCTACAAGCACGTCACTCCTTAGTTTCAAATCGAGGTCCGTTCCCCCCACTCCCACGAGTTGAGCATGCTTTGCCCTCCGCGGGTGCCGAATTGAAGGGAAACCGTTGAGGGCGTCTTTGGACGCCTTCCCTCCATGCAGAGCATCTGCAGACAGGGGGTCATGCTGCAGCGCACCCAGCTCCAGGGTTTCATCCAGAGGGGGACAGTCAAGGAAATCTCCCCGGGAGCCAGGAACTATTCCCAGAGTGGGGGAGGCAGAATTTTGGGCATCCAGCGGCAGAGGGTGGAGGTGAGGGTGAGAGGAGGAGGAAGAGGAAGGAGAAGGAGCCGATGGAGGCACAGAGTGATGCTGGTGGTGGGGGTGGAGGTGAGAGGACTGGTGGGGATACTCGGGGGGCTGAGGGGAGTGGCGACCCAGACCCGAATCATACAGGCAGCAGTGAGGAAGAGGCAGCTGTGGATTAGACGAGGACGAAGAAGTGATGCCAGAGTGAGTCACCAAGCCCGGGTGGTGGTGGCTCGGGGGGTGAAGATGAGCCGAGTGCCCCCTGACGTAGTTCCTATGAGCTTCCAGGAAGCTTAGCTGGGGGTCGTTCAGGATGTAGAAGTCGGTGCGGCTCAGGCCGTGACGCGCCGCCCCCGATCAGGAGGTCACGGTCGTGTTTGCCAGACTCCCACCAGACTGGGAGGTAGAGGGAGGGGCGGCACAGCTGGAGGCGGGCCGAGAGCAACGGGTGACGGAGAACCTGAGGGAGGGAAGAAGTTTGGAGAGCAACAGCGTGTAAGTGTTAAATATTCGAGATTCACCAAGTCAAATTTTATTATACAATGACATAAAAAACAAATGTCAGATGTTTGAGTCAGGATTCTGAGACATCGTCTGAAACTATTTACCGATGTCCTCATTCATATTATAGGACTGATGTCCAGCCGAGCACCTCGGCTTAGTGTTGGCTCCGATCCATAAGCGACACAGAGGTCGCTTATGGGAGTTGCGAAGCTGCTGTGTGGGTCTTGCCTAGACAGTATATGACAGGCCGGTGGCCTCAGATTAAGATGTCGACCATGAACCGCGTCCCTAGTTCTCCTCATTTCCTGGCATCTCTCTAGTGAAGACTGATAATAACATAGCATCTTATTGGTTTACTTACTCATTTGCTTTTAGGATGAATAAGTTTGAGCACTGCCAGCACAGTTCCTGTTATGCTTTGGGTGATGCAAACGAGTTAGCTGCACCTGAGCGCCAACTTTTAGCCTGACGCTGTTTACATTTTGGAGAATCTGAGGCACTGCACTGTATCCACGAATGTACTGGATCACTTTTGTTGAAAACTAATGTTAAAAAATGATTATTATGAGGCAAAAAGTAGGGTGTAGGAAGTTTTTTTAATATGAATTCTAGATTGAATTACGGCTGTCTATCCTCACCAGACTTTGTAGTTTTATTTATGACACTAGAACAAAGGAGCTACTTCTGACACAACACGCATCGATCAGAAACTACAGAAAAAAAGCCGAGAGATGAATAAGGTTTATGTGCATCCATCCATGCACTCTGCAAACATAATAATGGTGAATATGTGTTCCTACAAAGAGCCCACCTGCTCTCTGATCTTCCGTAACAGCTCAATGCGGTATAAAGTCCGTGCAGCTCTCTCTTCGGTCAGAGGCTCCACCAGCACAGCAGGATCCACCAGCCCTGGAGGAAACCAGAGGGAAGGCCAGAGAGAGAACGACAGAGAGAGAGAGAGAAAGAGAGAGAGAGTCAACATTGAGCAATGGCAGTGAGACGCATGGAGAAGGCAGGTGAGATGCAGAGAAATAAAGTGTGTTTGTATGTGCAGGAGTGGGCTTTGAGTGTGATGTACCTCCTCCTGCCACAAATCAGAAAACTAGTTTCCAGACTTTGATGTTTTTTAACATTAAAATGTGCAATTTGTAGCAAATAAAACCTGTACACATTCCACATGTTGTAATATGTCCTTTTTACACACATTTTGTTTTTATAATTTTCTCATTTGTTTATTGAGTTTGGGTCTCAACTGAATGTACTGAACTGTAAATGAACTGTCAATAAAGATCACCTGAATCCTCCCACCAGCATGGGGCAGTAATGTTCCCCAGGAACGAGGTCCCCAGGAGGGACATGTGGGCTGCAGCTACACCCCAATGACAACATTGACTTGTAAATAATAATGCAGTGTTGGACTTGTATTTATGCTAACTGGGGCTATTACAACAAACAGGAACACTGAGCTTCCTGTTTTAATAACCACATTAACATAAAATAAAAATAAATTAAATTAGCAAAGATTAAATTAAATTAGCAAAGTTCTTTCAAGTTTATGCCTGTCATGTTTAAATAAAACACACACACACACACACACACACACACACACAGAAGAATTAATCGTTTTCAAATCAAAAGCGATTTGAAAGAATGTAAGTAGCTTATTGTTTCATCAAATGTGAATATTTAGGTGTAACATTTAGTTTAACAAATTATTTATTCCTCTTTTTATTATTATATTTACTTTTTTTTTTTTTTTAAATGCTGGAATAAAGTTACATATCCCTCATTGCTGGAAATTCAGTTCTATATGTATGTTCTTCACAGTTTTGATGGTGTCTCATGTTCCATGACATGACAATATACTTAAAAAATAGCAAGTCTAATTGTAATACCTGGCGCACACACACACACACACACACACACACACACACACACACACACACACACACACACACACACACACACACACACACACACACACACACACACACACACACACACACACACCTTCTTCCTTCCTTGGAGGCAGTTTGCAGGCCGTCCTACACATGTTGACGAAGGAGTTGAAGTATTTTTCCAGACTCTCGTCCGTCTTCCTCTCCAGTCGGGCCAGCGCTCTGAACTGGGACCAGTCGAAGGACTTCCTCTCTGGGTCGTGCACCACCCCGAATGATGACACGGTGCGGTAAAAATCAGCTTGCTCTCGACGAGTCCACCTAAAACATAGATGAGGACAGGACAGAAGGGCAGATATGATGCTTTAAGTATCATATTCATGAAGTGGACAACAATTGTTTAAAGTGCTCATATTTTGCTCATTTCCAGATTCATAATTATATTTAGAGGTTGTACCAACATAGGTTGACATGGTTTAATTTTCAATTTTTGTTGTACTGCACATTGCTGCAGCTCCTTACCTAGGTAAGGACTACTAGCCAGTAAGGAGCAGAATATGAGGCCCTGACAGTACCTAGGTAAGGACTACTAGCCAGTCAGAAGCAGAGTATGAGGGCCCTGACAGTACCTAGGTAAGGACTACTAGCCAGTCAGAAGCAGAGTATGAGGGCCCTGACAGTACCTAGGTAAGGACTACTAGCCAGTCAGAAGCAGAGTATGAGGGCCCTGACAGTACCTAGGTAAGGACTACTAGCCAGTCAGAAGCAGAGTATGAGGCCCTGACAGTACCTAGGTAAGGACTACTAGCCAGTCAGAAGCAGAGTATGAGGCCCTGACAGTACCTAGGTAAGGACTAGTAGCCTTACAATAATCAAACTATAATTATTTACATTTTCCTAATATTTTTCAATAAAACTTAGAAATGATACCCTCCAATATCTTAAATCATATTGCAATCGCAATATCGCTCAACATAACATAATATTGTGCAGATGTAACACTGATACAATATTAATCTTAAAACTGATACTGATAGTATGGAGTATGTCCAACTTGGTTACCTTCTCTGCCACTCCAGGAACAAGGGGTCGGGTTCCGTGGCGACCACCGAGCACCGCCGGAGCTCGTCGCCCAGCTGCCACGCCAGTGGCCCGGCGGCGTGATGACTGTGAGCGGCTCCGGCCCCTCCCATCCCCATGCCGACTAGGCCGTCGTGGAGAAGGAAGTCGTGCCGGAGCAGCGGCTCGCGGCGCAGAGTGAAGCGCTGGTAGGCGGTGATCAGGCGGCGTAAACGGGCTGTCAGGGCGGGGCCGGTGGGCCAGAGGGGCCGGGCTTGGACCACGTGGAGAGACGCCACCCCAGTTCCTGTTCCTGTTGTCGTCGTGGTGACCAATGTCGCATCCTGGGCGCACAAGTCACCTGCCATCTGGGAGTCTGTGGGGGATAGAAATGTGGTTGGGAATGTACATTACTACATTACAAAAAAAAACATTCTACTGAAGGGCTGGGTACTGTTCGAAATCCCTTTATACCGCTATCTAGAAAATAATAGTGTTGGTACCTAAACAATACTTCCTCAGATTTTTTTTCTAAAGAGGCTCAGTCCTCGACGTGGCGGCCACGTGTTTGATTCCGACCTGCGGCCCTTTGCTGCATGTCATTCCCCCTCTCACTCCCCTTTCATGTCTAAGCTGTCCTGTCACAAATAAAGGCCTAAAATGCCAAAAACCTTTGTCTTAACACAAGGCAGCCGTACAAGGACGTTTTACTTTATGCGTTTTACAAACTAATAATTCAATCAAATAAGGAAATATCTCGTCAAAATGTAGCGCAAGTAAACAGGACTAAGAATTTATGTTTCTCTTTGTGAGGAGATTTAACTCTAAAACATAGAATCCAGAATGTATTTAAGAAAATATTTAATTCAGCTTGGACAGAACAGATCCTGAAATGCTCAGTATAAACTATAGAACTAATTTTGCCAATAATAGATCAAACAAATAAGTAGATTGGGCTCTATTACCGACAGCTGGCCTGAGGCTTTAAAATGTGTAATGTGTCCATCTTTGAACATATAAAGTCACAGTCAAAGTACGTTTTGTATACTATGAATAGGAAAGAAAAGGTTGAAAGAACACAGATGACGTTTACAATAATACCGTATCTGTCACGTCCTCTCATTTACACCAGAACCATGGGTAACAAGGTATCTGTATCCAAGTGCTGATGTCTTTCCATGTCTTTCTCCAGAGTGCCAATTAGCAATTAGATGGCCATTAAATGTACCCACTGAGACAGGGAAACTCATTTCAACCGGTGAGCAGCGGTGAAAAGAAGACGTCAGCTGAAAGGTGAAATGGGTTTAGATATGAGCCGTGGAGGAGAAGCACCTCTTGGACTTAATGGAGGCGGAGATAAAACCCAGTGGAGAGAAATCATATCATTATTGTCTAAAGGGATGTTGGACTTAGAGAAAAAATTATTCAGAAGATTTGAAATGATTGCTTCAAATTACCTTTAAGACCCGCAAATGCTAAGACATTATACAGCTGTCGGCTGGGCATGTAGTCATGTGTAGGGCTGGGTATTGTTAAAAAAGATTCAATACCAATACCAACTACCATAAGTCTTTTCCTGTTCCTAAACAATACTTTTATCAATAACATTTTGCAACATTACATATCAGGGAACATATTTTTTTATTCATTTTTCAGCTCCTATTGTGTCAGCCCCGTCTCTCTGTGGAACGTAGAGTGTTTCCTGAGTGTCTCAACGACGCGTGAAATTAGACAGCCTATCAGCAGCTTCATTAGCTCTTGGAATAAGCATGCTGCATGCTATAATGGAAATGTACTAATCTACTAATCTGTTGTACTGTTGTCTAGTCATGTACAAATGTTTCAGACTAACCCTCTAGACAGGAGGTTCTGATGTATGCATGCATTTTTGACTCTGCTCACACCCGGAGGCGTCAGCAGAGCTGGTCTAAAATAGTCCCCCCCCCCAAACCTTTCTTTGGCCTTTCAGTTCTGCGGAAACCTGGCCCCTCCTAGAATTTCTACCACAATGCTTACTGGCTCACTGACTCGGATGAGATGTACTCCTCAGGTATTGAAATTGGGTATTGAATGACGAGGCATTTTTCGATAATCGATACTGAGGAGGATATTCGGCCTGTGCCTAAGAAGTATTGAATCCGGTACACAGCCCTATACGTGTGTTTCTAGATCTTAAGTGTTTAGGACACTTCGCTGTGTTAGTGGACGATGCATCCAGTGTAATGACTTGTCATTCTTGATATTACCAAATGTGTAAATGTAAGAGCAGTAAGTGTGGGGGGGGGGGCTCACCTGGACCGGTGCTGTCAGGCTTGTCGGAGGTATCCGTGCTGGAGCAGGTTTCTTCTCCCTGGGAATTCAAGACGCACACAAATATTTAAAAAAAACATCCATACAATTATTGTTTGGGGGGCATTTAAGGCCTTTATTTTCATGGGACAGATGAAGACATTAAAGGGGAGAAAGAGGGGGAATGACATGCAGCAAAGGGCCGCAGGTCAGAGTCAAACCCGCGGCTGCTGCGTTGAAGAGCAGACCTCTACATATGTGTGCCAGCTCTACCAACTGAGCTAACCCGGCCACGCATCCATATAATAGAAAAAGAAAATAATAACTGAACGACCAATGAAAATCATTTCAACAATTAAAACCTAAAACCCAAAGTCTACTAACATGAGTCAAAAGCCAATTTAAACAGATGTGTCTTCAGCTGCTTTTTAAAAGCTTCAAGAGAGACTGCAGGACGTAGGACAGTAGGACGGTGTCCACGGGTTTGGAGCCGCCGCTTCAAATGAACATACAGTGCCTTGCGAAAGTATTCGGCCCCCTTGAACTTTTCAACCTTTTGACACATTTCAGGCTTCAAACATAAAGATATAAAAATTTTATTTTTTGTGAAGAATCACCAACAAGTGGGACACAATTGTGAAGTGGAACGAAATCTATTGGATATTTTAAACTTTTTTAGCAAATAAAAAACTGAAAAGTGGTGCGTGCAAAATTATTGGGCCCCTTTACTTTCAGTGCAGCAAACTCACTCCAGAAGTTCAGCGAGGATCTCTGAATGATCCAATGTTGTCCTAAATGACTGATGGTGATAAATAGAATCCACCTGTGTGTAATCAAGTCTCTGTATAAATGCACCTGCTCTGTGATAGTCTCAGGGTTCTGTTGAAAGCGCAGAGAGCCTCATGAAGACCAAGGAACACACCAGGCAGGTCCGTAATACTGTTGTGGAGAAGTTTAAAGCCGGATTTGGATACAAAAAAGATTTCCCAAGCTTTAAACATCCCAAGGAGCACTGTGCAAGCGATCATTTTGAAATGGAAGGAGTATCAGACCACTGCAAATCTACCAAGACCTGGACGTCCCTCTAAACTTTCAGCTCAGACAAGGAGAAGACTGATCAGCGATGCAGCCAAGAGGCCCATGATCACTCTGGATGAACTGCAGAGAGCTACAGCTGAGGTGGGAGAGTCTGTCCATAGGACAACAATCAGTCGTACACTGCACAAATCTGGCCTTTATGGAAGAGTGGCAAGAAGAAAGCCATTTCTCAAAGATATCCATAAAAAGTCTCGTCTAAAGTTTGCCACAAGCCACGTGGGAGACACACCAAACATGTGGAAGAAGGTGCTCTGGTCAGATGAAACCAAAATCAAACTTTTTGGCCACAATGCAAAACGATATGTTTGGCGTAAAAGCAACACAGCTCATCCCCCTCAACACACCATCCCCACTGTCAAACATGGTGGTGGCAGCATCATGGTTTGGGCCTGCTTTTCTTCAGCAGGGACAGGGAAGATGGTTAAAATTGAGGGGAAGATGGATGCAGCCAAATACAGGACCATTCTGGATGAAAACCTGTTGGAGTCTGCAAAAGACCTGAAACTGGGACGGAGATTTCTCTTCCAACAAGACAATGATCCCAAACATACAGCAAAATCCACAAAGGAATGGTTCACAAATAAACGTATCCAGGTGTTAGAATGGCCAAGTCAAAGTCCAGACCTGAATCCAATCGAGAATCTGTGGAAAGAGCTGAAAACTGCTGTTCACAAACGCTCTCCATCCAACCTCACTGAGCTCCAGCTGTTTTGCAAGGAAGAATGGGCAAGAATGTCAGTCTCTCGATGTGCAAAACTGATAGAGACATACCCCAAGCGACTTGCAGCTGTAATCGCAGCAAAAGGTGGCTCTACAAAGTATTAACGCAAGGGGGCCCAATCATTTTGCACGCACCACTTTTAATTTTTTTATTAGTTAAGTTTCAAAAATCCAATAGATTTTGTTCCACTTCACAATTGTGTCCCACTTGTTGGTGATTCTTCACAAAAAATACAATTTTTATATCTTTATGTTTGAAGCCTGAAATGTGTCAAAAGGTTGAAAAGTTCAAGGGGGCCGAATACTTTCGCAAGGCACTGTATGGATGTAGTGTATGGATGGAGCAGATATAAGCAGGTGGAGAGATATAAGCAGGTGGAGAGATATAAGCAGATGGAGAGATATAAGCAGGTGGAGAGGTGGAGAGATATAAGCAGGTGGAGAGATATAAGCAGATGGAGAGATATAAGCAGGTGGAGAGATATAAGCAGATGGAGAGATATAAGCAGGTGGAGAGATATAAGCAGGTGGAGAGATATAAGCAGGTGGAGAGGTGGAGAGATATAAGCAGGTGGAGAGATATAAGCAGATGGAGAGATATAAGCAGGTGAGAGATAAGCAGGTGGAGAGATATAAGCAGGTGGAGAGATATAAGCAGGTGGAGAGATATAAGCAGGTGGAGAGGTGGAGAGATATAAGCAGGTGGAGAGATATAAGCAGGTGGAGAGATATAAGCAGGTGGAGAGATATAAGCAGGTGGAGAGATATAAGCAGATGGGAGATATAAGCAGGTGGAGAGATATAAGCAGGTGGAGAGATATAAGCAGGTGGAGAGGTGGAGAGATATAAGCAGGTGGAGAGATATAAGCAGGTGGAGAGATATAAGCAGGTGGAGAGATATAAGTAGGTGGAGAGATATAAGCAGGTGGAGAGGTAGGAGAGATATAAGCAGGTGGAGAGATATAAGCAGGTGGAGAGGTGGAGAGATATAAGCAGGTGGGAGAGATATAAGCAGGTGGAGAGATATAAGCAGGTGGATATAAGCAGGTGGAGAGATATAAGCAGGTGGAGAGATATAAGCAGGTGGAGAGATATAAGCAGGTGGAGAGATATAAGCAGGTGGAGAGATATAAGCAGGTGGAGAGATATAAGCAGGTGCCAGACCATGCAAATCTTTATAAGCCAGAACAATTGTGGTTAGGGCAGACCTGCCCCCACTGTATCAAAGGAAACATTGGTGTGACTTTATAATCTTTTTTTTTCTCCCTCCCCTGGCTTTGTCATTACATTTTTTATATGACATCCTACAGATCAGTTACCTCAACCCAACTTATTTGTTTAGAATTCTAACAGCGTTTACGGCAGCTTAACAATACCTGTAGTGCTCAGAAGTTTAAAAAACAGTAGAAAAGCAAAGATAAATGAAACCTAATTTAAAAAAGCAATAAAAAGATCCACAAAATCCCAACATCATCATGTAACACAATCTGTTCTGGTATTGAAAGTGTCGTTTTGTATTAAAATGCATCATTAACTCTACACAATTGTTTTTACAGTACCCAGGGGCCACACGGGTCTGCTGTCCATCCACAAGGGAAGATCCAAAACATTCAAAGGCAATTTAAACTATAACCACAAAAAATGTGACTTTTTATCCCAAGGGACTACAATTAGGTACATTTGTACCCAAAAAACAGAATCTTAGATTGAGAGAGAAAATAAAAGAAAGCGAGATAATGTGGCTCTTCACCTTGCTGCTCTCGTCTCTGTCCTCCCCTCCGTCGGCTTTGCTTTCACTCTCGTCCTTCGCCTCCTCCGTTTTGCACACACTGACAGAAGAAACAACAGAAAAACAGCTTTAATACCTCAGTCCTACTGAGCAATGTATTGTTTGACTGAGGCCAACAAATAGCTGTATTTAATGGTTCCCTATCACGGAAATTGTGCAATGTATAGTTTATTATGTTGTGGAGAGTCTCCTTTAATTAACTGTAGAGTAAGAGGAGCAGCTAATGTCCAGCTGTAGTCCCTGGCCAGCTGCCAACAGGCATCCTAAAATACAATGGTTAACTAATTAAACTAAATTACATCTAGAATGACAGCAGACATAGGCAAAAAGGATTAAGACATACAAACAAGCAAGCACATTCTCCGAGGTTCATTTCATTCACTATATAGTCCACTATAAACATTTCCCACAATGCACTCACAATTTGTGTGTTTAACTCCCGTATACCACAATGCAATGCAATCATGTTTTTCTTGAGGAGGAGAAGAAGCAGAAGCATGAGGAAAGTAAAAGGGCGAATATATATAAATACAACCGTTTACTTTCCTCCTGGGTGCTCGGTTTGTTTCAGGGACATATTCAAAGTATTTTTGTTTCAGGGTGTTTACATGATGCTGGGCGCGCCCGCCTCCGTGACTCAGATAACCGGTGCATCGTCCCTCAAGTCCCGCAACCACGTGTTTTCAGTGTCTGAAATCTTGTTAGGTCGTTTCCTATATATACTATTTATTTCCCGCTTTGCCAGACCAGCCACACACTGCGGAGGAGGGTCTGACTAATCCATACAGCATTCTGGGATGGACTAGCCAGAATGCTCTGGTTTATTGGCATTTGTCACAATTGTTACAATTGTTATGGGTGGTGCTAAGCTCCACACGGAGACACAGTAAATAAGATGTGTTGGAAAAATGTCTGATTGGACAGATAGTCTAGCTATCTGTCTGGATTTACCCTGCAGAGATCTGAGGACCAGGTAACCATAGTCCTCAGATTGGACAGATAGTCTAGCTAGCTGTCTGGATTTACCCTGCAGAGATCTGAGGACCAGGTAACCATAGTCCTCAGATTGGACAGATAGTCTAGCTAGCTGTCTGGATTTACCCTGCAGAGATTTGAGGACCAGGTAACCATAGTCCTCAGATTGGACAGATAGTCTAGCTAGCTGTCTGGATCTACCCTGGAGAGATCTGAGGACCAGGTAACCATAGTCCTCAGAAATCCACCAGAACACCAACACAGAGACAGAGGAAGGAAATGGACATCAGCAAAAATACATGCATCCGGCAGAATTTCCTGCGGCAGGGGAGCACTCCCGCAAGTGGAACGTCATGGATATAGACTACTATTTAATAAACATTATATAGGGAAGTGACTGAATGACGGAATGGTTTCCAACACAAGACAAACTGAGTTTTCTTGATGGCTGACTAAAGATAAAACAGATCAGAGAACAAATCAGCTGTTATGATGCAGAGATGCAACAAAAAGGGCCTGTCAAAATGTAATCAGAGGTAAAGAAAATGGATTCAATACGGTGCAACTGCAGAGAAGAATTTTCAGAGGCACCGAAAAAATGCGAAGAGATAAAGTTTTCAAACTAATAACGGAGCAGCTGAACGTGACAGCACATCTACATTTGGCCGATGGCAATGTATGAATGAAAAGGCCGAAACCACACAAACATGGGCAGCCTCAGTAACAGAACCCAATATTATCCGAACAGGAGAAGTATACCTTAACGTATTAGTGAGGTATACAGGAAGCCCAATAAGACATGTCAGTCTCAGTTAATGTCAAAATACTAAAAATATTAACAAGATTAGAAGTTGAATTTCAAAAGGACCAATCTGATTGGCGGAGTGCTAACCCGGAAATGACGTGCGGGGGGATGAGTGTGACCAGAGTCTCTCAAAATCTGACCAAAATCTTTTAAAATTACCTTTGTCGATCTGAAATGAAGACAGATTTAGCAGCTGCACAGCCCATTTCTCCTTAAAACGTTTTAAGAACCACGTTTCGGTGAAGTATTTTAGTAAAATATGAGATTGTATTCTGAACAAGCCAGAAACCAGACCAACGTGACGCGTTCGTGCAATCAGCTGCTGTCAGCAGTCTGCATCTTCAAATTTTACAGTCATGTTTTATTTATATTTACCATTATCTTTGATAGTCAACTATATTTTTCCACTAGAAAACATACCGCCGTACTACAACTCTTAAATAATTTGAAAGATCACTGACAAACATTTTTATAATTATTTGTGTAAAAAAAGGAATATCATCTGATATACTACATACATATGGTTGTTTTTAGATAGAGGGGCTAAAGTCAAACACTTACTCTTATTCATATTTTTCTTTATTACAAAAAAATGAATGAAGAAAACATTACATTAAAAGGGAAGAAAATGTATTTGAAAATTGTGTGATTGGCATGTCTGTGTACATAGGGGCAATATTTGAACACGTTTCAGTAAACAGTCCTATGTGTGCAGGTTTATGAACCTGAGTGCGTGCGTGTGTGCGTGTGTGTGTGTGTGTGTGAACATGTGAGTACTATACCTGTCGGCCATGTCGGAGGCCCCCTCCCCTCCTCCCTGCTCAGCAGACAGGGCAGTGACGTCTGGCATACCCACTCTCTCCAGGAAACACAGGTCTGGATCTGCACGCATGGCGTTGTACCGCTCGTAGCCTGTCCAAGGAAACACACAGCCCATTTACACGCACACATATCGGGGGGGGGGGCCTGATCAGGACGGCTGAGCCGGCAACAGCAAACGACTCACAGCAGATTTCCACAAACCAATGGGTGACGCCACACATGTGCTATCCATTAATATACAGTCTATGGTTTGGAATGAATGCCAGGTTAGATCTTTTGGTAATATCACTGTCATGTGACGGAGATAATGTAGTAACACAAGTAAACAATGCCTTTTTGTCATTAAAAATTGTATTTCTTTTTTAACTGAAAATTAAATTTACCATTATCATCAACAGTTTTAACCCTTAGGACTAATTTTAGCAATTAATAGCTGTTAAAGAAAGAAACAGCGATTATGTAATAATTGATGCAGGACTACGAATGAATATCCAAACAGTTGAATATTGGGATCCAGCCCTAGTAAACAGACATCAAGCCATGATCAAAGTGTGAGTTGAAACCAGCCCTCACCGTGTTTGTGGACTCCTATGAGGAGAGATTTGTCAGCTTCCGCATCCCACCACGTAGCTGGAATCTCTATGTAGTCGATGTCGGGTAGTGACACCTCAGGTTTACTGTCAACAAAAACAAAACGCGCATGCAAACAACCAATCTGTCAGGCAGCGCTGTCAAGTGTGGAGTCAGGACACTCTGGCTTACTGAAAACACAAGCAAGGTAAGCAAACACACAGTCGCTCAATCAGAAATCTGTCAAACGCCATGTTGGGTCTGAGCACATCCCTGCATGTTCAGTTCACTGCTAAAGAGAAGAAGCAGGAAGACAAAAGCACTCAATGCATCAATAAGTCTCCACGTCAGTCTCCTGCCAGATCTTGCATCAAGTGTCAGGACAGTTTATCAATAGATCGACCAACCATCTAAAGCCCTATTCACATGGCACTAGTATTACTAGGAGGCCTCATGTGATTTAGAAATGACCCCCTCACGTCTCTGTTTCACGTGGCGCCTTCGCCACAGGTAAAGTCTGTATTTCACTAGAATGGACTGATACTATCCCACCGATTTTTCTATAATCTTGTAATTTATTTTATGCCTTTGTTGTTTTATGTAGCCAACCTTTTGATTGTTATTTTTTTAGTTAAGTGCTTACTTGTGTTCAACTAGTAGTTTTTAGGACTCCTCTTCCTTAGGTGAGATTACTTCTATAAGCCCCTAGGGCGCTTTTCTTATTCTCACCTGCACAATATGTTTTTATATATTATTTTATTGTGTTACTGTTGCCTTGATTTTATTGTGCAAAATAAACAAATTTTAAAAAATTCTGATATGTCAACACTTGCCAACGCAGCCAATAGGACCCCAAATCACAGAAATGCAAATTCGCAATGGACTACTATTAACACACAACCTCTGTGTTTGGCAAAATATGGTAGGTCATATGCGATGGAACTTTTACCTTGAAAAATTACAGACAAGGCCGAGAATTCAGATCACAGACAATCTCTGCAGTTACTACAAATAACTAGAGGTCCCTGGGTAATAATAGTCCTGTGGGAATGTTTAATCATACCTGGCTGGTATCCCCTCCTGTGCTTGATTGGTAGCATCACCCAACACCTCCACCTTTAGGTAGTACAACATCCGCACCCTCAGTAGCACCCTGTGGACAGAAGGGGGGTGGGGAGTAATCCAATTACATTTGGCTGTAATGCCAATTACAGTTACGAATAAAAAAAAAAAGGCTATCTGCATAATAGGCGGAGAGAAAACAAATCAACATGCGTGTTTTCATAACACTTGTCTGAGGAGAAGAAACAGAAATGTAACAGCCACAGCTTAAAGCTTTAGTGGGTAACTATTTTATATTAATGAACGTCCATTGCATTCAAGGCCACCATGTTTTTTAATCCTCCTTTTCTTTCTTGGCTACTAGCAACTGCATGGAGAGGGGTGGGGGGTGCACGGTCGGGATGTATGGAAGGATGTATCATGTGGACGTGCAGACAGTTTTGTTATTACTTAGAATTCCTCACATGGGGGCGGCAGAAACCACTCACTAAAGCTTTAAGACATCTTTTTAAGGGTGGAGGTAAGCCCATTACTTCAAATTAGATACGCAAAAGGAGAAAACTTTATTGTAAAGTGTCAATTGTCCCCTGGTCACAAACCTCTCCACCACTGAGAAGACAACATCCAATCTAAGCTAGTTGCTAAAGTCCCCCGGACCCTGAGATGCGGACGAAAAGACCATGTTGCCAACATCAGCCAAGCAGCAAGGACATGCTTGCCAACAGCAAGTAAACAAGAAGAGATAAATACGCTTGTGGCAGTATAAGTTGTGGAGCGAATGTTGCCAATAATTCTACAGTGGAATCGCCGAAACATACTGGGCGAAATACAGATAATGAAGAGCGGACGGCTGCCAGTAGCTCAGATGGGCCGATCTGGAATCTGGCTTTGCTCGCCCAGAGAATTTGGCCCCCCTATGAGAGAGAGACCTCATGGCTTTCAAATGAGCAAAGTGGCAGTTGGTCTAGGCCACACCCCCAGCCTCCACCATATAAAAGAGACTTCAGATACAGTATTAGGGGACCATGTCATCGTTATGTGTAATCAATTATTTTTTGAGTAACTACCCCAACACTGACTATGTATGCACCACAGTAAAGGATTACTCTGCCATACAAGCTGTATTCTTTCAAGTAGCTGTTGTTCTGCAGCTCTTAATTAACCAAACTAGTTCAGTTTGTACACATACCAAACCTTTAAGACTGAGAAAAGATCCAGCTGTTACATCATCAGGGTTAAACAATAGTAGACTCCATTCATTAGAGACAGCACAGTTATGTGTAAACTGACTTGTTGCAGTGTTGTTTGAGGTGTTTCTTGTAGCTCTCGTCCTGCAGCACCACCTCAGGGTTACAGTGGACCAGCCAGTCAGCGTTCTTCACCTCCGAAACATTCAGCTGGTTCTTCAGCTTCTTCCCCTTCCGACCGCGAGGAACCGGAGCTGATAAACCTGGGACAAACAGGGCATGTCCACTTAGTTACTTGCTAGTCTTGCTTTGCCAGACCATCCACACTCTGCGGTGTGGAGGAGGGTCTGGTTAGTCCACAGAGCATTCAGGGATGGAAGAAAAACGTGCTCTGGTTTATTGGCATTTCTTTAAACCAATCACAATCGTCTTGGGTGGGGCTAAGCTCTGCATAGAGCTGCTGTAAATTAGTCTTGTGAGAGAAGACTCAGATTGGACAGATATTCTAGCTAGCTGCCTGGATTTACCCTGCAGAGATCTGAGGACCAGGTAACCATAGTCCTCAGATTGGACAGATAGTCTAGCTAGCTGTCTGGATTTACCCTGCAGAGATCTGAGGACCAGGTAACCATAGTCCTCAGATTGGACAGATAGCCTAGCTAGCTGTCTGGATTTACCCTGCAGAGATCTGAGGACTATGGTTACCTGGTCCTCAGATCTCTGCAGGGTAAAAGGGCGAATATATATAAATACAACCGTTTACTTTCCTCCTGGGTGCTCGGTTTGTTTCAGGGACATATTCAAAGTATTTTTGTTTCAGGGTGTTTACATGATGCTGGGCGCGCCCGCCTCCGTGACTCAGATAACCGGTGCATCGTCCCTCAAGTCCCGCAACCACGTGTTTTCAGTGTCTGAAATCTTGTTAGGTCGTTTCCTATATATACACTATTTATTTCCCGCTTTGCCAGACCAGCCACACACTGCGGAGGAGGGTCTGACTAATCCATACAGCATTCTGGGATGGACTAGCCAGAATGCTCTGGTTTATTGGCATTTGTCACAATTGTTACAATTGTTATGGGTGGTGCTAAGCTCCACACGGAGACACAGTAAATAAGATGTGTTGGAAAAAAAAAATGGGTGGGGCTAAGCTCTGCATAGAGCTGCTGTAAATTAGTCTTGTGAGAGAAGACTCAGATTGGACAGATATTCTAGCTAGCTGCCTGGATTTACCCTGCAGAGATCTGAGGACCAGGTAACCATAGTCCTCAGATTGGACAGATAGTCTAGCTAGCTGTCTGGATTTACCCTGCAGAGATCTGAGGACCAGGACCAGGTGGACAGATACCATAGTCCTCAGATTGGACAGATAGTTGGACAGAGCTAGCTGTCTGGATTTACCCTGCAGAGATCTGAGGACCAGGTAACCATAGTCCTCAGATTGGACAGATAGTCTAGCTAGCTGTCTGGATTTACCCTGCAGAGATCTGAGGACCAGGTAACCATAGTCCTCAGAAATCCACCAGAGGTTAGAACGCCAACACAAAGAAAGAGGAAGGGGATGGACATCGGCAAAAAAATGCATAAGGCTGAATTTCCTGTAGCAATGGAGTAATCCCGGAAGTGGAAGGTCAAGGACATAATGATAATAATTATGCACTTTAATAAATTAAAAAAAGCAAAACAGAGTGTAAAACAGTGGGAGTTTTAAAGTAAGTACGGCAGTGGAAACTTTTGATATAGACTACATTGTGGGAATGTGGATGTGAAAAAAATTTAATTGAATCATCGATGTATAAAAACTATAGAGTTGCTCAGTGGCTCATGAAGCCAAAAATGTTCAACTTCCTCATAATATGACTAGGATGATCGGTGCTGCTTCCTCCAGGCACACTAGAGACCTCCGCCGGCCGAGCCAGCTGCTTTCGGTTTAGCGCTCCGCTAACTTGAATGGGGATTCAATGATTTAATTGTGCGTCTCTTCTAGACTTTCTAAATGTTATCATACCAAATGGATTAAATTCTGATTCATCTGATCATTCATTGAGGGTTGTGACACTTGAGAAAATGTATCCACTGATTTAGAGACATCTGTTTTCCAATGTAAGTTTAGGCGGAAAGTCTTTTTGGTCCCCAAGGCATCAGCTGATAGACACTGAAGCTGGAATTCCACCGTTTAGCTGTTAAATCAAATTGGCTTGAAAACTTCCTAGGGGCCAGTTGTTGATTCATATCAATTCAAAATATTTTATGACTCGGAGGGCAATAATTTTTGCGCTATTATGGACCCCAGCTAACTTCTAGGCAAGTCCCTCCCTATGAAGCAGCTCGATTGATTGGCGTTAGGCATCGACCTTGAGTGGTTAAGGTTAGGATAGCCGATTGGTCGGGGGATGGGACCTGAACGGAAGCATGGATGCCTGGCCAACAGTAGTATGGGAATGTTATTAAAGCCTAGAAGTTGTGTGGGTTCCATAATAATGGCAATTTTGCAGTTTACAGTAGTACAGGAAAAGAAATGTAAACCTGCAATGATAATCCATACACATTTTACTAGTATAACACGTAAACTGCTGCATGCACCACAATAACAATGACATGAGGACAATAATGTTAGTGCAAAAATAAACTGTACACATTGTTATCTCTGGTTCTGCTGCATCAATTTGGATGCTTTTCTTTGTCTTTTAAACTATCCATCATGTGTTACTGGAGAGCAGATGGGGCGTATGCCATCTTAGTTATGGGTGAAATGCTAACCGGAGTGATTGAGCAGCGCCTGGTCCCGGCCCTCCTTGGTGGGTGTGATCAGATCCCAGATGAAGCTCTTGATCTTGTCATCGCCTTTGTAGTGTCTCAGGCAGTAGACCAGCAGAGCCCTGCATCATAAAAGAAGTTTATTCTTTTTATGTTTACATGTTTTTTTTTATCACACTACTCTCATAAAACAATGGCTATGTTTGCAGGCGTGGTGTCCAGAGTTTCTGCAGGTTTCGCCAAGTTAAATTTCAGACTTTTTAAGACCATTAAGAATAAAACTTAAGACCTTTATCACTACATCAACTAAGCCCTAAATCCTCAAGCCAAGTAACACTAAAATCGCACTTCCGCATAACTAAAGTATAAAATCTGTTTTATGTCTGTGATACAATCCGAAAGAGATCACGCTTATAACATAAAAGCTGATCAGCTGCAATATAAGTTGCATATTGGTCACATTTGTAGATGGAACACAGCAAAATCAGATTTGGACTAGGGAAAGAAATAATTAAAAAATGGGCATTACAGCTTGGGCCGTGGTGTCTGTTTACAAGATTTGTAGCAGAAAATCAAGTTTCATCTTATCCTTATATTGTCTTTCTTGTTCACTGATTAAGTTCCTGCTATTCATGTACGTGACCAGCAAACTGTCTTTTCTCTAGCTTAGTGTTAGGAGGAAGCATTTCACTTGAATCACTGAGTGAGACCTTTTGTGTAACGGAGTAGTTGGAATAGATGGCACTGAGTCTATGTAAATCTCCTCACACAGACTTGACTGTTTTGGGCTGTAAAACCCTGGCCAGGTGGATTCAGGTTGGAGAGAATCCTACAGCTTCTTGTTCTTTCACACACACACACACTCACACACACACACACACACACACACACACACACACACACACACACACACACACACACACACACACACACACACACACACACACACACACACACACACACACACAGAAAGACTTGCTTTCCTTACCTACAGATCACCTCCATGTCTCCCTCAGCCAGGTGCCATTTAAACCGCCCGTGGTTCAGGATGTCCTTCCACCGGCCCCATCTAAAAAGACAAGGTAAAGAATGGAGAGGGAGGGACAAAGAAGATTGGGCAACAAAGGAGAAAGAAAGAAAGAGAGAGAGGAATTATAGTAGCAATAAATATATATTGTTTCATTTGAAACATAAAACAACAAGTGTGTGAAATGTATTTTCTTTACTTCAACCCACACTGAAGTTTGCTCTTTATTTTTTTTTATCATTTACGCTATGTTTACTGTTGAGATTGAAACAGACCAACATTGGAAACTAAAAGATACACAAGCTCACAAGAAGCTGTTTATTAAACTGAAATTTGCATTATCGCATTATTGTGTCATCACACAATATGTAAGACTCTGGCTGCGAGGTGTGAGGGATGTGTGTGTTCATACTGAAAAAGAGTCACTTAAAATGTGGTTTGTCATTTTTGGGATTATGTTATTTTGTAATTACCGTATATTGTATGTTGTATTTTGTTATGCTAGGCAGGTGTTACTTTGAAATAAAACGGTTTCTTTCTGTAACTTTCAGCTGCTTGTTGGTCTGAGGTATAAATGTGCAGCCATGACATCATCACCACCACCACCATCATCATCACCACCACCACCACCACCACCACCATCATCATCTATGAATGATTTGACACGTCTCAGGTCGTACCCGAAGATAAGCAGGTTCTTTTCAACCCGGAAGCACTCGGCGCGGAGGTACCGCCGGCTGCGCTCGCCCAGGCGGCGAGTCCTGCACGGCCGCTCCTCCGAGTCACTGTCCAGCTCCGAGAACTCCATCAGCTCATCGTCCTCGAAGGAGTTGTAGTGACGGGTCTGCTTCCTCACCCGAGGCGTGTCGATCACCAGGGACTCCTGGAGGAGAGAAACAAGTAGAAAGGTAGTGGAGTGTCAGGTTGTATTCACCACACACACACACACACACAGAAAGGAAACAAGGAGAGAAAAGGAGACAAGGAGATGTGAGAAGAGGAGAGAAGGAGACCATGAAAAGAAACAAGGATAGGAAACAAGGATGGAGACGAGGAGAGGTTTGGTTTTAAAAGTCCCTTTATTGGACCATCGTCAGATCACAAAATTAACTCACAAACATTTACAAAAAAACAACTAAACAAATACAAACAATACAAAAAAAGTCTGCTGCATTTCATTCAAACCCTGAGCACCAACTCCCCCCCTCCCCCACGGAGCACAACACACCCTTTACAGCCCACACACTACTAAAACCCACCAAATCGTCCATCAGTAGGTAATAAGAGTGCTTAACCCTTAGCCGGGCCCTGACCAGCCCCTTCAGCATCGGTGCCGGCTCCACACCGCCCACCCCCTGCCCCTTATTCCTACGGGACAGCCAGATGGCCAGTTTTGCCGTAGCAAACAAAAAATTTAACAGGACGTGAACAGCCTACTTGGTCTTTGTGTAATGTGGACCAAAAATAAACAACTCCAAAGAAAAAACCTCCCCGAAACCCTGAACCCACCTTTCCGTGACTCCCAGCACATCAGTCAGTCGAGGACAACCAACAAACAGATGCTCCAGAGTCGCTTTTCAACGGGCAGCTTGTACAGGGCACGCCAACTGTCTTTCGGGGAACCGTCTGGACCAAACAACTCAGTCCACCTCGACTCCCTTAGCCCAGCCAGAGCCCTCAAGTTCAGCACCTTTACGCAGGTATGATACAGTTCTTTCTTCCCAGCATCCTGAAACTTGCCCAGGTGAGGGGCTGAGAAAGACAGCAGAAGGCCCGCTTCCTCCCGCCACTCCCCCACAGATGGGGCAATGGACAGAGAGGGGAAACTGTATTCCCACCCTTCACTCCACTGCTCACATAGAGACCGAGTCTGTACCAAAGTCCGCTGAGGCTGCTCCAGGGCAGCACAAACCTCATGCACCACCCTATCGATGAGTCTGATGGAGGTGATGCCGCTACTCCTCCTCAGGGCTTCACCAGAGACGGCAGTCACCTTCATCAGGTGACCCAGTTTAGTGCACCCAGCCTCCCTGAGACTGGCCCTCAGACTAGCAGACTGCAACACCTTAGTACTTATCAAATCATTAAAAAACAACGGTTCTTCAAAGAGCCACATCCCAGGAGTTTCTCCTGCAGCCCGCGAACATGACATCACCTGCCACGCTTGCAGGACAGAACTGTAGAACGACGTCAGCCCAGTAAGGTCGATATCCTCAGTCCTCAACGGAAAGAGCTATCTGTCATAGCCCATCCGCCCAGCTCTCCTCAGCAGCAATCGGGCCATATCAAGCCAGCTGGGTCCACAGTTATACAAAAGTTTCTGGGCAGTCTGGATACAAAAGGAGGCAAGTTTCGACTGAATATCCACCAGCCCCTGGCCCCCTTCAGTAACAGGTAGGTACAGAACTGCGGCCCGAACCCAGTGCTTCCCTGACCAGAAGAAATCCACCATGGCTCTCTGAACGTCCTCCATCAGGCTTCTCGGTGGTACAAGGGCAACAAGCTTATGCCACAGGGTCGAGGACAACCAAGTTATTGGCAACCAAAACTCTTCCCCTATAGGACAGCTGAGGTAGCAACCACCGCCATTTAGACAACCGAGCGCACACCTTCTCCCTCACTCCCTCCCAGTTCTTCTGCACAAACCCCTCCGTACCCAAAAACACCCCTAAAACTTTTAACCCTTCCTTCCCCCACTCAAGTCCCCCAGGCAGACTGGGCACCGCTGTATCTCTCCACCGACCCACCAGCAATGCCTCACTCTTAGCCCAGTTCACCCGTGCAGATGTGGCCCTCTCATAAAGTGACAGAGCATCCTGCAAACTCTGAACATCCTCCTGACTGCGAACCAAAACATTGACATCATCGGCATAAGCCGAAACAGTAAGAGACGCACCATACCTAAAAGACCCCGGCAGGAAAAGGCCGCTGAGTCGAGCCCTCATCCTGCACAAGAGAGGCTCAATTGCCAAAGTATACAGCTGTCCCGATATAGGGCAACCCTGTCGTATCCCTCTTTGCACAGGAATGGGCCGACTCAGCCCTGCCCCCATCTTCAACAAACACTGTGCACCATTATACAATAAACCAACCCAAGACAGAAACCCATCACCAAAACCAAAAGTTCTCAGTGCAGAAAACAAATAGGAGTGATCCACCTTATCAAATGCTTTTTCCTGGTCCAAAGAGATAATACCAACATTAAAATCATACAATTTACACACATCAAGAACGGCCCGAACACAGAAAATGAGTGTATGATAAGTTCCAGGACAACCTTCAGTCTGTTAGACAATGCCTTGGAAAGTACTTTATAATCCGTGCAGAGGAGAGAAACCGGGCGCCAGTTCTTAAGCAAAGTCAGATCGCCTTTTTTGGGCAGCAGAGACAACACTGCTCGCTGACAGGAAACAGGAAGAAACCCCATCCTACTCCCCTCCATAAAAACCTCATGAAGGTCAGATCCAATCGTACTCCAGAACCGTTGATAAAAATCCGTGGAGAGACCGTCAATCCCCGGTGCCTTTCCCCCGAGGTCATCTGGTGGACCGCAGTAGTCAGCTCCTCCAGAGTCAGCTCGCACTCCAGAGCAGCCTTCTCGTCGAGACTGAGCTGAGGAAGACCCTCCAGGAGCTCCTCGCGACCCCGCATGCTGCACTGTTGGGCCCCAAAGAGGTCAGCATAGAACTCCATTGCATGGTTTCTCATCTCACCAGGGCTGGAGGTTACTCTGCCTCCTGGAAGCTGAAGACATGCCATCTGCTTCCTCTGTGCCACCGATCTCTCCAGATCAAAGAAGAAAGCGCTCGGGGCATCCATGTCTCTTAACTGGAGGAAACGACACCTGACCAGAGCCCCCTTCACCCTCTCATTTAGAAAAGAGCTCAACTCCAGCTTACTTTTCAACAACTGCCCTAAAGAGGGGTCAGAGTCTCTTTGTAAGACCTCTTCTATACGTCCAATGTTGGCCTCAAGTTCCATCACTGCCGCATTGATCTTAGCAGTGGAATGGGAGGTGTACTGCTGACAAAAAACCCGAACTTGTGCCTTGCCAACATCCCACCACATCCCTGCTTTTCTATTTTTCCAGCACTTCCAAAAATGCTGAAACGAGTCACAAAACTTACTGTCCCGTAAAAGTTTATTATTAAAATGCCAGTAGGACTTAATCCTCTTACCTGGCAAGATAATCAGATCTATACATACACAGTGATGATCCGTGAAGCCAACAGGAGTTATGCTACTGCAGGACAGTCTAGAACTAAGGTTCAGTGAAACATAGATCCTATCGAGTCTGGCTGCACACACCCTATTATTAATGACCCTCACCCAAGTGTACTGTCGGGACTGTGGATGTTTGACCCTCCAGGTATCTACCAGATCCAGCTTGTTAATAATGCTAGTCAGACTCTGAGCTGAAAGTGGGTGAGGCTCCTCGCCTATCCTGTCCACAGTGAAATCAGGAGTACAGTTAAAATCACCACCAACAACCAGCTGGTCCTGATGGTACTTATTCAGTTCATCGTTTAACTGTGTGAAAAACGTTACCCTCTCAGGCCCCCGATTAGGGGCGTAGACATTACAAAACAAAACACAGAGCTCTCTATCTCTGCCCTGACAACCAGCAGGCGTCCCTTTACCACCTCAGTGGAAGATATGATGTTAACACCCGCTGCCGCCTTAAACAAAACAGCAACCCCTGCACTAACATTAGTACCATGGCTAAGAGCATAGGGACCCCCCCACCAAATACCCCAGTCAGTCTCAATAGCTGGGTCAGAATGGGTTTCCTGCAAAAACAGCACATCAATCCTTTTCTGACTAGCAACCTCAGAAACCAAAGCCCTCTTATGACTGTCTCTCCCACCGTTGATATTAAGAGATCCTATTAGCTCCTCATAGAAAAGTCAGAAAAAAGAAACAGACAAGTCGAAACAAGGAGAGAACAGTATAAAGAAGAATAAAGTTTAGGTGTCATGATCATTAGAAGTTCTTAGCCTTTTCGAAGTCCTACTGCCTTTGTCCTTCCTAATGGTTGTAATGTGCTTTTTGAGGCGATAACGTTTCTTTTTATCCAACAGGTCAAAACCAACCAGTCTTTGCAGAACAGCAACAGACGTGACAAATTTTTCTGTGTCTTGGAAGTAATCCGACACTTTCACAGATCTATTAAATGATTCATTCAGAAAACGATCTATTTCCTCTAACGAATACAAATCTGTGCTCTGATTTATTTCTCCAATAGAAACAGTATCAGCATCCGAGTCATACTCCATGTCCTCACTAGCACATGATGCCTGACTGCTGAGAAGACCCCCACCCTACTTATCAGTGGTGATCACAGAAGGACCACCCGGAGTACTGGTGGAAGCTACAACTTCAGTCATTCTTGACTCAGAGTCCTTCCCTGCTGGCCCCGGAGCCTGCTGCTGGCCTGACGTGCACTGTACCTCCACGTCGTCTATCACACCCGTCGCTACCGCCTCACACCCCGCCACGTCCGCAGCACCGCAATGTTCCGCCTCCCCCCCCCCGCAGTCACGTCAGCCGCTTCGGACACGGCACCAGGCTCAACATCAGCCGACCCCGAGCCGCCATCCGCCGCGGATGGAGCCACTGGCGCCGCAGCCTCGCCATCAACCGGCGCTTTTTTTTTTTTTGGGGACACGCAAAACGCTTGCGTCCCACACCCCCACACTCAAAAATTTCATCTGCCCAGAGCTGGCATCGCAAACTTTCCGAAACCGCCGAAGTTCCTTCTCCAACACCTCGTCGGAGATGAACGGCGGAACACCGGACACGGTGATCCGCGTCGAGGGAACCGATAATGGGGAGACCTGCACTAAACTGTCTCTGATAAACACGCCGTTCTCAATCAGCTGACGAACAAGCTGCTCATCCTTCATAAACACCACCACCGCTTTGTTCATCCTGGATGCAAAAGACAACTCGTCATACCCAACCTGCTCACCGACCGCCAACAGAACCTCCTCCACCGTAACATCACCCTCCGGGGGGACTAACCTCACGCCCTGTCGGAGAGTCGGAGGCGGCGTCCCGGAGGACGCCATTCCTCCTGAAAAAAAAGAAACCCGAGTCCTAAGCAGACACTCCACAAGAAAAGCCTAAGAAACTTACCTGATCATGCACAAAACCACAGGTCAAAGATACAGTCGGAAATCCGATAATCAGGGACAGAAACAGTTCAAAAACTCCACGCCACACACTCCTCCACCACCACCACCACTCACGCTCACACACACCGGAACTGGAAGAGGAGAGGAGAGCAGAGGAGAGGAGAGGAGAGGGACCATGATTCCTTTACGATCATTTCCATCCTGCCCTTGTTTACCCAGTTTGGGAGCTCAGCTTAACTTCCTCTCCCTCCCTCCATCTTTGTGTTTAATAACTTGGATCAGGTTCATTTTACTTTAAAAGGCCTTATCTTACCTTTTTTCAGCAGTTACACTTCACTCTTTTTCCTGTTTACCCTTCAGCGTCCACCTTTCCTTGCTCGTTTCTCTCTTACTTTCTCCACTTTTCTTCATTTCCTTCCCACCGTCTTCATTTTCTCTCCTTTCTTCTAGTGCAATCCTCTCATTTGCTGTCCCTTTTCTTGGAGACTCCTTTAATTCTTTTTGTTCCTTTCCTTCCTCTCCTGATCTTATTCTTAAATCTGGTCTTGCCTCCATCTCTCTGTACCTTCTCCGATTTGGAGTCGATCTCCACCTCAGCGATCTTGGCCCATTTCTGCCAGAAGTTGGGGTCGTCCAGAGAAATGTCCGTTCTGTTACCAGATGAGATGAAACTGGCCTGAGGAAAGAAAAAACAAAAGAGTCAGCTTCTGGTTGATGTTAACTGGCTATATGACAGATGGCATTACAACCAAATGATGTGTGGACTGAAGCTGAATTGTACAAATATCTGATATTCATGCCAAAATATTTTAAGTATTCAATGATTCCTACAAAACAATGAAAAAGCATATAGACACAATAAAACACCATGTAAAGGGGCGCTATTCAGTTTTTCCCATTTCTTCGCCGTTTTCTCGCTTTTTGTTGGCAAGTTTCTCTACAAAGCCCCCCCTACAGGTTTCTCTACAGTGCCCCCCCCCTACAGGTTTTCTCTACAGGTTTCTCTACAGTGAGGTTTCTCTACCCCCCTACAGGTTTCTCTACAGAGGCCCCCCTACAGGTTTCTCTACAGAGGCCCCCCTACAGGTTTCTCTACAGAGGCCCCCCTACAGGTTTCTCTACAGAGCCCCCCTACAGGTTTCTCTACAGAGCCCCCCCTACAGGTTTCTCTACAGAGCCCCCCCTACAGGTTTCTCTATAGAGCTCAATGACTCCGAAGGTGTTCAGTTAAGGTGAATTAAGCTAAAAAAACAAAAACTGGCATAGTTCCCCTTTAAAGCCAAGAGAAAAACTACTGTTCCAAATAAAAAAAAAAAAAAAATGTAACCGTATATTGAATCGTAATATGTGTCAGAAAAATCCCAATAAGACTTTTTCCACAAATTGTTAATCATCATCTAATTTAAATCAGTCCGTTGTGTTTGCCCTGTATAACTGAGCACAAGCTGCAGATCACAAATGATCAACAGATCAGAGTCTTATGGTATTAATTACTTTTTCTTAATGCCTTCAAACCAGTATTTGAATGAATAAAAGTAAGAATTATGGCCAATGAGCCACCGTTGAATGTAAAAACATTGAAACACATTCTTAAATGTGAGTAGAGGTAAATTCAAATACAAAAAATAATTCTAAAAAAAGATTTTTTCACAATTACATCCCTAATAAAGCTGTGTCTAACTAGACTAAAAGATAATGGAAGTAAACTCTGTTTATTTTAATTATGGCTTGTTACACATATGCTAGGTTTAAAAAAAGTAGCAAGTAGTCAGACAGTGAGAAAAACTAATCATGTATAGGAACAAAATATGTTGATGCAGCAATAAGGTTTATTCTTGCATCGTAGCCCTCCGAATCACAATCATATTGAATTGGCATGTAATATAAAAGGTTAGAGAGCGGGAGGTCGTTGGTTCGATACCCAGACCGACTGGCTAAATCTGGGTGGGGAAGTGCAAGAGCAGCACTTGTCCCTCCCTCATTACCACCACTGAGGGGCCGCTGAGCAAGGGCCCCCCCCAGACTGTGGTTGTACTGGGCAGCTTTCAGGTATGAATGTGGAACTGTGTGAAAGTGACCGGTCGTTGTTATCCATGACAATTTGTTCTTAATTGACTGCCTTACCTGGATAAATAAAAAATGTTAAGGTGCCTAGAGATTTCCTCCCCTACTCATAGCACTACACTGTTACCTCGGATCCATGTATTGTAGTTGTTTATTATAGGGGTTTGTGCTTAATGTTTCAGGATTTCTACCTTAGCGAACGTGGACCCTTTCCCTTCAGACTGGATGGTGATGGTCTGGGTTCGTCTCTGGAGTATCTGATCGATGTCTTCCTCACAGAACTTGGAGCCTTCGTCTTCTTCGTCCATCAGTGCTCCGTATGCTCCTTTTTTCAACAAATCCTCCACTTCCAGCTTTGAAAGCTGCTGCACCTGCAGCAACAAGCAGCACACAGGTTTAGAATGCACGCTCTGCTTTATTCCCAACCAGCATCAGACCAAAACAAATCACAGTGGAAACAAGCCATCACCACAGTTAAATCCTTAATGTAAGCCCGTCATTTTATTGTTCCCCAGGTCCGTGGTGGGGGGGTGGGTGGGAAGGGATTAGGGATTCCAAAGGGAGGGGTTCAAGGGATGGTGGAAGGGTGAGGCAGAAATGATTATTTTTATTTATTTATTTATTTTTATCTATTTGTTGAAATTTACTTTGTTTTATTCTGTTTTTTTTCATTTAGTCGATTGGTAGTTTTATATTGATCATTTGTGGATATACTTTACTGGCAATCCATCAACTTCTAACCTCACCTTATATATTATGTACTAAATATCATTAGAAAATTGATCACTTAAAGAAGACACACAGAGCAACATCCTACAACTACAATGTAATAATAGTCTCTCACCCCGTTGAGGCTTCCCTTGCGGTTGATGTCCTGGAGGACGGCTTTGTCCAATCCCAGCTTCAGACTGGCCTTGTCAAACATTTCCCTCTCGTACGAGTTCCTGGTGATCAGTCTGTAGACTTTCACCGCTTTGCTCTGGCCAATCCGGTGGCAGCGTGCCTGGGCCTGACATGGAGCAGAAAAAAGGATGTGAAATATAACAATAGTATAAGGCATTATTCTTATACATTATTACTGTGCTTGCAGTCACATCTACGTGAATTAATGTTTTGTGCATAAACTCAGGTGAAAACAAAATCTGTGTAAACTGTAAAATGCTTTATAATGCTGTTAATATTGAAAGCTCATTCTTGTGGATTTAAGGGCCTCAAGTTTGTAATAACTCAAATTTAAATGGATCAAATTACTTTGTAAGACAAGGATATTGGCATCTGACTGTTTATTTTTCTAAATAAAACTAAACATTTTTGTTCTTTATTTGACCCAACCATTAAATAACAATTTTGATAAATGCCATTCAATTAAAGAAATGCGAACATCAATTGCATCAAAACTGTGGCAAACATTCATTCCCACAGTGTGCATGCTCACTTTAATCATTTGAGACAGAGTCGCCGTTTGAAGCCACATTTTGTCAAATATTGCAATCCCAAAAGGAATCATAAGTAAACGGCTAACAGAGCAGCAGCTTCACACAGTCAAAAGAAAGTGGAGTTTAGATAGCTCTCTGGTATTCTGGTCTCTTCAGTAGAACTAGAGTACCATCCACCTATACCTAAACCTTTTTGGCCACGTCTCCAAGCTCTCTGCCCACCTGCAAGTCGTTCTGGGGGTTCCAGTCCGAGTCGAAGATGATGCAGGTATCTGCAGCCGTCAGGTTGATTCCCAGCCCTCCGGCTCTGGTGCACAGCAGGAAAACAAAGCGGTCCGAGTCGGGCTTGCAGAACCTGTCAATGGCCGCCTGCCGCAGGTTCCCTCGCACACGGCCATCAATGCGTTCGTACGTGTAGCTGGAGAAAACATACAGAAATGCGTACGTATAAATCAAAAAAAGTAATTAAAATCTCACTTTTTACAATATGGGACCCTATCATATGGGACCCTATCAAGGGTGATAACAGCTTTTCATATCTCTCCATTCTGTTAAATGTGGCTTCACATTCTTCGTTCATTTCTCCTAAATCTCCATTCTGCGGTTGCCAACCTCCCTCTGCACTCTCTCTCTCCTCACCGTCTCTGTATGAGGTAGTCCTCCATGATGTCCAGACAGCGGACCATCTGGGAGAAGACCAGGACTTTGTGTCCCCCGGCCAGCAGTTTGGGCAGCAGCTTGTCGATCAGCACCAGTTTACCAGCTGCCTGGATCATGGCCTGCAGCTGGAAGTCCAGCGCGTCTGGACTGTGGTACTTCCTGAAGCTTTCCAGAATCTTCTCCTCCGCTCCTGAAAGAAAGGAAGAGAAAGGCAGGAGAGAGAGGGAGAAGACTGTTGAGATGGAGGACTGGAGAATTTTGTTTTGACTTGCTCTTGTCTCTGTTTATCCATTCCCTCCCATTATCACCCGTGTCTTACTTTCTGTTTTGACCTCCTGTTGGTTGAACACATGTTACTGTCGTAGAGGGTTATAATGCCTCATTATAACTGTAGTGTCATTAAAGGTGCTCTAAGCGATGTTGGGTGATGTTTCTTCTTATTAACATTCAATATATTTTCAAACAAAACAAGGCTAGCTCATCCCGTCCCCTCCTCCTCCCTATGTCCTATAATGCATCCTTAGATTTACCACTTCAGCGGAGACTACAAACTGACAGCTTTTGTTCTAGCTTGTTGGTAAAAATTTGTGTTTGTGTAAAACAGCACGGTGGATGAGTGGACTGAGCAGACAAAGCAGATTGAAATATCACTCCCCACATGTCTATGCCTGTAGACAGATGGGAATTGATGTATTGACTTTTTACTCAAAGGTTTTATTGTAGCCTTACAGTAACAAGCCTAGCGTTAGTTCATCTGTGCTAATCCTCCCTGTATCGTTCCCAGTCAGGTACTGTGTGTTATGTCTCAGCTCAGCTATGTGTGTGTGTGTGTGTGTGTGTGTGTGTGTGTGTGTGTGTGTGTGTGTGTGTGTGGAGTGCAAGCATCGCTGTACAGAATCCCAGCATGTGAATAGAGATGCAAATACAGGGCGGCTGGGTTTGTGGTCTACCTGTGTAATGTTACCCGCTGTAAATGCTTGAAATGCTAAATACCAGAACGCATTTTTTCCTCTTCATATTATTTAAATTATTCTGCGGGCTGGACTGAAAGATTTGGCGGACTGGATGTGGCCCGCGGGCCACCAGTTAACAATAGCTGGACTACTGCATCAAATCAGAGCATGGCATATAGTTTTTGCCTATGTGCGTGCAATTTGTGTTTGTGTGCGTGCGTGCATTACCTGTGATAAGGTAAGGGTGGTTGCAGCACTTGCGGAGCTCCATCATGGTGTTAATGAGGTTGGGCATGTTGTGCTGGTTTGCTCCTTTGGACAGGAAGGAGAAGTTCTTCTCTAAGATGGCCCGGTAATATTTCTTTTGAATGTTGGTCAGCTCCACCTGCAGGAACACCAGGAGGAAAAAAGTTGTATTTAGTATACAGGCTGTTAGTACAGTACTTCTGTTGTAGTGTCTAGTAACTTAGCCAGCACAGTCAATCATAGTGTACATTATACAATACTGAATCCATTTGACGGTTCATCTATTGTACTTATATGTAAAAACACAATCATATTTTGCAACTAAGAACTTGAAGAGCTTCTAAATTGCCTAAGCTGCATCTGTTTTAACTACAGCTGGGCCCAATATATCATAACATGATACAGCATGTTTTCCGGTAATAAATAGTCTATTAAATAACCACACGATGATGCCTATTTTTGTAATATCCAGTTTGAATTAACCTTCAGATATATGAAAAGTATATATCGGAAAATTTCTTTCTCATTTTATTAAGAGCTTTAGTGCAAAATGAACATAACTTGCAAGGATCATAACGTAAAGGGTCGTCCAAATGATGTGAATATGGTTGCTGGTAATGGAGAGAGCTTAGTGTTAATTTAAACATGGAAAACGTACCTCTATGATGGTCTCTTGTTTAGGCGCCAGGTTTTTTTCGACGTCGTCCTTCAGTCTCCTCAACATCATGGGCTTCAGAATGGCCTGAAGCTTCTTCACCTGTTGCAGAGAACACAGGAGGGGGTGTGAATGTGATAGAAATGCAAATGTTATGTACAGATTTTTTGTTTTCTTGTCTGAAAAAAAAAGCCACTTCATGTCCAAACTAAGTTTGAGTTTGTTTTGAGAAAAGAAAAAGATGAGAGCTGATCCCAAGCACCACAACACAGGCACCGGGAAAAAGCAAGCAATGTCAGGATGCATTCTCTACAAACACCGCATCTTCCTGTAGCTGCTTTTCACTTTGACTCTTGTTAAAAACATATGATGTACTGTAACTACTTGTATGTACATGAACACACTTATCTTAACATACCTGTTCATCTGTTTTGAGGTCTCCAAATTCTTCCAGGAAGGTGCTTTCGGAAGGAAATTGCAGCGGCTCCAGGAAATTCAACAGGCTGAACAACTCCTCCACTGAGTTCTGCAAAGGGGTCCCGGTCAGCAGAACCTTGTGTTCCTGTTAGAAACATGGGACCACAACAACAATTAGCTAATTCCTACAGCTGCAATGCCAAACATAAAAAAGTACTGTACATTCTATTCATCTTTCACACACACACACACACACACTGTCTGGTGCTTGCAGAATTTGTGTGTTTACTATAGTAGAGGAAGGCAGAGGATTGCATACAGTTATACCTTTCTGAAGACTTAGTAAAACTCTGAATTCTGACACAATGTGCTTGGTCAAAAGTGTTAAATCTATCTGAGGTTGTAGGTAGACGTATAGAGTGACTCACACAACTTGACATTTCACACACACACACACACACACACACACACACACACACCAGGTTCATGAGTTTGAGTCCCTCCAGCAGTTTGCAGTTCCTGTTTTTCAGGCGATGGGCTTCATCGATCACCACGCAGCGCCAGTGGAGCTTCTTCAGCTCCGGAGAGTCAGCCATGATCATCTCGAAGGTGGTGATCACCCCGTGGAACTTCAGCACACCTGGGATAGTGTTACCCTAAGGAAGGAACATTTAAATGATCAGGTTCTAGGGATGGATATCATGCTGCTGCGTTGCATGTCACGCCTCACTCTGGTATTCTTAACTGTTAAAACATGAAATGCCTCCTAAAAACCGCTGAATGGGTAACTTCACCAGGCATGACCAAAATTCCCCTAGGATATCTGCAGAAGACCGAAGTCAGAACAAGCAGCTTCATACAGTAGTGGTTTCCAACACTATTTATTATGTAAAAGAGGATATTGTTTATTTTTTGTGTACAACAGAACTAGACATATTTAGGTTGGTTTGGTCAGCAAGCCTACTACTACTAAATGTGAGTGTTTCATGTTTCAACCGTTTATCCAGTAGTTTTAGCTAACTATTTGAACCCTTTATCCAGAAGATCAAAAAAGAATTACCTGTGGGTCTCTGTAAAACATCTCGTACTGCAGGATCATCTGCCGGCTGATCTGCGAGCCGTGGTACACGATGACGTTCATGTGCGTCCACGTGCGAAACTCCCTCTCCCAGTTGGTGATGGTGGACAGGGGGGCGATGATGAGGAAGGGCCCGCGGATCCCCATGCTGAAGATCTCGTACAGAAAGGTGATGGACTGGATGGTCTTTCCCAGCCCCATTTCATCGGCCAGTATGCAGTTTTTTCTAGGAAGACAAGCAAGGACAGTGTGAGAGAGCAGGTCAGAGGGAGCACTATGGTCTGCCATAATCATTACTAATAAAAAATGTCATAATCATTACATTACTATTTATGCAAACATACTTGTGTGCTCTTAACACATTGGCAATATTAAATTAACCCTGTCTTCAAACATGAATAAGTTGTAGAGGTTTCAAGAAAACAATGTGAATTACCACTGATATTTAAAAAGTCTTAAACAAATAATTTAAAACACCACTGGTGGACACATGATATATGCTACATTTGATGACTTGACCAAGCATCAAAAGAATTACCACTAGATATTTAAAAAAGTCTTAAACAAATAATTTAAACACACACACACATATATATATACATACACACACACACATATACACAATATATATATATATATATATATATATATATATATATATTTCTGTTTTATATATATATATGCATATACATTATATATATACACATATATATACATATACATATACATACATATACATATACACACATATATATATACACACACACACACACACACACATATGTATATAAGCAACCTGTTATATTCATAATTCTTCATTTATTCCAGCACCAAATGCATTGTCTTATTGTATTACTGTTATCTACATTGAATAAGAATGTGGCGTCAGGATGTTCTATGATGTGTTCAAGGATGAGGGGCACACACACACACACACACACAAACACACACACACACAGTCTTTGTATGCTTCTTTCTCCTGTCAATACTGGACACAAATGAATGCAGTTTTATTGTAATTGATAATGGAAACAAAATCCACAATCATCATTTTTTGCTAAATAACATTCCAAGGTTAAATAGAAGCTAATATTGTGCATCAGCAGTCAGAACTGGATAGAAATTACAGTAACTAAACATCTTTGTGTTACCATCCCTCTGCCGTGGCTCCATTTCCTTTGGGGCACTGAGAGAGAATTTCTTACTAACTTTGGAAGATACTCACATTATCTGACTAAGTCAGACTCTACTTTAAAATGTATCTTTTCACAGAACAAGCACTGCAGATTTTTGAAACTGCTTTAAGAAGGGATCACTTTGTGGCAAATATGGATAAGGGGGGAGAATAAACTCTTAGATACACCTAAAGGCAGAAGGAGGAGGATTTCTCAGTTGTGGTTTGTAAACACAATATTCAAATTGCCCCCTCCTCCCCCTGCTAAAGGGGGTTACAATGCTCTACAGCAGGAGAAAGTCAACCCAAGATTCAGTCCCGTTGCAGAACAAGCTTTGCCGTTGGCTTGGCGCTGTGTGTGTGTCCCCTTTGGATTGGTGCTCATGATCTGACACCTGGTTGCTACTTTTTTAATGTAGGAGGTCGATGAAAATGTCCAGAAATGTCCCGAACACAGCGAAATAAGAAAAACTTTTTCAAAGCAAAAAAATGATAATATTAATATAGTTAGAAAAAATGTTTTATGATAATAAAGAGGCATTGTTTTGTTGATGTATGTGTATTTGTGTAATTACATTATTTTGGTCTAAGAACAGTATATTTAGTATCTATATACACGAAGTTCCACTTCCAGGATTTATGCTGATTAAACTCATTTTATGAGGACTATGGTTAAGCAGTCCCTCCAGGAACACACACACAATTTTCAGATTAAACAAACATTTGCAGCATCCTGAGCCTTTTTGCTAATGTTACTAGGAAAACTCAGCCCAGAGTAATTTTATTCTTATTTTATTTTTAAAGAATTTTAGCAATTTTCACTGTCTCTCGCAACTTTATTGCAACAAAAATACAAAAGACATTTTTTACAAAAGCTCCCTCTGAACAATCTTAAAAACAGGTCGCTAAATCCTGGAGGGACTGGTTACCTGGTCCTCAGATCTCTGCAGGGTAAATCCAGACAGCTAGCTAGACTATCTGTCTAATCTGTATAATCAAACATTTCTGTTTTTTTCTGTCAAGATGGGTTGCTGAGTGTACATTACTGAAATAAAATGAGAACTTTTTTGATTTTTTGGAAAAAAGGCTGCAATGCTGGACTATGGTTACCTGGTCCTCAGATCTAGACAGCAGGGTAAATCCAGATTTCTGTTTTTTTTCTGTCAAGCTAGACTATCTGTCCAACATTATTTTGGTCTAAGAACAGTATATTTAGGACTATGGTTACCTGGTCCTCCAGGAACACACACACAATTTTCAGATTAAACAAACATTTGCAGCAGCCTTTTAAATAGGAAAACTCAGCCCAGAGTAAGACATTCTTATTTTATTTTTAAAGAATTTTAGCTAGACTATGCAACTGTCCAAAAATCTGAGGACTATGGTTACCTGGTCCTTAGATCTCTGCAGGGTAAATCCAGACAGCTAGCTAGACTATCTGTCCAATCTGAGGACTATGGTTACCTGGTCATCAGATCTCTGCAGGGTAAATCCAGACAGGTAGCTATCTGTCCAATCTGAGTTTTCTGTTGACGACTTCTAAACGTACACGTGTTCCACCAAAACCAGTTCCTTCCTGAGACAATTTTGCAGCGGCACCTTAAGTTCCATCCGGCGCTTAGCACCACCAATATGGTTGTGATTGTTTTAAAGGAATCCCAATAAACCAGAGCACGTTTTTCTCCTTTCCCAGAATGCTGTGTGGACTAGCCACAGTGCTGCGGAGGTGGTTCCGGCAATGCAAAACTACATTACAGTGACAATCGTACAGCAGCATTTGGAATAGTTACAGCTGAAGTGTGCAGTACTCACCTGTTGTACCAGTTGAACAGTAACCAGTTCATTCCCTCTAACTGGTATTCTCTGAGCATGTTTCCATTCCGGTAATCTCTAGAGTGGTCCAACTTCTGCCATTTCTCCGGAGGAGGACGCTCCTGCAATATGAACACACACAGAAACACACATTAGTCCATTTACTGTTTCAATTTCACTGATAATTACCAAACAAAATGTGATTGGCAACTTGTGCTGGTTTTAGCTGAATTATTTAAACACTATGATAACCAATATTCAATATACAGTGGTGTGAAAAAGTGTTTGCCCCCTTCCTCATTTCCTGTTCCTTTGCATGTTTGTCACACTTAAGTGTTTCGGAACACCAAACCAATTTAAACAATAGTCAAGGACAACACAAGTAAACACAAAATGCAATTTGTAAATGAAGGTGTTTATTATTAAAGGTGAAAAAAAAAATCCAAACCATCATGGCTTTGTGTGAAAAAGTGATTGCCCCCTAAACCTAATAACTGGTTGGGCCACCCTTAGCAGCAACAACTGCAACCAAGCGTTTGCGATAACATGCAATGAGGCTTTTACAGCGTCCTGGAGGAATTTTGGCCCACTCATCTTTGCACAATTGTCCTAATTCAGTTACATTAGAGGGTTTTCGAGCATGAACGGCCTTTTTAAGGTCATACCACAACATCTCAATAGGATTCAGGTCAGGATTTTGGCTAGGCCACTCCAAAGTCTTCATTTTGTTTTTCTTCAGCCATTCGCTGGTGGACTTGCTGGTGTGTTTAGGATCATTGTCCTGCTACAGAACCCAAATTCGTTTCAGCTTGAGTACACGAACAGATGGTCGGACATTCTCCTTCAGGATCTCTTGGTAGACAGCAGAATTCATAGTTCCTTTTATCACGGCAAGTCTTCCAGGTCCTGAAGCAGCAAAACAGCCCCAGACCATCACACTACCACCACCATATTTTACTGTTGGTATAATGTTCTTTTTATGAAATGCAGTGTTCCTTCTACGCCAGATATACTTGGACACACACCTTCCAAAGAGTTCCACTTTTGTCTCATCGGTCCACAGAATGTTGTCCCAAAAGTCTTGGGGATCATCAAGATGTGTTCTGGAGAAATTGAGACGAGCTTTGATGTTCTTTTTTGCTCAGCAGTGGTTTCTCCTTGGAACTCTGCCATGCAGGCCATTTTTGCCCAGTCTTTTCCTGATGGTGGAGGCATGAACGCTGACCTTAACTGAGGCAAGTGAGGCCTGCAGTTCTTTGGACATTGTTGTGGGGTCTTTTGTGACCTCTTGGATGAGTCGTCGCTGCGCTCTTGGGGTAATTTTGGGCGGCCGTCCACTCCTGGGAATGTTCACCACTGTTCCATGTCTTCGCCATTTGTGGATAATGGCTCTCACTGTGGTTCGCTGGATTCCCAAAGCTTTGGAAATGGCTTTATAACCCTTTCCAGACTGATAGATCTCAATTACTTTCTTTCTCAATTGTTCCTGAATTTCTTTGGGTCTCGGCATGATGTGTAGCTTTTAAGGATCTTCTGGTGGACCTTACTGTGTCAAGCAGCTCCTATTTAAGTGATGCCTTGATTGTGAACAGGTGTGGCAATAATCAGGCCTGGGTGTGGCTAGAGAAATTGAACTCAGGTGTGGACAACCACAGTTATAGTATGTTTTAACAAGGGGGGGCAATCACTTTTTCACACAGGGCCATGATGGTTTGGATTTTTTTTTTCCTTTAATAATTAACACCTTCATTTACAAATTGCATTTTGTGTTTACTTGTGTTGTCCTTGACTATTGTTTAAATTGGTTTGATGTTCCGAAACACTTAAGTGTGACAAACATGCAAAGGAACAGGAAATGAGGAAGGGAGCAAACACTTTTTCACACCACTGTAGGTTTTCTCCACACAACAAATTGTATCCAACATAAGAGAATATTAAAACTATTTGGTTGCCCAGATAAGTCAGAAAGAAGATAAATGAAATGATTTTTTTTTTTAAAGATGAGAAAGGACTGTTTGCCATTTTGGAGATGGAAAGGACAAATAATAAAATCAGTAGTGCAACAGAGTGTTGCTGCCAGAGACTTTAATAAGACTTTATTACGGACTCATGGTCCAGTAAAATGACAGCACAATACATACAACACCTAATACATAAATAAACCCAGAGGCATAATGCAATTTCATAATATAAAATATTCATATGATAACACTAGTTTTGAAATGAATAAGCGCTGAAGAGCAAGAATCATTTGCTTAGGTTTTTTTCAGTAGTGGAGAGAGTTATGTAAGCAGTCGTTAAAGTATTCAACATCCTGCAGGGCTGCCAACTCTCACGCATTGGCCGTGAGACACACGCATTGGACTGGTTTCACACGCTCACACGCCACACCTCCGATTTTTCACGCTGAAGTGTCAACCCGGTCGGTCAAATTTCTGAAAGATGAGTTTATCTATAGATCTACCCGTTGAGCCACTTATGATCGACTAGTTGTGCTTTCAGAGACTGAGGGGGTTAAAGAGCGCTCCCTGTCTGTGGAAGTTTCGAATTGTCGCAAACTGAGAACATTATTTTCACGATCCATCCCAGGTGCATTTCCCCGGCTTCAGGTATGTGGTCTGAGTATCACAGACCCGTCCGTCGCTTTGTGTCCTCTCTCTCTGTAACAACAGAGGTGAGCAGCGCGGCTGGTAGTGGAGCAACTTCCGTTCATTTTAGTGGACTCGCTCTGCTGTGGACAGTGACGCGTTGCATCCGTGTAGACCTCCGATGAAGAGCAGCGTACAGCCTCCTCTAAACTCTGTCAGAGACCAGAGACCCGAATGGGCCTCTGGTCTGTCAGACGGTCTGAGTGAGATACTACCATATCAACGGCGCATTAACATCCACAGCAGACTATATTACAAATCTCGGACAACAGAGATGGGAGGAGTTATATTTAGAATGTGCACAAAGTTGTAAACATGAGCAGAAATCTGATGAAACACGTCTGAGCTATACTATACTATACGATACTGCAATGCTGGGCCACTATTGTACTCCTCTAACCTTGGTGCATCTCTAAATGTAACTGTAAATAATTCATTCAATGTTTTATAAAATGAACAAATTGTCTTTATTTTCCCAAATAAGTAAATACAGTAAGTGGGGCACAGAGGATGAGGGCCAAACATTACTGAGCCTTGGCACAAAGGTTAAAGGAATAGAATTTCTGCAAATCAGTGGTTCTCATTCTTTAGAATTTCAGTGGTCTTAGCTGATCCCTCAACATTAATTTAACTTTGGGTCCCTGGTCCCTACACCAGGGACCCCTGGACCTGGTCCCTACACCAGGGACCCCTGGACCTGGTCCCTACACCAGGGACCCCTGGACCTGTTCACCACAGACCCAAATCTTCTCAGCTGTTGCTGACATATGCTCCTGTCTCTTCATGTGGCTCATTATGTTTGGCACATTGTCTGGGTCAGTTCTTATATCATAAGAAGTTAATAATGTAAATAATGTAAATTCTGAATGCCCTAATACGACAATGCCCTAATACGACAATACAAAGGCCCTTAACCCTACAGTTTTGCACATATCATGTAAGATTTGATTTCTCCATTTTTTTGCACAAAACTCTCCAGAAAGTGCCATTTAATGGTTTATTTTTCAAAATATTTTCCTGGGGGGGCATACCCCCAGACCCCCTTAGGGAGAGCCCCCCATCCACCCCCCCCACATATAACAAATCCCAATTTAAACCCTGAAGGATAGAGCCAAAGAAATTGCTTTGTACACGGCAAAATATGGGGCGGCCCCACCAAATCTCACTCCAAGGTTTTTGGAAAAGTTGGCAACTCTGCATCCTGTAAAGTAAATGTTCGGTGAGACTGGTCAGGAGTCCCAAACCTGTCTGTTCTGCTTACACCAAAGCGAGGTTTATGGTATCCGCGATCCCAAATGTAGCTAAACTCTCGCTTTTTGGCAAGGACCCGCCCTACTTTGCATCTGATTGGCTAGAACTTGTTACATTGGTAGGTGTAAGTTCGATGATTGGTTAGAACCAGCGCATCAAAATCAAATCCCATGTGGACTTTTTATTTTATTATTTTTTCTAAAACAATACTAAAAAAATACTTTAAGCCCTGTGGCTGTAACTCTGCACCAAGGCTGTATTTTAGGAAAGAGACTTCAGACTAAGGTCTATATAAAGAGACTTCAGATACATTATTAGGGGACCACTAATATATCATAGTGCTCTTTGGAGCTCTTAGGACCTTTAAGTGTGCTGATTATAATCACATATTTATATTGTAATAAAAACTAGAATCACAAGCTTTTTTCAAGCTCAACAAGAATCTGAAATGTGTCTCTGAAACTGAACCCGTGTCCTATTCACGTTTGAATTGTATTCAATGCTGGATCAACCTACAGTTTTAATTATCTTCTTCTTTGTACTCAACTACTATTGGATATGTCCTCACCATGTGTCTGAGGTCTGGTGGCAGTTTCTGGATGCCCTCAAACTCTTTGATCTTCTCCGGGTCCAGGTCCTCCTGCAACTCCCATGTGGCCTCCTCGTAGGACAGACTGCACCACTTAACCAGGTAATGGGTCACCTCCTGCAACAACACACAAACACATGGTGGCTGGGTGTGTGCCACAGGACTAAAGCATGATTTATGCTTCTTTGTTAAATCTATGGTACTTGGAGATAGTGAACCTACGGCGTGCACCTCTCGAAAAAAACTGCACACTCGGCCGTGGCTTGGTAGCGTTGTATTTCCCCCTACTCCTCTTTCTCTCACTATTAGGGGTGGGGGGGAAATCAATACAGCATAATATCGCGATATTTTCAGTGGCAATACTGTATTGATACACAGCCTCCAAGTATGGATCTTTTATTATATATGTGGTGGTCAGTTATCCCATTTTGCAGCAATAAAATTAAAGTGAGATGAACAAACAGAGAAATGTTTCTTTTTAGATAAAACAGATATTGACAAAGTTTCCTTTTAGGGACATCATTTGAAATTGGGAGCGGGTCTGCGGCAAAAAGTTGCGACCGACTCAACTTTTGGGGAAACGTAACCCCACGTCACACTGGCCAATGATATTAGACCTGTCTGTGTGTGTTTGAGGGCGTGTGAGAGTCCCGGAGAGGAAACATGAAACATCACTGCCTCTATTGGTGCCACAAGTACGTTTTAAACCCTTTGTGGATCAACTGCCCGGAAGTTTGTGTAATAGCTGAATGTTTCCTGACAACAAAGCCCTCCCTATGTTTCACTCTCTCCCCCTGTGAAATAAGCTGCCTTCAAGTGCGGTCGGAAACTTCAACATTTATTGACAGCAGATAAACCCTGCTGTGAGACAGCGTCTGTGTTTATGTGTTGAGTACCTCTCCGGTCTCAGTATCCGTGGTAACGGCCACCTCCAGCACTCTGTCCACCTCTATATAGTCTGGGTTGAATAAGTCCTCATCAGGCTAGAAAAAGGGACAAAGAGAGAGGGAGAGAGAAAGTTATTGATTATTAATCGGGCCAGGGATCACTTTGATAAAGCAAATATTCTGTGCAGAGCTGGAAAATGACCAAGAAACATAAAAACAGAGGAGGCCGTTGGTTATTAATGTAATTATTTGTCATTCACACACATGCTTAGGTCTTATATATGCACTAATGGAGAGATGTCAGAGTGGGGGGGGCTGCCAGTGCTGGACCATAAGTACAGTACAGTAAGTGGGTCTCAAAGATAGGATGCCCCCTCTGTTGTTTTATCCCCCCCCCCCGCCCATGTTGTACCAACTGTAAAGCAATCAGTTGATTTTAATCTTTATAAATGAAACTTATCTTGACTTTAATAGTGGCAAACGATGCACTCTGATAAGGGACCCTTCCATAAATTATGTAAAGGCCACATTATGCTTCAAAGTCAAGGTGTTACCTTGGTTACAGCATGTTAGAGTTAACCTGTTGACCCTTTACAGCACTTTAAACACTTGGCAACAGCAGCACTGGATGACACTGTTGTGAATTATTAGCCAGCGTGTCCCATCTATTAGGCATTTTCCTAACAGCTTAATAGCTCTGCTAGATTATTAATTACAAATCCGGCCAGCATGACTCAAAATGAGGAGATTAGGCTTCAATCCAGACCTGAACAGTGGATGAGGACAGTAAACAGCAGAAGATGTTAGCAGTTACCTCGGTGAACAGGTGTTTCATCTGGGCCTGCTTGGTCCTGAAGCGTTTGATCTTCTGGTGGATTCTGGGATCTTTCTCCAGCTCTTCCAGAGTGGCCCACTTGCAGTGTAGGTAGGAACTAAAAAACACAAAACAAAAGAACCGGCACAGCTTTCACTTAGTGAAACATATGTATTTTTGTTTGTCTGTTTGTATGTTATAAAAGATGATAAAAATTAAGTATTACAATATTAAAAACCTCAGGACTAATCCCATCAGGACTTCCAGTGTTGTAATATAATGAAGTACAAATACTTTGCCACTGTTCTTAAATAAGTTTCATGTATCTGTACTTTACTTGGTCATTGGACTGGCTAGTAGTCCTTACCTAGGTACTGTCAGGGCCTCATACTCTGCTTCTGACTGGCTAGTAGTCCTTACCTAGGTACTGTCAGGGCCCTCATACTCTGCTTCTGACTGGCTAGTAGTCCTTACCTAGGTACTGTCAGGGCCTCATACTCTGCTTCTGACTGGCTAGTAGTCCTTACCTAGGTACTGTCAGGACCCTCATACTCTGCTTCTGACTGGCTAGTAGTCCTTACCTAGGTACTGTCAGGGCCCTCATACTCTGCTTCTGACTGGCTAGTAGTCCTTACCTAGGTACTGTCAGGGCCCTCATACTCTGCTTCTGACTGGCTAGTAGTCCTTACCTAGGTACTGTCAGGGCCTCATCAGGGCCCTCTCTGCTTCTGACTGGCTAGTAGTCCTTACCTAGGTACTGTCAGGACCCTCATCCTCTGCTTCTGACTGGCTAGTAGTCCTTACCTAGGTACTGTCAGGGCCCTCATACTCTGCTTCTGACTGGCTAGTAGTCCTTACCTAGGTACTGTCAGGACCCTCATACTCTGCTTCTGACTGGCTAGTAGTCCTTACCTAGGTACTGTCAGGACCCTCATCCTCTGCTTCTGACTGGCTAGTAGTCCTTACCTAGGTACTGTCAGGACCCTCATACTCTGCTTCTGACTGGCTAGTAGTCCTTACCTAGGTACTGTCAGGACCCTCATACTCTGCTTCTGACTGGCTAGTAGTCCTTACCTAGGTACTGTCAGGGCCCTCATACTCTGCTTCTGACTGGCTAGTAGTCCTTACCTAGGTACTGTCAGGACCCTCATACTCTGCTTCTGACTGGCTAGTAGTCCTTACCTAGGTACTGTCAGGGCCCTCATACTCTGCTTCTGACTGGCTAGTAGTCCTTACATAGCTACTGAGCATGTGCGACTCCCAACAAAGATAGTATGGAAGTGTGATGCCTCACTCTGTAGCTAAAAGAGAACTCAACACACAGGGTGAAAAGAAAAAATATACAAAAATATCGTGTTTTCTGAAAATTTAACCATGTAAACCTATTCTGGTACAACCTCTAAATACTAGGGCTTTCCCAAACAATTTTTTTTTTCAATTAGTTGATTATTCTAACAATTAATTAATCCAACAATGATTAATCCAACAATTCATTGTTCAATTAGTGATTATTTTTCCATTGCTCAATTATTAACAATTTCCACAAAACAAATTTCTATAAGGTTCAAATATCTATTTATAAAATTGTTTAACACTGCACTGTTTGGGCACCAGGATAGCTCATTTTAGAAGTCCCACACCTCTGGAGCAACTAGGGGTTAAGTGCCTTGCTCAGGGACACATTGGTTGAACCCAGATCTCCCACACTAAAGGCATGTGTCATATCCACTGCGCCACCACCACCACCACTATATATTCTTATTATTTTATTTTAACAAATGGGCCTTACAACTGGCCTCTTCCTCCCTGTCATCTTCCTCATCCTGATCACTCTCTACCTCTGTCCCTCTCTCTGAATCTGCAGCCTCCTCTTCCTCCCTCACAGGGCAGCTCAGCCTCTCCAGTCCTTGCCAGGATGCAGGGCCGCTGTGACAGACCCTGGTGAAGTTGGTTTTATATTGGACGTTGGATATCAACACATTTGAAAAATCTCTTATGCAGTTTGACCTTTTACTATAAAACCAACTTTACCACGGTCTGTGACAGCTCGTCCTCGCTGCGCAGGAAGCTACACACACTTTAATATATTGATTGAACAGGTTGCAAAAATGTTTTTAGACGTGACGCGTCAACGCTAAGTATTTGTATTTTTTTACATTTACGTAATCAATGACGTCGACAAATCGTCCCAGCCCTACTAAATACAATTATGAGCCTGAAAATGAGCATAATATGAGTACTAAAGGTGACTCTTAAACTTCTACCTAAGACATTTTGTGGTAAGATAAGCATCTTATCTGATACTCAAGTATTGCTTTCAATTACTTTCAAATACAATATGATTGCTCTCAACAATCCCCTCAATACAGTAAGTAAAGGAATGCAAACTAATCCATGTCCCATCATTTCTGCATCAAACACAGAACAGCAGCACAATTTATTTAGCCCAGGTTCTGCGTGATTTAATCACCAGGTCATAGAACAGGGGTCAGCCAAATGTATCCATCCACATGCCAACAGACCTCTTCACAGCCACTGGTAGGAGCACAGGCTGGACGCTGGTTCGATTCATTTTTTCCCATCTGCATTCAAAGTTTTTAATTTATTAAATCATTTCTTAAAGGCATTTAAACAAAGTTTTGTGTTGGCGTTTGTAACAATCCAAAATCTTAATTTTGACTGGTTCCAAATATTCAGTTTCATCGATATCGGTTCTGATCCCTACACAAAAGCAAAACAGACACATGTGATCCTTCTGACGGACTGGAATTCAGCGAGACATTTAGGGTCAGTGGGCAGGAGGAGAAAAACTCATGGTTGTGTCTGATTTTAAATACCTTAGTATCATTTTAGACTCTTTACATTTTAAAAAGCATGTTAAAAAAGGTGGTTAATACTATCAGATATAATCTGGCTAACTTTAGATACATAAGGCCATATCTAACCACAGAGGCAGCCAAACATATGCATGCTGTGATCTTCCATTCCATTACATGTCAATTCCACTGCTCCACCACCATGATCTTTTCCCACATACAGTATACTGAACTATATGAACTACTCAACGTTCAATGATGTTATGAAGACTATAGGGCCCTCCGCTTGTCTAGGTAAAGATGAGTTGTCCTCTAATTCATCTACCTGTAACAATATTCTCGACATAATTGCACCACTTAAACCCAGGCGTTCCAAACTGAATTCTGAACCCAGGATGAATGACTTAACTCGAGCTGCTAGGCAAAGGTGTAGGAAAGCTGAGCACCAGTGGAAAAAACAAACTGCAGGTATTTTACGATATCCTAAAGGATAGCTGGCGTAATTACCAGTTAAAGCTGAAAAGGCTAAATACCTCTCTGATGTTATTGAAAAAAAACTGCCATAATCCTCGTTCTTTTATGGACAGAGTTGTCCTACATCCCCCCCAACCTGCAAAGCCAAAGGTCTTTCGTGGCCTGTGAAAAAATTCTCCACTTCTTTGTGGAAGGGATTACCACCATTAGAGCTAGCATCTCACTTCCAGCCTTTGACCCTTCCATTTCCAGTGGGTGTGCAGCAGTTCATTAGGTCTGAGCCTGTATCCCTCTCGACCCCAACTGATATTGTTACACATTTAAAACCCTCAATTTGTACTATGTCTAATGTACCACCTCGTCTTTTAAAGAGGTGTGGCACACTATTGGACCAAACACCCAAGCAATCATTGACAGTAGTCTTCCTTCTGGTTTAAAGAGGCAGTGGTACAGCCCCTCATCAAAAAGACAAATCTGGACACCTTAGCTCTTGCAAACTATTGTCCGGTCTCTAAACTTCCTTTTATGCTCTAGATTTTAAAGAAGGCAGTTCTCTTGCATAGAGTAAAAACTTTTTTAAAGTTTTTAATGATCTTTTAATCTCAACAGATTCTGGAGATTCAGCATTACTTATGGTTTTAGACCTCACAGCAGCATTCCACACTGTTGACAACAGTGTTCTTATCTCTGGTCTCGAGCACAGTGTGGGGATTAAAGGCACTAGAGTGGGTTAGATCATTTCTGTCAGAGAGAGTGTTCAAAGTTAGTTTTGGTGCACCACTGACGTGGAGTTCCTCAGGGTTCTATTTTGCCGCTGATTCTCTTCTCTCTGTATTTGCTTCCCCTTGGTTCTTAAAGAAGCATCACATCAGCTTCCATTTCTAGGCAGATGATTCACAGATCTCCTTGCCTATAAAACGTAAGGGTGATAATTCACTAAAAAAGACTGCTTGATTGTTTTTATGACATAAAAGTCTGGATGGCTTCAATCTTTTTACATTTTAATGAAAGTAAAACCAAATTCATGATATTTAGACCCAGCAGTGTTCCTGGCGCCTCCCAAATGGACCTGGGTACCCTGACACCCTACGTCAAGTCCATGGTGACTAACCTTTGGGTTAAGATGGATAGTGAGTTTCAACTAGAGAAGCAGATCAATTCTGTTATGAAATCTAGTTTCTTTCAACTCAAGCTGCTTACCAAATTGAAGCCATTTTATATATGGTAGTTATACCTGCTTTTATTACAACTCGCCTGGATTACTGTAATGCTTTATATGTAGGTGTTAACCAGGCCTCCCTCTCCAGATTACAAATGGTTCAAAATGCTGCTGCTCGACTCCTTACCGGAATTTGCAAACAAGATCCCGTTACACCTGTCCTTGCCAAACGAGATCACATTCCACGTGTTTTTAAAGTTCTTTATGGTCGACCCCCAGCTTATGAGTATGTTTAAGCTGAAAATGAGAAGCTTTGAGTTGGACTCCCGCACATGTCAATGTTTTAATTGAGATTTCATTGTAAGTGCATATTTGGTTTTTATGTGTGTGTATTTGTACGTATGTAACGATGTGATGTAATTTTGATGCCTATCTTGGCCAGGTCTCCCTTGCAAAAGAGATTTTTAATCTCAATGGGTATTACCTGGTTAAATAAAGGATAAATAAATAAAAAATAATATCTCTGAACTACTGAAGCAACACGTTCCTCTGAGGTCGTTAAGGTCAGCTGACCAGCTACTCCTTGTTGTCCCTAGAACGTGGCTCAAAAATAGAGAGATGGATCGTTCTCAGTCGTGGCCCTGAGGCCTCTGCATATCAGATCGGCCCCCAGCTGGTATTCAGTCTACAGATGAGTGCAGTGGAAATTTCTAAGTGACCCCAAACTTTTGACCCGTATTGTATTGTAAGGATTTTTACAGTACAAATATTATACTTGGGGCACTTTTCTGTAACTTTATAACTGGTAAGTGAATACATCCTTCGAAATAAAGTCATGGCAAGGTAAAGCGTTGGCATCCATTCACTGTGATTCAACTCACCATGTTTTATTCATCGCCCCTGAGAATGAATTGTGGTCATATTAATGATGGTATACTGTTCTTAAAGATACAGAGAGCTGGAACAAACAGAGTCTCCAGAGAGCCTAGGCAGACTGAAAGCTGAGAGAGGAGCTGCTGAGCACCACTCTACTCCCTCTGGGGAATAGACCGCTGTCAAAACACACAGCCTCCGCGTGCACAGTCAAATTCTCTGGGAGAAATCAATGCCATAAAAACTATTTATTAAGTAGCTCTAACAAAGTCAAGACTAGACCTGGGTTAAGACAATCGATTCTCCAATTAAAAATGATCTTTGTTGGAGTGATGTGGTATGGATTAATACATGTTTGAGTGATCTGATATGGATAAATAAAATCAGGAATCAATCTTTTAATAATTGTCTTTTCACCATGGATTTATAAGGAAAAAGTTTAAAGTACAATCTTTGTGGGGGTCAGTGACATTAGCCTGGTGCTTAATAAAAAATTATTTGACGGTTGCTTCTTGCTTGTAGAATTTACAGCATAAGTTCTCTGAGAATCGATTCTATATCCAAGCTTAACTGGTATTGGAACTGAAATGTCCTTAACCAAAATGATTTTGAATCGCAAATGTAATCGAATCAGGAAATCATTGGACGATACCCAGCCCTAGTCACAAAGACACTCCTTAATGCCTTCATCTACAGCCGCTTTCCGGCTGGAGGGATTTTTTGCAGTTCCTACAACATAACGTTCCTAGAACCCTTTTTTTCTCGTGTTCCGACTGGACCAATTTGGGGATTATTAAGTTGCTCTGGTCACAGTTGCTGTAAGTCTTTCAGCTCCTACTTCATGGCAGGGTCTTCTCCCTTCTCTGCATAGTGGTGGTTAGATGGCTGTGTTAAAAGAACTACAGGTCAGTTCCTATGGCCACTTGGCCAGTCTGAATGCAAATGGCAAAAACTGTTTTGGGGGAGAGTAGTTAGTAGAACTGTTTAGAAGTAGACTGTTCCTAGAACTACGTAGTAGTCTGAAAGAGGATAATCATGAAGGCGACTTTTTACCACCTCTGGGGCTGCACGTGTGCATGGGGACAGCCAGGACTTGTAGATTCACCAGGGATTCTTTTTAGGACGTGGCTTTAACTGTGTAAGCGTCTAATCAGGTGGCTCAGTGATTGGACTAAAGAAGCAGGTCCTTGAGTTCTATTGGTCTTCTATGGTCTATGGTCTTTGGCCAGAGGCAGTGAGCATGTATTGTCAGACGGTCTATCAGCAGCAGTATTAGATCTTTGTAGAAGCATGCTGCATAGTTAATGGCTCAATGACGCTGATTTACTCCTTAGGTAGAGAAATTGGGTATTACATGATGAGGCATTTTTCTCTATACTTTAGAGACAATTCGGTCAGTGCTTTAAAAGTATTGAATTCAGTATCCAATACAGTAGCATAGTAACACAAGACGCATCCGTACACAATAATAAAACAAAATTAAATAGCCTCTAGGGAGTAGAATAAGTATCAAAATTACAAAATATATATATACACTACCGGTCAAAAGTTTGGGGTCACTTATACATTTCCATACCACTCCATTATAGACAGAATACCTGCTAATTTGGGTGGGGGGGCTGATCTTTAATGCAATATCTACATTGCCCATTATCAGCAACCATTCATCCAATGTTCCAAAGGCACATTCTGTGTACTAATCTATCATTTAAAAATAAAAAACTAGAAAAACATTGGAGAACCATTTTACTATTATGTAAGCACATAATGTAATCTGATTACTGCCCTGGTTAAAAAAACAATGCAACTGATCTCAGCTGGCATTCTGTCTACAATGGAGTGCAATGGGAATTTCTATGTGACCCCAAACTTTTGACCGGTAGTGTATGTGTGAATAAGAAATAATGAAGAGAGACTCACAAATTTCTGTACTTGACATAAAACGTCTCCGTCTCCTCGACTTGGTCCTCTGATGATAAAGTCTGGGGGGGGATTAAGAGAAGGAGAAATAAATGTAGGAGATGAAGAGCATGAAAAGAAGCAGGCAAGTAGATTTTAAAATGAGGGGGGAAAAAACTACATAATACAGTGAGGAAAATAAGTATTTGAACACCCTGCTATTTTGTAAGTTCTCCCACTTAGAAATCATGGAGGGGTCTGAAATTGTCATCGTAGGTGCATGTCCACTGTGAGAGACATAATCTAAAAAAAAAAATCCAGAAATCACAATGTATGATTTTTAACGATTTATTTGTATGATACAGCTGCAAATAAGTATTTGAACACCTGTCTATCAGCTAGAATTCTGACCCTCAAAGACCTGTTAGTCTGCCTTCAAAATGTCCACCTCCACTCCATTTATTATCCTAAATTAGATGCACCTGATTGAGGTTGTTAGCTACATAAAGACACCTGTCCACCCCATACAATCAGTAAGAATCCAACTACTAACATGAAAGGTGAGAAATCAGCCCAGTACTACACGGGAGGAGCTGGTCAATGACCTGTAAAGACCTGGGACCACCGTTTCCAAGGTTACTGTTGGTAATACACTAAGACATCATGGTTTGAACTCCTGCATGGCACGGAAGGTTCCCCTGCTTAAACCAGCACATGTCAAGGCCCGTCTTAAGTTTGCCAATGACCATTTGGATGATCCAGAGGAGTCATGGGAGAAAGTCATGTGGTCAGATGAGACCAAAATAGAACTTTTTGGTCATAATTCCACTAACCGTGTTTGGAGGAAGAAGAATGATGAGTACCATCCCAAGAACACCATCCCTACTGTGAAGCATGGGGGGGTAGCATCATGCTTTGGGGGTGTTTTCTGCACATGGGACAGGGCGACTGCCCTGTATTAAGGAGAGGAGGACCGGGGCCATGTATTGCGAGATGTTGGGGAACAACCTCCTTCCCTCAGTTAGAGCATTGAAGATGGGTCGAGGCTGGGTCTTCCAACATGACAATGACCCGAAGCACACAGCCAGGAGAACCAAGGAGGGGCTCTGGAAGAAGCAGATCAAGGTTCTGGGGGGGCCTAGCCAGTCTCAGACCTAAACCCAATAGAGAATCTTTGGAGGGAGCTCAAACTCCGTGTTTCTCAGTGACAGCCCAGAAACCTGACTGATCTAGAGAAGATCTGTGTGGAGGAGTGGGCCAAAATCCCTTCTGCAGTGTGTCAAACCTGGTGAAGAACTACAGGAAACGTTTGACCTCTGGAACTGCAAACAAAGGCTACTGTACCAAATATTAACATTGATTTTCTCAGGTGTTCAAATACTTATTTGCAGCTGTATCATACAAATAAATAGTTAAAAAAAGCATACATTGTGATTTCTGGATTTATTTATTTTTTAGATTATGTCTCTCACAGTGGACATGCACCCACGATGACAATTTCAGACCCCTCCATGATTTCTAAGTGGGAGAACTTGCAAAATAGCGGGGTGTTCAAATACTTATTTTCCTCACTGTGTGTGTGTGTGTGTGTGTGTGTGTGTGTGTGTGTGTGTGTGTGTGTGTGTGTGTGTGTGTGTGTGTGTGTGCGTGCGATCTTTCTTCTTCACCTCTTTCTTCACTGTTTTGACAGACAGAATTTTCTCAATGATGTTGGCCTCGTCTTCAGGTGGTTCCTGACGGGGGGGGGGAGGGAGGGAGAGAGAGCGAGAAAGAGATAACATTAGCTGCCTACAAGGATGAAGGCCGCTTAACAGAGTTAGTGAGCTCATTTGAACTTTCATGGGGACCAAACAACCGAACTTTGCTCCACTTGGAAATGGGGGGGGGCGCTTGGTTTTGGATCCAAGTGCTCTAGAGTTCACATTAGGTGAGAACCCAATCCGAGCCAAACGCAAGGAAGCAAACCAAAAACAAAACCAGAAATCCTAAGAAGTTACTGAATAACTTTGGTGTTGTTGCTCCTTTAGGTGTCAGTGAGTCTGATATTCTGTCCAGTAGACAGCGACCGTTCCCACCGTGACATTTCTTTACAATGATTGGTGCCCTATACAAAGTGCAGTGTGAACGCTAAGCAAACCAAATGAAAAATGCACCTTCACCCCTGAATCAAAGCGAGTCCACAGAGCTGTAGTCCCTTAGGCTGCCTCAGCTAGGTCAGCTAATATCTCCGTCAGCTGCTTTGCAGTTTAAAAACCAGACCGTTACACTCTTTAAATAAAAAAAAGATTTTCTGCTGTCACACAGGAGATGGAAAGTGAGAATTTGGGCTGGCAGTGTTTCAGACATGCTAACTACATGCTAACTAAAGTTCTGTTGAAGATCTGGCAGACTCCCTCGCCTCCGACATATCAGTAACAGTGGGCGACACACACTACTCCATACAGTGCCTTGCAAAAGTATTCGGCCCCCTTGAACTTTTCAACCTTTTGACACATTTCAGGCTTCAAACATAAAGATATAAAAATTTTATTTTTTGTGAAGAATCACCAACAAGTGGGACACAATTGTGAAGTGGAACGAAATCTATTGGATATTTTAAACTTTTTTTTAGCAAATAAAAAACTGAAAAAAAATGATTGGGCCCCCTGCGTTAATACTTTGTAGAGCCACCTTTTTGCTGCGATTACAGCTGCAAATGTATGTCTCTATCGTTTTGCACATCGAGACTGACATTCTTGCCCATTCTTCCTTGCAAAACAGCTGGAGCTCAGTGAGGTTGGATGGAGAGCGTTTGTGAACAGCAGTTTTCAGCTCTTTCCACTGCGATTGGATTCAGGTCTGGACTTTGCTGCCATTCTAACACCTGGATACGTTTATTTGTGAACCATTCCTTTGTAGATTTTGCTGTATGTTTGGGATCATTGTCTTGTCTCTCCCAGTTTCAGGTTTTGCACTCAACAGGTTTTCACAGAATGGTCCATTTGGCTGCATCCATCTTCCCCCATTTTAACCATCTTCCTGTCCCTGCAAAACAGGCCCAAACCATGATGCTGCCACCACCATGTTTGAGGTGGGGATGGTGTGTTGAGGGTGATGAGCTTTTGCTTTTACGCCAAACATATCGTTTTGCATTGTGGCCAAAAAGTTTGATTTTGGTTTCATCTGACCAGAGCACCTTCTTCCACATGTTTGGTGTGTCTCCCAGGTGGCTTGTGGAAAACTTTAGACGAGACTTTTTATGGATATCTTTGAGAAATGGCTTTCTTCTTGCCACTCTTCCATAAAGGCCAGATTTGTGCAGTGTACGACTGATTGTTGTCCTATGGACAGACTCTCCCACCTCAGCTGTAGATCTCTGCAGTTCATCCAGAGTGATCATGGGCCTCTTGGCTGCATCTCTGATCAGTCTTCTCCTTGTCTGAGCTGAAAGTTTAGAGGGACGTCCAGGTCTTGGTAGATTTGCAGTGGTCTGATACTCCTTCCATTTCAAAATGATCGCTTGCACAGTGCTCCTTGGGATGTTTAAAGCTTGGGAAATCTTTTTGTATCCAAATCCGGCTTTAAACTTCTCCACAACAGTATTACGGACCTGCCTGGTGTGTTCCTTGGTCTTCATGATGCTCTCTGCGCTTTCAACAGAACCCTGAGACTATCACAGAGCAGGTGCATTTATACAGAGACTTGATCACACACAGGTGGATTCTATTTATCACCATCAGTCATTTAGGACAACATTGGATCATTCGGAGATCCTCGCTGAACTTCTGGAGTGAGTTTGCTGCACTGAAAGTAAAGGGGCCGAATAATTTTGCACGCACCACTTTTCAGTTTTTTATTTGCTAAAAAAGTTTAAAATATCCAATAGATTTCGTTCCACTTCACAATTGTGTCCCACTTGTTGGTGATTCTTCACAAAAAATAAAAATTTTATATCTTTATGTTTGAAGCCTGAAATGTGTCAAAAGGTTGAAAAGTTCAAGGGGGCCGAATACTTTCGCAAGGCACTGTCTGTGGATATCATTATTAAAGTGCCCATATTCTGTTGATTTCCACTTCACAATTGTATTTAGAGGTTGTACCAGAATAGTTTTATGTGGTTTCATTATCAGAAAACCCCATATCCTCCTTCTAGCGTGCGCCCTTCCTTACCTCAGTCTGCCACGCCAGTGCGGTGGCGTTGAGCGCCGAGATGCGCCCGGCTCCCAGAACTGCGATCGTCTCTCCGTCATCGTCTACCACCTTGAAGTCCAAATCCTCGTTGTACTTCCTCCTCTTGACCTGACGTCCCGAACGCCGTTTCTAAGGAGCAGGAGGAAAAGATGTATCAATAGAGAGAAAAAGACGAGAGTAAAGGCCCGTACACACCGGGACGAATATCGGCGGGCGTTATTCGTCAGCGTTTTTCGTGTTCACACCCAAGCGATTTTCGCTGACGATGAGCCGAATGAACATGCAAATTCATTATCTGTCACTAGATGGCGCTTAATGTAAAACAGAAATACCCCCGTACATAGGGTGGCGCTGCGCAACTTTGCGCTTCTGATACTCGCTTGCAACTCAGAAGAAGAGCAGAGAAGAAGAGAGCAAGTATTTAGAACATTTCTTCTAAATCAGATATAGCTCTTTATGTTCCGAAACCAACGAGACCAGCAGCTCAACATTTATTTTGGACATCGTGCTTTGCCTCTTCCTCGTCTTGTGGCAGTGATGACGGTGGCGTATGTCTTCTTCGTTGGTGTGCTCGGTAAGACCGTTTTGTGCTTGAGCGCCGCCAAGTTGTGTTTTACTGTAACTTCAGAAGCACAAGACACGTGAGCAAAAGGGCCGATTTCATTGGTCGGATAGTTTTTTGCGCGTCAAACCAAAAAAAAACGAACCCGAGGCGTTTTTAAAAAATGACGCTTTACGCGCGTGGCGTTTCGCGTCGGTGTGCACTCTCATTGACGCCCTTTGTTTAGTCACGACGCGTTAAACGTCGGCGAATATCGCGCGCGAAATTCGTCCCGGTGTGAACAGGCCTTTAGGAAGCCAAAGGGATAAAGGAAGTCAGGAAGAACATTTTTCATCTTTTTCTGACATTTCATAGACCAAACAACTAATCAATGAATCGCGAAAAAAATCAACACATTAATCCACTATGAAAAAAGCCCTAGAAGAAAAGGTACATTAGTTTCAAAATTAATTGTGAAATTAATTTATGATACCTTGATATCTGTGGCATGAAAAACTTTCCACTTCTACAAGACTGTCTCTCCAATTTCAAAGACTGCAGTTCCCAAAACCCCATCTCCTTGCTGTCGTTAAGAGGATGTTTCTACTCGTCACAACATGCCAGCAGAGATCCTTTCCTTCAACATTTCATGTTGCCCGTGCTGCCTTTGTTTCGGCCCGCCTTAACATGGGACTTTCTCATGCTTACTCTCCTCTTCAGTTAAACGTGCTGGAACACCCTAACCCCAACGACTACCAAACGTACATTTTGTGCAGCTGCTGAATCGGAGTTGTACGGGAATGTAAAGCGCAGTGCTGCTAAACTTTCACTCGTCATTCCAAAGGTGGACCGTACAGCGGTTTCAACTTCAAAGGTGTCTTTCCTTTTAAATAGGATTATTCTCCCAAAATGAAGCATATGGATCAACTATGCAAATTAATAAAATTACTGTACGGCAGATTAAAGAACAGTGTTATTATTTCAAAATTTTATTTTAGAATAATAATGTAAATGTTTTTTATAAAGTATAAAACGGGGGGTTTTCCTGATAAGAGTTGAGAATTAAAATTGCAATTCAAATCCTCTCTAACTGTGTTGAACAAGCAGAACTTCATCTTGAATATGAGAGCTAATCTCAGTTTTATCACGAGAGTCAGGCCGTCAGACTCTCCCAGTGATTTATTTAAATATCAATATTACTTTTTTAACCAGTTTTGTTAATTTGGGTTTCATTTACTCAAGCAATATAAAAAATATTAATTAAACTGTCAGAAATAACAGGTCAGATCTCTGTCAAATAAGGTAACAGATTCCTGACTTTACTGTTAATTGAATCAATCACGCTTACTGCTGTGTGTAGTTTACCCCCCCCCCCAAATGCCCATTCTGAGCCAGGAAAAACCCTGATAATACACTTTATTTTGTCGAGTTAAAAATTCCAATAAATACCACTTTAAACTACAAATCCTACATATCTTTCCACTCCTCTTCCTATTAAGCCCACTGTGTGTCCAGAGTCTATTTGCTGTCTTTCCGTGCACTCACCGCGTTATCCAGGGGGTCTTGGCTGTCCTCTCCACCCATGTTGAGGGCTGACATTGAGGTAGTGTCGTCACTCTCCGCCCCCTCCTGGACAGCCAGCTCCTGGTTTCTCCTCTTTCCCTTCTTCTTCTTCTCCACGGGCGCTGCGCCAGGATCTCTGGGAGGAGAGAGAGATTTGGATGAGTAATTAGCAGCTCAGGTAGCCCGCAGCCATTTCTCTCTGAGCCTGAGGCTGGAAACTCTACAGATCCCTGGGGATTTTAGGTTTGAGACGGTACAACTGTTTTATCCTCGCTCCTTATCTCTCTAGGTACCATTATTTCCCAGTACTGAAGACAAAGGACAACCACTGGCCAATGCTAAAGACCGCCCAGCTGGCAGAATGCTGGACACAAGATTGGACCAGGAATCAAAGCAGAGGAGCTCAATAAGAAAAGCACAGTGTTTACTCTTACTTACTTACTCATTTGCATTTTTGTGGCAAAATCAAACAGAAGATTCTTGTCTTCAAGACGGTGAGATGACAGCATGTTATGTAACATATTTCCGAATTAAAGGAGTTTCATTTTGGGCAGCATTTGATCAAATCATTCAGGGATTTAATTTGACTGCATGGAGCCTAGTAGCAGAGATTTGAAGATAGACATCTCACATTAATTGTGAGAAACGATTAAGGGGTTAAACCATAACTGCACACTGAAAACACAGCCAAGGTTTGGCCAGCTTATATCCAAACACACAACTCTGCCCTAAGAGATCCTCCACTAGCATCTCTGAGCCATGAGCTGGTGAAGTTTAATGCTATATTATGATATCAATAATGTCATGTTTTTTTAAATAATTATAAACCAAGGGATAGCAGAACTTTTTATTGTATTTAAATCTGCCACTAAGATTTGACAGATTGTGCATGTAAAGCACTGTTATAATGTGCTGGATTCATTGGGCGGCTGTGGCTCAGTGGGAGAGGTTTGGGAAATTAACACTAGGAAATCACTTATTAGCCCGAGCTGATTGATAAGTTCCCTCTTAAAACTCTTCTTTTTTTCTTCTAAATGAAGCTGGTATGTGCACTGCAGAGAGAGACTGGTGAATTAAGGACTGTCCTGGCACTGTACTTAGTCCCAGTTAATGAGCAGGAAGAAAAGACAAGGCAACAGATGAAGATGGATTTCAAACTGCACCACATGAAGGCTTTCAAACCTTCTTGTGACTGGTGTTATCTGATCAAAACATGAGTGGATACTGGAGCCCGGCCTGGAAATGACCCTGAGTCAGTAAAGTTCACAAGTCCTCCTCCTCCTCCTATTGAAATCAATGACTCCTTTGCTCCATTTCTATCCCTTTTCCTCCTCTCCTTCCGCCTTATCTGTGCTCCCTCTTTTCATATTATTCCCTCCTCTTTTCTCCCTGTCTCTGTCATTCTGTCTCTCACTCAAAGAGGCTTTATTAGCATGACCATACTGACACATAGGATAGCACAATAGGACCTAAAATCAAAATCACGAGTAACTGCAGATTTTACCACAACGATAAATAAACGATAATTAGATCACATTGTTCTGAATCACCTTTTCTGAAGCCTAGATGTTTCCAGACGGAGGACACTGCCGGGTTTTTTGGGCACAAGTTGCCCAAAAAATTTTGAGTCAACCTCCATTATTATCCGTTATTTGAATGTTTGTAAGGAGAAAATAAGCCAATCTACAGAAATAAATTATCAAACTTATCGTCATGGGAGAAATACGTCCATTACATAAGTTCTCGATTAATCGTCCAGCCCTAACACAGTGTTGCTATAGCACCAAGTGTAAGAGGGAAAGATCCCTCCCCCAGGGAATTTTGTGCATCAAAAATGTAATTTGCAGGTAACAATTAAAAATTTTAAATGTAATGTATTTAGGGCCTGATGCAGTAAGCAGGGCATGAACAGGGCATAACAGGGCATGTTCTGTTTCTCAGTTGAAAAATGGTAGCAAAAAATGGTATTGAACCCTCTCTAATAATAATACATGTGAACAGGATCATTTTAGTATAACTGCAGATACTAAACAAATTCTGTGCATGTCCCTCAGAGGGTACGTTGAAACAATAATATAAAAAAAAAAGAAGAAAAAAAGATATATACAATTCTCTACTTATTTTGCCTTATATGGTGGGAGAAGAAGACATATTTAGCTGCTAGCCGTGCAAGCTGTGTTTAGCTCTGTGTACCCGTCTCTCTACCGGTCTGTCTACTACTGACTGTGTTTATCTCTCTCTCTCTCTCTCTCTCTCTCTCTCTCTCTATCTCTCTGCAGTGATTGTCACCTCTCTTCCCTCCATTACCTTCATCCCTTTTTATTCCAGTCAGTTATTCTTCTCTCTGTCTGTCTGTCTGTCTCTCATCAGTCTGCTGTCCTCCTAGACTCCTCATCAGTGACTCATCCCCTCTCTCTTCCTCCACGCGTTCACACTTTATCTCTAATGGCTTTTCCTTTCTCCTCTTTCAATCCTAAATCTACTTATACCTCTCTGTGGCTGTGGCTAGAGCGGTTGCCTACCAATCTGAAGGTTGGTGGTTTGATCCCTGACCCTGCATGTCAAAGTGTCCTTGGGCAAGACCAATGCTGCCCCATGTAGGTGTGTGTGAGTGTGTATCTGATGACACCTTGTACAACAGCCTGGGCCCCAGTGTATGAATGTGTGTGTGAATGGTTAATGGTTCCTGTACTACGTTACAGAGCTTTGAGTAGTCGATGAAAAGCGCTTTTCTTTTTTTAATGTCTGTTCTCTCTTAAAGCACGTACCAAGAAATAATTAGCTATTTTAAATAGCTATATTTTACTTTGGAGGACAGCAACAACACAGAGACACACAGAGTGGAATTAGTAACAATCTACTAAGTGGAAGAGATTAACCTCGGAGAAAGGCACCCACTATAAGTAGCTGTGGCCACTGAACATTAAACCATGGTTTATATGTGTTTCACTAAGCAGGAAGAACTATTATTTAACTGTCTAAGGCTCGAAAGGAAATAATTCCAATTGTTTAACAGTTATTCTCGAGGATAGAGGCAGGGTAAAACAAGTCAGTGTCTCTTCTATCTCTGCTCCTACTTCACAGCCTGACAAAGAGCACTCGGCTGTTCTGAGGGGGGGGTGAAGACAGAAAAAGTGAAAGGGAGCAATTTGGGGTCAGACAGAGGGGAGAGAGGGGAAAACAGGTGCAGAGAAGACAGATGGGGTCATGAGAGTGACTTGCAAAAAGAAATCCTGCCATCCAAAGTCTTCTTTTCTGTTTTCTCTCGGATTTATTCATTCAGTGTCTGCATTGTTGACATTATGGATGCCATTTTTTTATGCTGCTTAACAAAAATGGCACGTTTAGTCTTTCTTTCATCTTTTCTCATCACGTGGAAAGTGGGATACTACATTGCGTTAATATTAAGTCATGTTCCATGCAGTTCAACATGGCCATCTGATGCTTGATGCCGTGCGATGCTTTCAGCAGACTGTTTGAGCATACAGTACTTTTAAGGTTATTCTGAAGAATATTCTAGACCGTAATGATCATTGTTTCAGATGGTTGCAATAAAAAACACTTTGGCATAAAGCAAGCATATTTGTCTGCTCCCGTGCTGACCAGAGCATTACAACCTGAAAAATATCCCTTTTTGAAGTACATTTGTGATTAATCGAGAGTTAACTATGAACAATATACTACACGTCTACAGGAAACTCAAATTCCAAAAATATTGGGGAGCCAATTAATTTCTGCACATTTCCACAATTACAAACTCAAGCGTCTCAATTATGTGGATCCATAGTGTTCTCTCCTTCCCACCTTTTCTGACACTCCAATCAAGCAAAACCATTGACAACAACAACATGTACCTTCTAAGTGAAATATCTGTTTCAGAGTTTCCCGGAGAAGTACTGCCTAGTTTTTTGGGGACGTTGGTTTACTGCCACCATGCTCTCTCTCTTCCCCCGGAATTGCTAGCAGCTAGGAAGTCTTACCTGGGTTTGCGGCCTCTCTGTTTTGGCGCTGAGGGGACTGGGGTCTTGCTGTTAGCCTGTCTATAGTTCTTGCCATGGCTCTGGGCGCTGTGGGCTGGCCCCTTAGCGTGGACCCCTGGGGTAGGAGGGGGTGCTGTTGGACGACACAGGAAGTGAAAAACACGAAGAAACATTGACACGAGTCAAAGCAAGAGCCTCTTTAGGGCGTGGTGACACCTACAATGTTACTGACTAATGCTCACTAGGGTTAGGGTTCAAAACCTCACTGCAGATCCTCGGCTTGGATTCCCAGCAGAGGTACCCCCAGACAGGAAGGGATTACAAATTCATCCTGAGGTGGACATGGAATGCCACCAATCAAATTCCATGGCAATCCATCCATTAATCAGGGCTGGGGACAGTTAGACTACGTTTACAGTGGCCGGCTATTTTCATAATCGGACATTTCAACCTCTACGTTTTCACAAATTACATCATGCACATCTGTCAGTTTTCAGGAAAGTGTTCATTTACACGTACCCGTGTATGCCGTCAAAGCATGCCTAACCTGTAGGTGGCAGTGTTTTCAGAGGAGAATTCTCCATATGCGGGCGAGCTTGCTCGGTTTAGTTTTGAATTTATCAGAAGTGACATGCAGGAACTTGTAGTGCACCTCTAATATGCATCTGTTTGTCTCATATATCAGAGGAAGCACCAGTGTGTTGGAAAAGACTTTTCCAACATTGTTTCCTCATTGTTTCTGAGATGTCTATTGGCCAAACTGGAACGTACTGGAGAAGTGTATGCAGGCATGCAGATAAGAAGTGGTTCTATTCCTAGACTTCCTTTGGAGAAAACATTTAAAAAATGTTGCTTACACAAACCCGACCCTTCCCTGTCTATTGCGTATGAAAGAAAACATTGACCATGTATTTTGACCTTGCATACTTATCAGCACTTCATTAAAGCCTTTGGATGATGCATTGCATCCATAATTAATATATTCAATAATGTTTAAAGACATTCAGCATCATCTCGGCTCATGATGAGGAGCGGTGTCTCCAATCATGCCTTTTGATTCTCACAAGAAAAAAGAAAAGAAAAAAAACAGCTTTAAAGCACGCGCACACGCACGCGCACGCACACGCACACGCACACACACACACACACACACACACACACACACACACACACACACACACACACACACACACACACACACACACACACACACACACACACACACACACACACACACACACAGCTTTAATTAAATCCAACAATCACATTATAATATGATTCATTTGTACCAACATGTCTGATCATGATTTAGGGACATTTAGAATAAGAATAGAATAGTTATGATCTGTGCCTTTTAATTAGTGTTGAAATGCTTCAATGCTTGATGTGAGCTTAAGTACTTAAGTACAGTACTGGAGTAAATGTACTTAGTTCCATTCCAGCACTGCTAAAAAAACAGAACGCCACGCTCCCCCCCCCCCTCACTCTACACAAACTTCAATCTAGGGCTGCACAATATGAGGAAAATATCTAATTGCGATTGTTTGTTGTCTTTGATTTACGATATTAGAGGGAATTATCATTTTTGTATTGTATGTTTAGTATTCCGATTTTCATTGAAAAATATTACAACTATAATGATTATAGTGTGATTTTTGTGAGAATCTAGCAAACAAAGATGTTTTCTTTAGTCTGTAGGATAGGATTTGTAGACTAGGACGTCTCAGCAGCAACACAATACTTCATTTAGAATGCTCTGACACATATTTAGATATTGCACTCGTCCATATTGTGATTTTAAGAAAACTGATAAATTGTGCAGCCCTACTCCACTCCACACTGGGTGAACACACTGCGGTGGGCTCTTGATGCGTACCTTGATTGGGGGGAACAGGAGGTAGGACTTTGATCTTGGGTTTCCTTCCTCTTTTGCTGGGCACCTTAACAGCCAGTTGAGCTGGTCCGGGGGCCACAGTGGCCCCTGGTGCATTCCCCATCGCCACATTCTTCAGCTCTGTCCTGCTCTCTTTCCTGCCCTCCGTCCCCTTAGGCCTACCCTTCTTTCGCTCCCTTGGCTCCTTCCTCAGTGTGACCACCGTCGCCATCTTCTCCTCCTTCTGTTTCTTTGGTTTGCTGCTTTCTCTCTCCTCTGCCTCCACTCCTCCTTTCTCCCGTTCTCTCTTGTCCTTTTTCTTCCGTTTCTTCTTCACCTTGCCTCCTCCTCCTCCGCCTCCTCCATCGTCCTCCTCGCTCAGAGAGGAAGGAGGTCTTGCGGCTCCTCCGGAGTGCTTAGTGGCAGGGGCCCCAGCCACCCCAGCGCAGTGATTGGACACCGCCGTGCTGCCCACGGGGGTAAGGAGGCGGAGCTTGTCCTTGGGGCCCAGGACCAGGTGTCCCCGTGGGATTGTGGGAACTGTGGTTTGTGCGTGACTCTTTTGGTCCGAGGCGGAGGAGGTGGCTGCAGCGGTGGAGGCCGGAGGTGGCGTATGCTTCAGGACACCAGTGAACATCTGAAAAACAGAAATCATACTCATATCATACTCCTTTTCAGCGTCAGATTTGAACTAGGTTAACGTGCTTTGATGTTTCTCATACTGCCCATTGGTGCAGTGCCTGAAACAATAGGCCTGTTGGAGATGACCTGTGCTTCGCCTGTAAAGTGGATGAGAGCAGGCGGCAACAGCAGTGGGTGGGGACAAAAAGCTGCGTTCAAGTCAGACAGTTTACAGCTGTTTCCAGCAGCTTCCAGCAGTATGAAGGTAAATATACTTTAAAAAAAATACTTACTGCCTTTAAAGTACGGCTGCCTGCGCTCCTGTCCGATGACTGTACATGCTAACTGTTCTGTATCTGTAGTGTACTATTCATCCTGCACACACCTGTATGTAAAATCATGTTTTTTTATTTGTTTGTTTTTTATTTGTTTTAAAGGTATTAAGTGGGATAAGCGTTTTGAATTTCAAAGTTTTTTTGTAGTTTATTTCAGTCATTTGCAGCTGAGAACTGGAAGGAGTGGTGACCAAAGGAGGTGTTAAGTAGCCTATAACCTCAAGGTTGAAGCTACTACACAAATAGCCTATATCATTTATATTAATGTTAGTAGCTTAAGGCAACATGCAGTGGTCACAACTGGATCTGACTGCCTGCTGTTTTAAAGATATGATGAGATAGCTGAGACTTATTATTCATTTTGTCAGAGATGGACATTTGAGTTTCAGGTTGATTTGAACGTGCTTACAATTGACAAACATACAAGGCGTGTATTTTGTGGGAATCAAACAAAATAAAGACAATTTCTGAGCAAGAGCAACTTGTGAGTTATTTGCACGCAGTGTTGTGTGGTCACAAGTTGATCGGGCTGCCTCTTCAGTTTAAGAAACGCTATGTGACGTTTGAGTTGATATGAAGCCATGCCCAGCCGCGATGCTATGGCGCTGCGTTAAACCGCTGAGACTTCTATATTTTCTCACAAAGGCAGCTACGAGTTCGAATCCAAGTTGTTACATTCATTTTTTTTCTACTTTTAAAAGCGCTAAATACCTTTCTACGTGACATGTGTTTACTTAAACAGGCTCTGAAGATGAATAGGTGTAGCCTATCTAGATATAGTAATAGAAGGCCAAACGCGACGGACAGGTTTCCTCAGACTAGACTCCAAAGACAAATCAGAAAGGTAGCCTAATGTTATGTTTTATATTTTAATGACAACTTAACAAAAAGGCATTCACGCGGACAGCTACGTAGTCTCTTCCCGTTTTGCAACAGCTGTCGTCACTACGACAACAACAGACGCTTTTGGCTGACGGTCGCCAGTTAACATGGACTCTAGTTAAACCGGAACACCAGACAGAGTTGTCCCATCTGGCGATAGGAACCCTGGTTTTTGTACTGAAAAAGTGGCTCAAGTGAAAAGAAAAAAAAACATGAGTACAGATTTTTTTTACAAGCTCTCAAGTCATATTTTACAAGTGCTCACATCGCATCTACGCGCTCTCACTTTTGCACCATATTTACCTTCATACAGCAGCTTCCAGCAGCCTTCGGGCTGTGCATGAAGTCAGAGAAACACTCACATCCTGTTAGGTCCGATTCTGATTTTATAAAATGTTATCAGACACATATTTTGTTTTTATTGTGACAGAGTAGCTGTTAAAATGCTCTCTATGCAATCTATTGCTGATGTATTAATGTAATATATATAAAATAAACAGACTGTTGGCTGAGTCCTGCAGCGGTGCAGGTTTGAATCCGACCTGCTGCCCTTTGCTGTGTCATCCACCATCTCTCTCCACCTGTCATGCTTATCCACTGTCTCTATGTAATAAAGGGAAAAGCCCCCAAAAATCAGCTTAAAAAACAAAAAAACCAACAGACTGTAGATGACCCCTAATCAGAACGAATTCAGTCCCTCTGACTTCTAAACGTAGCTATCCGACACACATTTAAAATCAGATAATAGCAATTAGAATCCCTCCAATTCAAAAACAATAAAAAAACTTAAATAAAA